>VZRH01004535.1:1388043-1407473 GCA_013397555.1 Urocynchramus pylzowi
GATAACAAAAAGTTTTCAAGTTTTTTTTTTTTTTTTGTTTTTTGTTTTACAAGCTATCCCAGTCCAGCCATTTTCTGAATAAATACCAACTTCTTTTCTTCCTCTTGTTTATTTCTCTTAGCATGAACACAGCCTGACAATAAATGTGCAAGCAAACAAACATTTTCACAACTAGAATTACGGAAGAAAATAGCACATTACTCTGTAGGAAGATGCTGAGAACTGCTGTGTATATGTGTCAGAAGATATGGTTAGTTAAAGACCACATACCTAAATTTTCAAATATTTTTACTAATAAAGGTGTGTGCTCTGTTTTGTTTCCACACTAACATAGGAGTCTTCAAATTTATATCTTTAAAATATGTCTACAAATCATTTTCAGGAGTTGAAATTCCTGCCCTTTGTCATTTCTAGGGAAGAACCTCAACCGGAAAAGAAAAGGATTTTGACAATGAAATGATTGTTGGAAAGTCCATATCCTGCTAGGTATTTTGAGTTATCTGGAGAGACACAGACCTGTTTGCACTAAATAGAATATATTTTGTGAAAATTACTTGAAAGAATGCTCTGTAGGAAGTCCATACACATTCTAAAACATATGACCTACAGAAATAAAAGGGAAAGGGAAACAAAAGCCTTATAAATAGTCAAAAAGTTCAAGGCTGCATCTTTGAAACATTAATTGGAAACCACTTTTTTTTTTTTTTCTGCATAAGAATTAGGCTAGTCTACAAACTTCAAAAGTATTTTTAATATTATTTGTTTCTTATATTATTCATTATTAAAATTAAATGCTGTAGGTGAAGATTTTTCCAGGGAGTTAGAAGAGCTGCCTAAGTTTAAATGGCCTTAAGTTCAATTAGAAATTTTGGAATAATCTTGGCTTGTTATGGTTGTTTTACACTAACTAATCAGACTACTTGTTTTCAAGGCCTAGCTAATTAGTAGTGAGAGGCTTGTTTTGTACAGCTCAAATAGCTTTGACAATTGTTGAAATTAGGCCTTCTTCCCTTGCTGAAAAACTCTGAAATAACAAAACGAAAGCCTACCAAGTATGAGCCTCAGTGTCAAGCTGTGAATTTATACTTGTGTAAGGTGAAGACAATCAGAAGCACAACTTGAAGCCTATGACAACAGGGGAAGGGAAAATAAAAAACTAGAACAAATAAGAAAATAATCATAATGAACCCCATGAGGAACAGATAAAAATTGGTGTTCTTCTTCACCAGTGGACCACAGTTCATCACCATGAAGTGGCTTTCTGTGCCAGACAACCCGTGGTGTCCTCTGCCCTGCTGCAAGGAATTCCTGCAGTTTTGCCAAGTTCCCCCATGCCTGGGGGCATCCCTCTTCCACCCAGCCCAGCACATGGATCCACCCTGCTTATTGGACCCGTAGGCAGGGCAAGGGACAGACCTTGGTGTGCTCAGTGCCAGCCACATGTGCTGTTGTCCCAGGCGAGCAGAGCAGGCAGCCACAGAGCATCAGTGCAGCATTTCTGGGCCTAAATCACAGGCCCCTGCTCCTGCTGAGGAGGCAAGTTTTGGTAATGGGGGTAGGAATGTGGTATCCTTAGAAATGCTGCTTTTTCTGTGAGGGTCAGTGACAAGTGGAAAAGGGTTTTAAAGAGGGAGAAGAAATTTCCAAGTTTCTTACATTCTTCACTGCTATAATACATTTTTGTCCACTCACTGCTATCAGTTCATTATTTCAGCTCCAGTCCTACCTGCCAGGTTATTCAAGTACCATACAGTAAATTTGTGCCAGGCAGCTTCTCTCCTTTCTACTATTCATATTTCCTAAGGAGACAGCGCCGTTCTTACAAGAGGAGGCATTTAATTCACAGCCCTGCCACGGGCTCCCTGCGTGACCAGAGACAAGCCACTTAACCTTTCAGTGCTTTGGGTTCCCCTTCTCTAAAATGGGAAGAATAACAATGCATTTCTTACCTTTTATTCATTTTGTCTGTTTAGACTCTAAGCTCTTTTAGGGTGGAGGTTATCTGCACTAAGTTACAGGACTGCAGCATTTATCAGTATAAAAATATCAGTTGCCCGTGTAAAATAGTTCAGAATTTTTATTTTCATAGATGAACTGAAGTTCAGCACTATCTGAGCAAGAGCAAAATGTTCAAATGCTTTTTTAAAAAGCAAGAAAATTGCTCCACACTGCCTGTGCTTACAGATACTCTGCTGTCAGCCTCTAACAGGAGCATTTAAGCAGTGCTGTGCCTGGATTCCTGATTTGTGACAGCTGAGAATCTTACAGATGGAGGGGGGATTAGGGACTGCCTTGTCTCTGAATTCCCTAGTTTTCTTGTTCACTGCATTGTTAATGTGATTTTAATGCAGACTTGCAGGTATGTTCTTGCTTGATGCAGTGGTCTCAATATGCAGAGTAGCCACAAGAAACACAATATTTCTTGTTTCAGTCAGGAACATGTCACAATTTGGGGGCTTAAACTGCTAACACTTAAATGCAGCCGGCTACTTTGCATTACAAATAGAAAGAAAAAGTGTGTGTACTGGCCTTGACTCCCTATTTACACTCACTTAAGTTCAAGCACAGACCCTCCACCTTCAACAAGACTATTTTTGACTTTTTTGAGACAGGGAAATGGACACATTAGTCTGCACTGAGACTCAGCATTGAAAATGGTAAAATTGCCTGATAAGCTTGTGAAAATGGAAAAACATTTGTCTTTTAGGCTATCAACCTTGTAGTCCTGTCTGCAGGCTTTACTGCAGATGCCACAGTCAGAGGGGCTTTGTTCTCCCCTATGTGAGCTCCTACCTCTCCAAGACAGCAGAGGACAAATTATCCTGGGCTTGGAACCCATTCTGTGGAGTTCAGCAAGGCTGATTCACCCTTCCTGGTGAATTTATACTGAGATCTTTGGGAAGACAGGGGGAGAAAGGGAGTATGAGGGACTGCAATGAAGAAACATGTCTTGTCCAACTACCGGCACTGTTGAATTATTAATTTTCTTTCTAACAGTCTGTACCAGGGATGACAAGAGCCTTAGCAATTAGACATGTCACCACTACAAAAAAAATTTTCCCCTATTCTTAAGACAGTTAGAACTTTCTTATACTTGAATGTCTAAAGATCTCAACCTGTACTGAGATATTTCCTGATTAGCATCACACTCAAATTTATTCAGCGTACAAATTTCTAATGCAATCTGAATTTTTTTGTCCAAGATGCTGACTTGCATTTTCAGAAACAGCAAAGCTCCAAATCACAGGGACAATACAACAACCATTTGAGATTTCACTCAATACTGTATATTGCTGATGGCCCAGGTTTCTAGGTAGTTGAAAGTTTGCCTTTGAAGTGCAGGTAGGAAAACATATATTTTAAGAGTTTCAGATCCCAGCTTTATTTTTAATCATCCAAGACTCGTGTTTTTCCTTTAAATCTGTCCTCTGTCAGCTCTTTCTGGGTAGCTTCTTTCAGAACTGATCAGAAATAAGTGACACAGAGCAGAAATTCTGGTGACAGTCACAAGTATTCACAAAAAATCAGAGGCTTAGAACAGGGATTTAATTCACGCTCAAATATTTGAAATGCTAGACATCCTGATTTATAAGTGAAAGTGGGTTTACATCAAGGTTTTTTGTTATACCAATTTTTCAAAGTAAAGCAATCATACAAAAATTGGGGTTGGAATCAGCTGGAATGCAAAAAAAATGAAACAAACCCATTTTAACATTAAATAAATATACATTGAATTAAAAAGAGAAGATATTTGTTTGTACATTATGGAGAGATATCTGTTTACTTGACTGTGGTGTTATTCCTGGGGTATCCTGCACAGGGTCAGGAGTTGGACTTGATGGTCCTGATGGGTCCCTTCCAACTGAACATATTCTATGATTCTATGACCTATTCAAAGTTTTATCTTCTTCTTTGTTCAAAGAGCAGTAATGCCTAGGAAATAGTTTGGATTTTTTTTTTTCCAAAATTATCAGTATTAATAAGTATCATGGTTTAATACATAATAATTTTTCATGCAAGCAGAGGCTCATTATTTCCCACAAAGTAGAAAAAAAAGAAACTTTTTTGTAGGGAGATACCATAAACACATTCACACATGAAATATTTCCTATAAGAAAACCTGTTCATGTTGCAGAGGACGTTGTCCTCAAGTTCTGCATCTTCAGGGCATCCTGAGAGTTGGGAGCTCCCTCCTTAACACAAAATGGTTCCTCTTCTCTTAACAGAGACAAAAAACGAGCCTGCACTTTCCCTCTATGTGCAAACAGCAATATCATTGCTGTGTTACTTCAGGCATAAAGCCTAAACAAGTCCTGTGGTCCATAATCACCAGAACCACAACCAAAATCATTTGCTATCTAAGCAAAACAAGGAAGACAACAAACAGAAAGCAAACACATATTTCTAAATATTTCATTGTAACCACAAATTATCAGAGGAAATGTGTCAGGGCTGGAAGCAGCAGAGAAAAGCTGTTCATTTAGTAAACAACTGTAGATGGTAAAATGTAATTATCACAAAAGCAAACTTTACTAAGGGGATAAGTGTGAGACTGTTACAGCAAAAGGTCTCTTTGCATTTCTAATCTGACAGACTGAAAGTTCTCAGGAGAAAACAGTTCTTAATAAAACCACAGAGGCAAGAGGTTCTTTTCAGCTCTTGTTCTCCACTGTGCCTCTGGTAATAAGCTTACAAAGCAAATTAAACTTGTTTGTTTGCAGTAGTGACCACGTGTGGAAGATAAACAAAAGCCCTGCTCAGTATTCACTGGCAAAGTAATATAAGCAGATTTTAGAAAATTAATCATTCTTGACTCACAAGCTGAACTAATAATCTGGATCCCAGTTCTTCTTTCAGCCTTTGGAAAATGTGATAACTCTTTAAAGTTGCTTTTAGGGATGAAGTAAATTGCTGAAGAGGAGTAATAAAAGCCAAGCCCATTCCATGACCAGCTCTCTAACCTTAAGCCTTGACACAGGAGATACCAGAAGCACCACCTCTTTAAGAGCAGCCATACACAAACAGTTTCTTCCCACATTTTCCACTTAGAGTGACTTCCTCAGAAGTATCTTTAATACCTTAAATAAATTTATTGTGCCATTTTAAATGGGAAACCCAACCTTCAGTTTCTACATTTTTATTTAAATATAGACAGCCCTGTCCTTGCCATACTGCTTATAATTCTATCATTTAGAGCTTTATTGCTACTCAGTTGCCAAAGATATGCATAAGCAAAATTTGAATTGTGAAAAATCTATCCTAACATGAGATTGGTGAACAAAAATTCCTACACAGGGTCCTCATAGCTTCTGTCCTCTGAGTGGGCACAGAAAAATGTGGACATTTTTAAAAATTTAAAAAAAACAAAAGGAGACTTCCACACAATGTCAACAATCAGAGCACTAGATCTCAAAAGGACAAAAAAAGTAAAGCTGATAAGAAATATTAGATGCAAAACATTCCAAATGCAACCCTTCAGGACTAGAAGGAGTTTTGGAGTAACCAGAAGTAATATGTACTTCCACTTGCTTCCACTCCACAACAATAATTCTGTAAATCCCTGCTCTACAAAGTCCAGTCAGCTTTTGGAAGGTCCAAAAGGTCTTTTGAGAGAGAATTGTTTCATCAGTTCAGCTGCTTCATTTGGGAACAGGCAGTTTGGTGTTCTAAACATAATTTGTTTCTTGCTTTCCCAGTCCCCATGGTCCAGAAGAGCTTTGAACCACAAAATCAGTTACTTGTGTAATAAAACACCAACCTGCTCTTGAAGAGTTATCATAGCTCAGCCACAGGTGTTTGGTTGATAAATCTGATGATATTTCTTCCTTGTTCTACTGCTCTTTCTCAGACAAAGATCCCACTGAAGTTAAATGGATCTATGCTCTGGTAAAGATGGTTGTTCCTAATTTAGCAGCTGTGCCTGTGTTAGTGGTTTGTTTGTGGCATCTTAATCACATTTTCTGATATGATTAAGGAGCCAACATTGTCTTAAATTTCATGGCCATAATGCCCTATTGATTTTGAAACAAACTCCTCATTGATTTCAGTAGGAAACTCTACTTTTAAAAGAAAAAAAGAAAACAAAAACAAAACCAGAAAAAAATTAGTCAATGGATATTATGGCCCTTGGAAGGTAAACAGGATGGGAAAAATCATTTGAAGATGTTTCAAGCATTACAAAGGGACTTTGTTTCAAAACATGAAGAAATGAGACTACTGCATTGTCTGAACTTTCCTATCGATTTCCAGGTTCAACAAAGTACAAAGTACAAACATGGAATGTTCATACCTGCCTGAGGGAAAGGTAATGAAACCTGCTTAAGTTATGGTGCCAGGCATGTCCAGTGCACAGCTATAACAACAGGTGTGTGATGGTGAGGGCAGAGCAGGACTGTAGTTTTCTCCAGATCAGTTGTTCACTAGACTTGGTCAGTGAAAATATCTTTCCCCTAACACAAAATTTCTGGGAATTTTAAAGTTTATTTGGGTTTGGCTTTGGGGTTTTGGTTTTTTTTTCTATTTTTAACTAGAAATAAATTGCTACTAGTGCACAACATTTAGGTTTAGAATAGATTCCTTTAAGCAAAATAAAATAAAGTAATACCAAACTCTAATAAAAATAGATAAAGCCTTCAATTTGTATTACTGTAAGATGTTTCCAAAAGAAAGGGGGAAAAAAACGGTACTGTATTAAAAAGAATCTTGCATGCTTTCCCTCCAACTTCCTCTCTCTTGGTCCTGTGAGAACACTGTAATGAGTAGCTACCAGACCCCAGCAGAGACTAGTTCTCTCCAAGAGCATCTCTGAACCTCTCTCTCAAAGACCAGAAAAACTTTATGGTGCATTAGCTTGTCAAATAAAATCTCTAATATATGCTCTTCAATTCCTTGTTCATGTGGTGCTTAGCTTTGCTACACTGTGGCTGTCCTCACCAGGTTGTTCTTCACTCTAGTGCAGGTAATTTATTTACACCAGCAGTGTAAAGGCACCAGACCCAAATGGATGGAGCCATCCATCCCACCCAGGAGCAGCGGGGCTGTCCCTAACCAAGTGTGGAGAGCAAGGAGAGGCAGCCTGGGTCGACCTGCAGCCAGCCACGTGTGCTGTATCAAATAGCACTTGGACTCTGGGGTGAGCCCCTGCTGACAGCCCCTCCCTCCTTTTGCTGCTGTTTCCACTCTCACACAGGCTGGAAGAGGGGCTGGAGCCCTGCCCAAGTCCCTCTTTGCAGTGTCTGCTGCCTGACAAGCACAGTTAACCCCCGTGTACAGACTGGGGTCAGGGCTGCCAGGGTACAGCTCTCTCTCTCTAAAGCTGAGCATTTCTGCTGCTACTGTCTGAAAGGAAGGATTGAGGTCTCTAGATGGGACTACAATAGAAAAACTCTCTGGGTATTGACACAGGTAGGTCTGCAACACGCTCGGCAGTAGGTTACATGTTACTTCTGACAACGTCAAAAGGCATTATTCCCTCCACTTCCCTTTCTTCCTTTGTGCTTGGATAGAAGATATTTGATCTTCCTTAGGAAGATCAAATTCACATTCAAATTACAGCAAGAGAGGAGAGATGTATTCCTTTCATGTCCTGGTATGATAGTAGCAGTGAAAACTTGGAAAAAAGGAAGAGCTTTCTAAAGATCCCACATCTTTGCTTCCCTCTCTCCTATCCACCACCCCTGAAAAACCTTTAAACAAAAAAGTTTAAACAAAAACCTTTAAACTCTGTAAATTGTACAAAGGGAATAAACATTAAATAGAGCTATTAGAAATTTGGTATGTTTTGCTTTCTTTTGTGTTGGATTTGAGAGTAAGTCAGGAAAGATTTTTTTTTAAATCCAAAAATGTAGTGAAAGAAGGAATGGATCTAAAAGAATAACTGATTGCTGTTAAAAATGAAAGTTCTGCTCCATCAACTCCACCTTGTGAAAATACTTGAGCACTCCTGTGAGTCCCTGTGATGGTTTCTCTCCCTGTCCCAAGGGAAACAATCTCTGCATCCATCCTGGCACCCATTCCCCTTTCCAACCAGCTGCTGTGGCTCTCCCAGGTGCCCAGAAAGGACCCTCCACCCCACATTTCCATGGGATAGCTTCCATAAGAAAACACACAACTCTCAAAATAGGAAAGAGAGAAAAATTAGTTTTCTAATAAATGGTGATGAAGGAACCTTCACAGACCTTTCTTCAAATGCTCTGTGCTGAGTGTTCAAGGAGAAAATAAAAATGATTGAGATGTTATTTTGTCTCAAAGTGAGGCTAAAAATGCAGTAACATCTCCAATAAAATGCTCAAGGGGGTTTTCAGTTTGCAGTCCTAGCACATATTCATGATCAATGAATAATCCATGGTTTCCAAAGTCTGTCGAAATTCATGAACACGTTACCCTAGCACTGCTCAAAAAAATAAAGAAGCTATCACAACCTCTTAGCTTACAGATGAGCTTTGGGTGAGTTTTTAATGACAGAGGTATACAACAGATTATAATAATTCTGAAAATGAAGGCTAGTCAGGTAAGTAAAGGGAACTCACACAATACACATTTTAACAGCTTTGTATTTACCTGAGAGACTCAAATGACTCCTACAGAACAATTATGTCAATCCAGAATCAGCACATTCCAGGAAAATGGTGTTCTGAGAAAAGAAAAGGAAAAGCATGTGTAAATATTCAGAATATTCCTCACACCACAAGAACCCAATTCAGAATTCAAACCGAAGCTGTGTCCTGAATGCATTGCCCCAGAGATTGGCCTTTCCTGTGGCTCTAAGATCAGCTGAAAGCCAGCTATAATGTGTGATCCCAGGGAAAAAGGAAATTCTTTTTTGTTATTCAAAACAGAATTCCTCTGTAACTCTGGCTGTAAAGTGACTTCTTGAATTTCTTTACATTTCAAATGCATCTGCTTCCTTGACTAGAAGTGTTTAGTATTTAATAAGAGGAAGAAAGGTGATTCCGCTTTTCAAAAAGCTCCTGTTATAGGTGGTGAATTTCAAAGCACTCTACTTGTTTCTGCTGTTATTTTTGAGTGTGAATGTCACAGAATAATTCTGCTGTTATTTTTCCATGTTATTTCTTGAGTTAAAAGACCTGACTGCTATAAATTCCAAGGCTGCTGATTTCCACTGCACTTCTTATGCGTTCAAGCTTACATTTTTTATACTGCTTTGTCTGCTGCCTTCATACCTAGCTGTCTTCTTCTCAAATATTAAAGTAATATAAGGAGCTTTTAGGTATGCTTTATACTTAAAACAATATCATATGGCACACAAAGTCCCTGTGTTGTCAAAGGACTACAACTCACAGACAGCTTTGTTTTCTTATTTCAGTTTGGCTCTAAGCTGAAGCACCTAGGCATGTATTCTATTGTACTGTTTGCATTTGAAAATCACAGAGAAGCACTACCAAGTGTAATCAAAAGTAATTAGTCAAATGTCTCTGTAATCACACAAGATGGTCTAACTGAAAGATCATACAAGCTACTGTCAGAAGCAAAGGACAGGTTAGTGAAACACAATAAAACAAAAAAGAACAGCAAGTGAATGAGAAGAGCTACCCCATCACACAGAGTCTGTCACTGAACTGAGGTTACACAGCAACAACAAAACTGTTTTCAAATAATCCACCTTGGTAACATCATTGATTCTCCAGTTCAAAATGATGCTGCTCTTTGGGGACTGGTGTTCAGACCATCAAAAGTGCTCGCTTCAAAAAGGAGAACTCAGGTGGCTGAAGCAATTCTGAGACCCCAAAAGACCTTTCAGCCTGGGGAGGAGCTGGATGGTATTTGCTGTGCAGTGCAAGGTTTTGCAAAGGAGGCTCCCTTGGGGTCCAAACAGTGGGATAAGCTACCCTTGGCCATGGGCTTGGCCACCTGGGTGCAGGGCACAATAAGGAAACTCTGCCATGAATGAGGTTGGCTGGCTCCAAAGATAGACAAGGCAACAAAGAGGTTGCTTGCAATAAGAAAAAAATTCTCCACAAACTGAGGTCATGTTTTCAAGGGAGCACTGTCAGTTTTCTTGCTTTTTTTTTTGAGGTTCTGGGCAATTTAAACAGGCTCTGGCAGAAGAATGACAGGTATTGGGTTTAGTCTCTTACTCTCCTCTATAATATATGACAGATTTCCCTAGAATGCACATATTCACAAGTAAAAAGCAAAGCTTACCACTACTTGGGCCTCACATGGGAATCTCCCTGACCCTTCTGAAAGACAGAGCTGTGCAGCCACGGGAGATCAGCTGGGTGGATTTTTGTTGTTTGTCATAGGAGAGGGTAGAGTTCTTTTAAATCCATTTCTCTGGACTTCATATTACTCAGAAAACAAAGTATGAATCAGGTGATAGCTTATAGGTCAGTCTATTTATTTCTGGATATTTCTTATTATATTTTCTGCATATTTACCTGTTAATTAGGAAAATACACAGTCAAACATCACAAAACCTGTGAAGAACTGAGCACCCACTAAAAAACTCCCCTAGAGTGAAAGTCTAAAAAAAGAAGTATCTTATCAAAAGCAATAACTTTTAAAGCACCTATCAGTATCAATAACTTGTAAAAGATGGAAAAAAATTACCTTCTATGGAGAGACTCCTACAGTACAAATTAAATGGAATTTTTGACAACTTCATTCCCCTTCCCTGGATGTACAGTGTCTAGTCATTGCAGTGCACATAACAAGTAATAAAAATGTAGATGGGTGATATAAACAAGATATTTTTTAAGGTATTAAATTATTCTTTTTTGTCGTTGATATTGAGACAGAATAAGCATTTCATCATCGACAAATGAAAATAATTTTTATGACAAAAGGAAGAAGGGATAGAGAAAAATTAATTACTCTTCTTCAGAAGGAAAGATTTTTTTACCTAGGACACCCATGTTCCATTACATAAAAGAATACTAAGTATTAAATCTGAAATAGCATTCAGAATTTATTATAGCATAGATTCTAATAGGAATGGATTTCATTCTGAGCCTGCAAAGCTGCACATAAAATTATCCTCTTCTTTCAAAACAAATTTTAAAAAAAGTGAAGAAAATTCTACATTTTTAAATGTTAGCTATGTCTTAAAAGAGAGGCTGCATAGAACTCTATTGTTGGGTAGAGTTGATTTGGTAAGGCTTATTTCTCAGAATTATACAGCAACATGCAAACCCCTAGGGATACTGACTCTATTATATTTTATTGTTACTGAGTTCAGTGAATTTTTTTAAAGGGACCATTTTACCAATCAAGCTAACAACAGTTCTGCAAATGTTGTAGTAATCTGTATTCTTTATTAAGCATATATTTGCTGACTAAACAAATGGTTCTTGTTTATTTCCATAGGATAATAGCTCTGGTGCTATATTTGTCTGCAAGTCTGTAGCATGATTTGCTGCCACGGAGAAATGAGAGTTTTGGCAATGAGAAAGATCCAACTGCAGAACCAAACCTCAGTTCCACAGAACCCACCTGATCACTCCCACAAAAATGATTGTGTTCTGCTGTTCTTCATTAACAACGCTGAACATTTAAGTCTATTAAGATGCATTTCAATACCTTGGCCAAATGCAAATGCCTTTCAACCTTTTCAGAGCAGTAAGATTTATCACAGTGTTTAAAGAATGATTGCACCTCCTTTCTTATCCAAACAGAATTTGTTTTCATGGGTACCATTCCCAGCAATTTAGCAGCTATAATTCAGTGGGCTTGATGTACTCCTGTAAATATTTGTGATGGAACTTGAGTAACAGCCCTGGCACATCTACTTTGATTTACTGAGAGATACTTGCAGGAATGCAGCTACAAATCACACAGCAGTTCACATTGTTAATTACAGAAGTAATTACACAGTTAAAACACCATACAGTGCAGAGAGCAACTCCTGCCTGCATCTCCTGTTACCAATAAGGATGTTGTTTTATGGTAGCACGTGGGGTGACAGTTATGGCAAAAGGTAATGTTTATGAGCACATTTTCATGCCTGCTCTTCCATGATTACATCACAGAAAATAGGTTGCAGAATTAATAAACTGATTGTGAGTATGCAGACATGCCCTAGCATATGCAGATCTGAGAGGAAATGAACTTTCAAATCCAAGTTCAGGTTGCATCAAAGTTTGTGTAGGTCTCTAAACATAGATGATTTTTGCTTTTGAATTTGAATGAAAAATTTGAATGAAAATAGTCTGCTATTGGGGCATTAAAACATCCCTCAAATCACAGCAAACAACGTAACTCCGCAACCCATTCTTTCATTTTTGACCATCCATTCCCTGTAGCCACCACCACCCTGATATGGTGGCAAACACAATTCTACAGCCTCTGCTTCTTCCATCTGCTCCTTGCACCACCCTACATTATGACAGAGTAAGAACAGCTCCCCTGAGTACAGCTGGTAGGGGAAGCACACATGCAGTAGGTCCACCCCACTACACCAGTAATTACTGCACAGAGATGAAGGCAGAACACTTTCCTGGGCCCAAGCACTGATGAAGAGATTTCCCACTCCCTGGCAGGGCTGCAGAGTAGCAAACTAATCCACAAGAACACAACACTAAATTACGAAAATAATTTATGACACTGATCTCATTGGTTCAGTATTGATTTTTTCCACTTATGGGTACCCCAAATTACCTGAAACCTTTAATAATACTTCTCCAAGAAGAAAATTCTTTGGTGTAAAAGAATTGCCCAGAACTGGAACAACCAATTACATATCTCTCTAAATCACGTGTTCATTTTTGTTTTTGCCAGTCTCAAATCTGAACATAAGTAAAGATTCTGCAAACAGGCAGGCTATTAAACTGAGTAAGGTTGTGCCTGTATTACTAAAGAATCCTTTTGAATTAAGTCTCTCTGATTGGATGTGAAACAGTAATCTGAAGTCAATAGATACCTGGAGGTATTTCTACTCCCCAACAGCCTACAGAACATATTATTCCATTTATTTTCCTTGCACTCTGAAAGAAATATGTCTTACAAACCTAGAGGACAGGCTACATAATGCCATCCCTACAACTCTGAAACCCTTCTGTAAGGTTCAAGCATGGGCATTACTTGAAGATGATTGGAAGAAGGAAAGATGCATTGGGTAATAAAATGAATTAAGTGCAATATATGAGCCCCAGGAAGAGTGTAATTACTCAGCAGTTCTTTGAGAAAAATCTCTGCCTTCATTTTGAACTACCAACTTCCTAGAATTGTGACAAAATTACCCTTGAAGATAAATATGATTAGTCACTTAAAATATATTTCTGTATTAGGAAGAAATAATGGAGACTTGTAAGGTGTAAAATTTCAACTCAGAATTAGGTATATTACCAGCTAGTCAGAAATCATTTCCCTAAATGTCTCCAAGCCCCAGACTGGCTTCTCCAAGACAAAGATCTTCAGCTAGTCCTTCTCACAGTTATCAGGTCTCTGGGACAAAAGCCTTTTTCTAATTTGGGATGTGTATGGCAGCACAGTGTGGTTCTCAGGAGGATCCAGCATTGCCAGCAGGATCCAGCAAGGCATCAAGGGCCTGGCTGCCCTCCACCTACACCAAAGATGAAGCTATTCCTTCTTCAAAGCCTTCACACCCTCACTGCCAGGTCCTCCACCCTTGGCATCTTTCTGGAAAGGTTGGTTGTTGCAGCAGCATAAGCCAGGCTCCAGAGAGGGGCACAGAAGGACCTCACAGGCCAGTTCAGAGCCTTCCTTCTGCTCTGCCTTGGGCATGCAGATAAAAACAGCAGCTGGCAGGGAATATTCCAAGTCCATGAGAAGGAAACAACTTCTCCTTTCACTGGCAGGAAAGGTCTCATGTGCTGAAATACTGTGATCTCCAGAGAGGTGAAGCCCCTCCTGGGGTGGCTTGGGTCCCCAGTAGCCTCTGTGAAGGTCAGTCACCAAGGCTTTCTGCAAGCCTACTGCCACACCTGTCAATGTGATTTGAAGCAGAGACTTCAGGGCAGGCATCTGAAAACCTCCTGCCAGAGCATAAACACGTTTTAACTTGTGCCACTTGAGTTGTTCTGAAAATCCATATTGTTCTGGAAAGTCTAGTTTTGGAGAGCTGGTAAGCAACATGATGCTTTTTACCTGTATTTAGAATCTGTTAGCTCAAATAACTTCATCATTTTAGAAGCAAAATTCACACACGACACTCCTTCTGTGGAGCTTTCCTTTACTGGATCAGAATGCAAGGTGCCTTATGTCTGGGAGCAATTTCAGGAACAGATATTTTGGCTAAACATACTGAGGAAAATGCTTGCATTGGATAATTCCACACAAGAACATTAACTGCATGTGAAGCCATCGTCCTTTGTGGTCTGGCTTTAACCTGAAAGTGAGATTTTTTTTATTTCCCCTGGACCAAGTATTTAGCTTGCTTTCTTTTTTGCTAATAGTGGGTGCCTCATTTTTTTTTTCTGGTCATTTTTCACACTTGATACCTAAAGCACATTTTGCATAGTGGAATAAGCAAAAAAAAAAAAAAACATGAAATACACATTTTTTACAACATAATATCCAAGGCTTTGGCCAAGCCTTCCTTCTATTTTGCATGATTCCTGGAAAACATGAATTTGAGTGAAAGAATCATGCATTACTAAAAAGATAAAATTTACATGCAAAATTTGAAACTAGGCACTAATTTATATAATGATATTTTATCCCTGGTGCAATTTGATGGACTACTACTCTGGCCTTTCAAACTATTCTAGTTTTCTAACCCTATCTGCACATAACCTATAAATGTGTACAGGACTAATTATAATAAAATTGTCTGTGGTTACTCAATACATGAGTACTATTTCAACTTGAAGTCTGTCTGCACTGCATATGACCCAAAAAGGGAAGGAATCTGAATGAAAATTACAAGTTCAACATCACTTCACAAGGTTTCCTAAGTCATATAATTACATCAGTGCACACTGAGCTAAAGCTACAGTAGCTGGTATTAATTCTGTCACAGAAACACTCAACTCAAGTGGGTCCTCTGCCCTGCAATCCCTTCCTAAATGTATATTATTCAAGCTCAATAACTAATTTTGCTGGAATAGTGCAGAAGCCTTCTGATATCTGCTTAGAGTCATTACAGTTCTCCTGAGTAGACATCATATTATTATTACTTTTAAATAAAAATCATGGCCATGACCAAAGTGAAAGTTTTACTCTATGACCCTCAAGGAAGATATAAGGGCTGAGTCCAGATTGATATTATTCCCTGAGAATTTATCAACCTTTATAAAAAGGAACTGTTAAAAACATGTTCAGCAAAGATTTTAAAATTCCACCCCACACACAATCTGAATGCAAAAAGTGCCTGAGTTAAAAAATATTTTACATTGCATGATCTTCAAACTCTGAATAAAATATTTAAAATGCACTGGTTAGCCTTGGCTGTAGATTTTAAAATTTCAGCAACAGAACTGGCCAGTAGGTATCAGTGCATACTACCAGATGGAGATTTTTACATTTATGCATACAGGCACTGGAAAGATGCAAAGTTTTCCTTGCAAGCTGTTCCACATGCTGACTGCAGCACAGAGTTTTACTGAGGCAAATGTAAGAGGTTATCAAAATGAGGTGTGCTTGAATCCCTTTAAGGATGCCTGAGCTGTTTTGCAGACCTGCACTCTGTCAGGGGTTTAAAGTTTAACTCACAGAAAAATTGGGCACAAATCCTTCCCTTACTGAGCATCACGAGGAAACTTGGCTGGATTATGACCAGAGTTTATTTGAAGTGATGCATGCTGAAAAATGCCCAAGAATCCATAGTAAGGTTTTGCAACCTGAAGCCTTGTTACATGCATTTGTTATTATGTTAAATTATCTCTTTTTAAAATCATCACCTCACTGTTCCGAGGTCTCCAACAAAAGTAAAAAAAATAGAAAAAGTCTTTGTGATTTTTTCCTTATGCCATGATCTTTCTTTCCCCACATTCAGTACAATCAAATTTCCAAAATGCTAAGAGGCTACAGCCAGTATTTCAAGTATGATGTGGCAAATAAGGATGATTCTAACCATTTTATTACAACCTTAATTCTCCTGACATGCTAAACTCAGAAAGAGAACTACCCAAACCCTATAATATCAGCTGCTGTTCAAAAATCTGCAGATGAGACACTGTTCTCTGAATCCAGAGAGCATATCTTACCACCCATTTAAATGACTGCACAACTGCTTCTACAATGGTGAATTTGGAGTGGCAAAACAAGGTTGTATCCTTTAAATTGTAAATGTATATACACATATGTATATTTGACCTTGGAAAACTTATCAGAATGCAACAGGCTCCCCACTAGATCCACTTTTGTGTAATGTGAGTGCCCATTTTGGCTGGGATAGAGTTAATTTTCTCCCTGGTAGCTGGTAGAGAGCTGAGTTTTGGATTCAGTGTGGGAATAATGTTGATCACACACTGATGGTTTGGTTGGTGCTGAGCAGTGCTTGCCCTAAGTCAAGGACTGTTCAGTGTCTCAGGCTCTGCCTGTGAGGAGGGGCACAAAGATTTGGGAGGGAGCATGGCCAGGCCAGCTGAGCTGAACTGTTCCACATCCCAGAACAGCATGCCCAGAATATAAACTAGGGGAGTTGGCTGGAAGGGGTTGTCACTGCTTGGGATGGGCTGGACATCAGTCAGCAGGTGGTGAGCATTTCTGTTGTGCATCACTTGTGTTTCTTGGGCTTTATGCCTCTCTCTTTTTCTGTTATGCTCTTTTCCTTTTTCATTATTATTATTATTATTATCAACATTTTTTTCAATTATCAGTCTGTTTTTATCTGAATCCTTGGGGTTTATTTATCTTTTTTTCCTGATTCTCCTAGCTCTCTCTACTTCCTGTGTGGTGCTTAGTTACCAGCCAGGATTAAACCATGCCAGTGAGGTAGACATCCATTTCACTTAATCTGATTTGTCCTTGACTAGATTAGAGCCCCCTGCAGAATTATATACTGTTAATGAGCTTTGGACCATATTCAGAAATCCAGGCCTTGGGAAAAAAGGAATCTTCAGTTCAGGCAAACACTTCAGTACAAAGGTATATATTAAAATACAGATTCCTCTGTTTGGGGGAACAGAGTGATACCTACTGAGCCTCTTCAGGACCTACAGGCTCGACACCACAATGTTAGTGCTCTTGCCAGCTAAAACATGGTCAACCAGGGACCAGAAGGGAGAGAAAGGCAAGGAGAAGGAAAGGGAAAAGCAATTTTCAAAAGATATTGCTATCTTGTACCTGCCTTGAATATAGGAAATAGAGTTTTTAGTTTGCAGCTGCTAAATTTAGTTCACTGCCATTTCACTATCAGAAGAGAAAAGAATTCAAACAAGCTCCTGAAAATAATCATGAAGGACTTCTCATGGTCTGGTTTTTGGGGTCTTTTTGTTGTTGGGGTCTTTTGCATAAGCCAGTTAGCATCAATCCAGTCTGATGAGCCCATAAGGAACAATAAATGAAACTCCTACCTCTTCCTCCTCTCCAAGCCAATCAGGTAGCTTAATCCAAAAATGCTGAAGGGAAAAAAGATCATGATCATGGTCTTTGTAGACATGATCTAATTGATGTATCTTTGACCTCAAAGATTTTGTATTAAGATACCACACAAGCTAAAATCTTACAAGAATACACTGAACTAAAGAAAATTAGAAAAACAGGATGAAAATAGAACGCAACAATACCAGATAATTTAAATTTTTTTCTTAAGGCAGCAGTTACACTTTTTCCTGTGACATGTTCTGTTCTGTTTCTACTCACCCATTGGAAAGCTGCTGTCACAAGCCACCAATTCCTCCCAGTTGTGTGGAGTCTGGGATCCACCAGCCCTGCCTGTGCCAGGCAAGGATGACACAACAATGGAACTTCATCATCTTCTGGACCCTGCTGTTTCCTGTCTCATCCTTCCACTCTCAGATGGGTACTTGAACTCTGTCCACATCAATCATACCATTACTGCCACACATCTCACAAGATGTTGAAAGGTGAAGTCATAAGATCCTGCTCTTTCCATGTTGTATTGCTCATGGACTTGTTTTTGAGGTAGGAGCCTTGTGGAAGCAAAGGGACACATCTCTCCCCTTCACAGGCTGGTGTAGCAAATGGTTAGGGAACTTATTTTCCAGTGAAGTTGTTCAAGGACTGCCTCAGACTCCCACAGGAGAGGTACAGCCTGATTTTCTGCCCCCCTCTTATCCAAAAGAATGCTGGGCTAGGCTGCTTTTATAATGAAAACACACATGCAAGCAACACCCAATGTATTTAAAATTTCAGTAACAGTACAAGTAGGCTAGGATGGCTTAAAAGAGAGGCTTATGGGTACCTGTTTGTGTTATTGATGTCCAAAACAAAGACCAACCAATTAAAAAGTGCTTTTCCTTTAAAAATTATGGAAAAAAGAGGCCAGTTTGCTTTATTCCTCTAGACAGCTCAAAGTACAGCTGTCCAGCTAGTGACAAGAAAGCAGCTTAGCATATGGTGATTCTTATCCCAAAGATTCCTTCCCTGCTGTTTGAGGATTCTTTCTCCTTCTCCCCCAAACCCAACATTTGATAGCTGCCTAATTCCTGACTGAGCTGCACAGGGCTGCCTCACTCCATACAGTGTGTGACCCAGATATGTAGCTTACTGCTTTGCAAAGCACATTCCCCTGCACTGACAGATAAATCAGTTTCTTGTGGCTGCTTAAAAATAGCAGCTTTAGCTGTTGGAGAAGTTCTCAGCGAGTGCAGCCAAAACACGAAAGGGAGTAATCCACCATGCTCTCAACAAGCCAGAGGAGAGCCTGATGCACAGGCTATCACCCACACACACCCCCACTGGCACAGCAACAGAGCTGCAAAATCCTCGAGGCACGACAGAGGCTGTCAGCAGCACTAACATGATTAGCTGGGGGGGATCTGCTTGTTTTCCTCTCACAGGCCTGGGAAGGGCGAGCACCATTCAGCTGGGCTGCTCCCCTTAGCTGGGTCATCTCTGCTCTGGGACCTAATATCCATAAAATCTGTCAGTCCTGCCCACCCATGCTGATGCTGTCAATGCCAGCCTGATGATCTTGTCACTTCTTCCCAGGTGTCAGCATAATTGGGCTTGGCCGAGAGGTAACTCGGCTACTTGCGTCTACACCACAGCTTTTGGCCGAGGGTGCTTGTTCCACTTCTCACTTACATCAGTTCCAAGCCCCTGAAATAGACCTGAAGAGTTAAAAAAAGCTTGCCCAAATTTTTTTTGTTTGTTTGTTTGTTTGTTTCCAGTTTTTTATCTCACTGGAAACATTAGAGACTAAAAGACTGCTAAGTTAGTAAGAAGCGTCTCCTTCTACCCACCCTGACTTAATGCAACATTTCTTTTCAGACCCTCCCCAAAACTCTTTGGCACTTTTAGAAAGCTCTAAAATATAAGGAACATTAAAAAAAAAAAAAAAAAAAAAAAAAAAGAGAAAAAAAAACCCAAAAAAAAAAAAG
>VZRH01004535.1:1407534-1439034 GCA_013397555.1 Urocynchramus pylzowi
AAAAAAAAAAAAAAAAAAAAAAAAAAAAAGAGGAAAAAGCACCCTAGTAGAATAGAGGTGGCTTAAGAAACTAGCAGAGCAAGAGGATCCCAAGTGAAATCCTTCATCTAGACAGTTCACCATGTCTATGATACCTACAAAAAATACTACCTGCTTTTGGATGTGGGGTTTTTATTATTGTTTGTTTGTTTCTTGGGGTTTTTTTAATTTGATGTGGGGTTTTTATTATTGTTTGTTTGTTTCTTGGGGTTTTTTTAATTTGTTTTTTTTGTTTTTTGTTTTTTTGTGTGTGTGTATGTTTTGAGAAGAGTCCTTCATTAAGAAGTGGGAGCTGGTGATGGTGACTGCCTAATATTTGCTACATATCCTCCCTTCTGATGTGAAAATAATAATTTTTGGTTATGCACTTTGTGTACTGGAAGGCCCATGATGGGTGTCTTTAGAGCCCAACATGGGCCTCAACTGAAAAACCTGAGCTGAGCAAAAAGAAAAAAACCTTCAGAAAGGTGACTACATCCACTGCAGTCATTAGGTCAGAAAGGTCTATAGAAGGTCAGCCATTCTCAGTAAGTGTTTAATCACACAGGATGATTGGAAAGCATGTGCACATACACATCCTGAAGAAAAGAAAAAAACTGTGGTGATTGATTCTCCTGAAAATCTCATATTAGACCCAGACTACTTACCCATTTGATTTGATGTGTATGTTTTCTAGAATCCAGCATATTTTCCTTGAAGCCTGTCAAATCTTGTATATTCACAGTAAGGTAGGCAAGGTAAGCTAAAGGCAGCAAAACCAAAATGAAACTCCTCTGACAGGTTAAGTTTTGTGGCACATGCTGCAGACAGGAGGTCACATTCTTATCAGAATAATCCATTCTGACCTTAAAAACCTTTTGAACAATGTGAAAATACTGGCATGCCAAGATTTTTCTCCACATTGCATACTGCCCAGAACGAAAATTTGACAATGGCTCTGAACCATTATGAGAAAGATTTTTCTACCACTGGCCTGTCCCAGGTGTTTGCAAATAAAAAGCTAATTTAAAAATGAATAAAAACAAGTAGAATCTTTTTTTACTTCATACAGTGGCCAAAAAAAAAATTCTCTGTTACAACATACTAGATGATATGACAAAAGACAAAAGAAAAATATTTCTGCTACTTTTCATTGAAGACATAATTTAGTTTTTTAATGGCTTTGTATCTTTGCACCCTGCATGAGGTTAGCCCCACTTTACCCTTCCCAGGGAGATCAGTCAGCAGAACATATTTCCCCACGGGTACTCATTCCAGTGGCTTGTCCTCCAAATCAACAAGAAACGAGCCAGCTCGAGTTTGGAAGCCACAGTGGCGAGGAGCTCAATCCAAATTGAAATGCAGTGTCTCTCATCCAGTTTATGGCAGGGCCAGCCCTGAATTCATGCACTTGTGAAGCTTCCAGATCCCAGCTGATCCCCTCTGAGTGTGGGCTGGACGGGAGCACGCCTGTCGCTGTCACAGGAATACCAACTCGCTGAAAAGGATGCTCAGAGGCTGCACATTTGCAGCCTGCTTGTGAGTCAGTTCTGCTTGCTGGGAGCTGGCATCCTCAGAGGGCTTCACAAATGCTCCTTTCAGCAGCTCTGGTCTTAAACTTCCTCCCTGCCTTGTACCTCTTATATCATTCCTGTTCCCTTAGTGCTGCCTGTGTCAGCAATTAGTAGGGTTTGAGGGAGCTGGGCAGTAAACCTCCACTAAAATTGATACTACAATCATAACACTGGCCTTAGTGTTACCCAGGCCATAAACCAGAAAGGAGAAAGAGTTGCTGAAATTAATTGCTGAAATTAATTGCTGTTAAAAAAAAAAAAAGGAGGGGGGGGGGCAGGGATGGATAAAAGTGTGCTCACTCTGTTATACTGCAAATATACTGTTAGCACCGACTTTAGCCCTTTCAGAGCTGCTGCTGAACTGAGTAAAAGCAGGTGCAGACCTTTTGAAAGCAGGCTAATCACTTCCATGATGAGGATCATCATTTCCAGTATCATTTTCAGGGCAGTTAAGTGGAACACCATGGCTGCTAGCACCTTTAACTTCATTTGTGGCAGCACCTGTGGCACAATGCTGATGAAACTGGTTCCTCTCCCAGGCCAATGTAGAAGGGCTATCTGCTCTCAGCTGGCAAATATACCTTAAAGTACCCAATGAAACCAACTACCAGACATTGTCAGCTGCAGATTGTCCCTCTTTTAAAAGCAAACCCAAATAAAAATACCAAATATTTCATTCAAAATTTCTCTGGCACAAGGTCATTAAACTACAAGAATGTCTTTTGTTTCATATGAGGTATGCACAAAATCCAAGAGGACACTTTAAATTGAAATTTTCTGCTGCTTTTGATGAACTGCCAGAACCTACATGCAGAAAGCAGAATGGGCAATAAGTAGCAGTAATTTACAGTCCTGTAAGAATCTTATCACTTTGGAACCTATAATATGTTAATTGCAAACCTCAGCATTTTACCAAATTATATAAAAAGTCCCTTCAATAAAATTTTCTGTCAATATCGACTAAAAATCAATATCTAGCTTTTAGCCAATACAAGCTTAATTGATAAGAATTAGTTATATTCCTCTAAAAGGTAATAATTACTTATGAGGCCTCACAATATGTTTTTAGAATCAGTAAGTATTCACTTTATCCTTAAGACAGAAAAGCAAGACACAGTGTCTGTAACTCACCCATTTGCCCTTTATTAACCAAAGGCATAGTGACAGGAACCCACACCACCATCACATTTTACCAATAATCCTTAAAGTTTTCTATTCCCCTATTTTTCATTCAAATTTAGAGCTCTTCAGGAAAAGAGAGAGGAGACAGCATTCAAAAAAATCTTCAGCATATGGCTGAAGTAAAAGACTTAGTTTGGAACTACCTGCCTTGATGCCCTCTGATGATTCAAAGTCGCCAGAATTTTAGACAGGTGAGAAGTTCTTGCACTTAAATAGGAGGTACTTACATTTAAATTATCCTAAAGGAAAGAAAAAAAAAAAAAAAAAAAAAAAAGGCAGTGTGCTGGCTATGCAGTAGATTATTTATATATTAACTCATTATAGGTACATATAAAATCTCCAAATCTTAAAACATCTGACAACTTAGGTTAATTTTATCCTTGGATTCATATCTAGTAGAAAAACTGTAACTGTATCAGTCAGTTTAAAACAAACCTCCTAAAGAAGTGGTCATAATTTTTATTTTTCTGCAGTTCTGGAAATGCACATTGACTGCACAACCCCACTATTACTGCAAAGCTTTAATCTTGTTCCTATATTCTGGTTATTCTCCAATGCTAAACATGCCTCTAGCAAAGCAGAGCTCAGCTTATTAGCAGAGATTTTTAATCATTTCTCTCTCCCCTTTCTCCCTCATTTTATTTTTTTATGTTATTCCTTTTCAAGTGCTTTCTTTTTTGGTTAGCCATTAAATTTAAGATGATCCAGTACATAAAAAGCTGAATTATATCAAATGGCAATAAATACATTTAACTTAAAGATTTATTTCTTTACTAGCTATGTGTTCTTCCCCAGACACACTCCAAGGTCTGTTGTAATGCATCTGGCTAAAGAATCTTGGTTCATTTTTCTGTAAAAATATGGATTCCTGCTGATAGCAAAATTTTATTGCAGAGGTATTGGAAAGTAATATCTGTTCACTGTAACAAGCTCTCCTGAATCTATGCTATCAACCAGAAACCTGTTGTGGGCCATTTGTTTTGGTTTTTTTGTTTTTTTGTTTTTCCCCTCTCTCTCTTTTAAACAAGTGTAATTTGAGCTGGAGAAAAAGGCATCCTTGAAGGACAGATCTGGAATGGTCATCCCTCAAAAGTGTTAGGCAGTGCTCAGATGGCATCAGTCAGTGCCCCTCGATTCCCTCTTAGATGGAAGGGCTGCTTGTCTCACATTCCAAATGCATTTTGACTGCCAGGTTTTCTTTCAGGTCTCTGAAAAAAAAATATTTCCTGACGCAATGCACCTGCTCCCATAA
Source organism: Urocynchramus pylzowi (assembly GCA_013397555.1). Taxonomy (NCBI): domain Eukaryota; kingdom Metazoa; phylum Chordata; class Aves; order Passeriformes; family Fringillidae; genus Urocynchramus; species Urocynchramus pylzowi. Next base: position 1,411,561 of record VZRH01004535.1, read on the forward strand.
AAAACAACAACAACAAAAAAAAAAAAAAAAAAAAAACCCCAAACCCAAACAAAAAAAAAAAAACCCCAAAAACCCCAAAAAAACNACAAAAAAAAACCCCAAAACACGCAAAACAACACATGAGCAAGGAATTCTTCACTAAGATAACTCATCTTTAGCTCTTAAAGCAGAGCTGAACCTTTTGAACAGGGAGCTGCATACAACTCCTTTGAAGTAAACACCCACTCTCAGAAATACACTGGTCTATATTCTCACTTATTCACATTGGGTTTTATGAGAGACAGAGATTCATATTCCTTACTGAGAATCAATGAAATGGAAGAATACAAATTTAGCTGATCTGAACTGCCACTACAGAGGGACATTCACACACTGACTAATATAATTGTGATGGTACTTAAAAGAGCAAAGAAAGCAACAGAGACATCTAATTTAATACACTGCTAGAAAGGAAAATTTTATGTCATAAGCCATTGTTGTTTTGTTTGTTTTTGTTGTTGTTTTGTTTTTTTTTTGCCATAGCTGCTTAATTTTCTCTAATATTGACAAGTTAAATTTGCAACAAGATCCTTTAAAGTTTCAGTCTTTGCCCTTAATGACACTTTGTATTTGAGTTAGGTTTTTTTCCAACTAGAGATAAAGGCAGGAAAAGTTGCTTTCGGAAAAATAAAACCATAGCATTGTCCTTTTTACAGTTTCTGATTTATATTAACATAAGGAAGAGAGAAACTCTTGTCATCAGCAAGCAAACAAAATTTAAACATGTGTAAACATTTCCAATATGAAGGCTACACATGTTTTGAATCACTCTAATCTCTCCTTTCTCTGTCCTCTTTTTTTAGATTACCCATATTAATTTTTTTCATATGAAAGTTTTTCTTCTTGGAATAGTGATAGCACCCATATTTCTACTAAAAAAGAAGATGCCTGTGAGCATGTAAAGGGTGGTCAGGGAGAAATCTAAGAAGGTTCAAATAATTTTTTAGACTTTTAAATTTTTCTCATTGGTACTATTTTAAGTCTGCAAGACAAATCTGATTCTCTGTATTACTATTCCCCCTAGAACTCCTCTGCCCCATTGGCAAGACTGATTGGAATATCATTACATTTCAACTGCTAGGGCTTGGATTTTTCCTACACTATTCTTTTTTTGGCACATTGAAACCTTTTTATTCCCCTTGTATCTTTTAAATACTTCAGATTACTATAATAAATGATAGCTGACCTTTATAGACATGCTGACACAGACCCATAAATCTTGTTTGGTTACTTACTTCCTAATTATTGTAATAAAATGGGATAACAACTAGCTAAACTGGCTTGGTTAGCTTATGGGTTGCTCTAAAATGATCTGAATCTTCATGCACTGTCCACCACCTACTGTAACTGAACTCATCATTATTGAGATTTTCTGATCACCATCTGAATACAAATAAAATAGCCAGAGCTGGCAGAACAAGCTGCAGGTGTTGGGCTTGGTTGCCACAGCTGGATCAATTCTGGCCCTCCACGATTAGCAGCACTTCAGCTCAACACACTGTTCAACTTTCTCTTGCTTGTGATCATCTCTTTTTGCTTTCCATCTCTTCTTGGGCTTCTTACTTGGGAGAGGTTTAGAAACACATATCAGAGGATGGGCACATATCATAAAACATACCATATTACATTCCAGCAGTAGGGACTCAGATATTTTGGTCAGAAATGATTTATTGAAGCCCAAAAAGCTCAGCCATCCGTCTATTCTGCAAATAGATGCAGCAGTGCCTGAGGATGTGTTATATAATAATGATTTGAGGCATGTGCACATACTCATACAACACACATGCTCCTCTGTCACAGAGCTTCCTTCCAAGCAACAAAACTGTGCCAAGTTTATCATGACAACTCAAGAGTCAGGGAGGAAAACAGGAAGCTCTAAAGAAGGAATTACCATCTGTCAAGTGACTGTGTACCTTGCCTTAAAAATTATTGTAGCATGACTGATATGCATCTTTGTGTGTCTAGACACAGCATCTCTTCCTCCTCGTTTCTGATATTGATCAGACAGAATATGAAAGCAAATTTTCAGATGATCTTCATATGCATGCATAATTTTGAATGCATGCTTTGTCATAAGTTCCTTCACAATCAGAGGGCTTTTCCTTTTATGTCTATGTGTATAGCAAGGATAAGAATTAATTATGTAGCACATCCTATTTATCAATTTTTATGTCAGGAAAGATGATGAATCCAATGCACCACTGATGGATTTCTCAAAGCTTGCAGAAACATCAGTCATATACAGTCCATGACCTGGAGTAAAGTAGAAAAACAATAAAACATGAGCAGAAATCCTCTTTGAAGTTGACCTGTAAAATGTTAGTCCTGAATGACTTTAATTCCTACCTACCTGTTCTCTTATGGGCAACTGTTCTCCACATGGGAAGGTTTGGCACCAGATTCTGTTGGGACTGTTTCAAATGCAGTCTGTATGCATGGAAATGAAGTAATGTTTCAGTCAGAAAAATGTTTACAAGCACATTAGAAATAAAAGTGAAGGCAAGATAAATTTTTGATCTAAGGAATAATCAGTATGCCAAGAAAAAATGGTTCTGTTCATATCTGAAACTACAAGGAATTTCACCAGCTATTAACATGAAAAGTTACATGTATTGCAAATTCAAGTTATTTTATCAGAAAATATGATAAAGGCAAAATGATTCACATATCACCCTGACTTGTGTGTCATGATCATTCTTTACACCAGAAAAAAAAAAAACATTTCCATTTCAGAAGTCTAAAAATTCAAGAGCAATGTCACTAACATCCTCAGCCCCATTTATGCAATCTTGCTCAGTAATCTCCTAATGAGCTTCTCATTCACATCAACCTGAAAGAGCTAAAATGCCAGAGATCTGGTTTAATGTACATTTGAGCCTGGGCAAACCTGGAGGGCAAGTATGCAAGTGCCAAAACAATCCAACTAAACTCAGGATACCTCTTGCAGGGTGGCCAGCATGGATGACACCTTTGGCCCTTTTCTCTCCTGCTGTTTTGCTCTCTAATCAAGAGAGCAGAGCACCAAACTGTGCCACTTTGGTGCACAGATTCAGAATGGTGGTGGATAATTTATTACCATATTCAAGGAATCTGCCTGTAAGCCAGCATCTATTTATCAATAGATATAAATAACCTAGAGTTTAAAATTAAAACTTTCTCAGACAAGACTAGAAAGGATCTGGCCTGCTATAATACACTTTCAGCAGCCACTTACTAACACAGAAAGAATTTAAGGCACTGGTATCATAGATCTTATAAATTGCTCTGGATCTACCTGTAAGAGAAAGGAAAATTTCCAAAACATCCCTGCAAATACAGCTTCAAAATCAAGCTGATAAATCTGTCCTGCATGAATATTAGTTCATGCCATCAGGACAGCAAGCAGTGAATTATTTTAAACTGAATCCTCACTGTTGTTGACTACATATGAACTCCTAAGGGTTCATATGTTGACTACATATGATCACCATATGACTGTAAAAAGTGGTAATTTAAGTCACTTAAGAGATGCTGAGTTTCAGATACCAAAATAAAATTGCCTGAAAGTTTCTTGCTGATGCTGTACATATTCCAGATTATGACAAATAAAAAACCAAACCAAACCTAACCAAAAACAATTACAACAACAAAAAAAACCCAAAACAACAAAACAAAAAACAAAAAACAAAAAAACAAAAACAAACAAACAAACAAAAAAAACACAAACAAAAAAAAAAACCAAAAAACCCTCACCCTTATCTAGAAGATTTGTTAAATTGTACATTGATCTATGCTCAGAAACTTGAGGGCATAACTTCATCCTCAGTAATTCTAGGAAAGCATTTGCCTCTTTGTGTGTTTTAGCACGGGCAGAGAATTCCATCACCCCCAATCTGCAAATGTGTCAGGTAATTAATTCAAGCCATATGGAAAAAAGGCCTTTGTTTTTTAAGAGCAGAATGTCTGTATAGAATGCAACAGGCTCTGTGACAGCAGAAGTTTCTGTTTTGGTGAAATGCAAGGCAAAAGATGCACTTCACACCAGCACACCTTTTCCATTTCCTTCCAAAGGCAGTATCCCTTTTGCCCAAAGGTCCAGGCTCTTCTGAGGAGCAGCTCTCTTATTCCTTCATGATCTCACATTTTTCAATACAAGCCTACTTAAAAGGCTCAAGGCTTGGAGTCCTAGTGGAGGCTAATTGCCTACCTTCCAAAGAGGAGCAGAAAAACACTCAAACACTTTTAAAAATACCAAGGAGTGCTTCATGAGGAAAAATGCACATGAAAAGTAATTTTCAACCTGTCTGCTCTCAGCATTCTTCTTCTAAGTTTTCTCTTTAATCGAATAATAACAACAATAGACTGACACCAAAAAAAATAAAAAAAAAAAAATCTGGTGTGACTTGAATGTCATAGTTGTTTGAATCATCCACTTTTCATAGATGGCAAGGAATGGATATTAAAAATTTTATGACATCATTATTACCTTATATTAAATTTGACCTGAGTGACTAAATCTATACTCTTTAAAATCAGGGTTAAGACTAGATCCAGCACTGGCAGACACATACCTCATTTCACAGCAGGGAGTTGTCCCCTCTTGCTCAGTGAGGCTGTGTCCATAAAAAGCACTGCACTGGTACTTTAGGACACCCAGGCTCATTCCAAGCACAGGATTCACCTGGATTGCAAAAGCACTGCAGCAGTGTTAGGAAAGTATCACACCTTGCTGCCCTGATATTCTGGATTGCTAAATTTAGCAGTAGTCAAATAGTCAATGTCCTGATATTCTGTTTCCAGGTCTAAAATCAGGGTACTGAATGCTGCTGCAGCGATCTGTTGCAGTTTGCTGGGCTCTACACTAAGGCATATAAATAGGAAAAAAAATAAATCTGCTATTCAAAAACACATGAAAAGACCTTGACTGCAGTGGAAAACTACAACGTACTAGAATGTGGCTTCAGGAATACTAGGAATTAGGAGAGTTTAAAATGCATCATATCAAGGATTGCTAAATTTAGCAGTAGTCAAATAGTCAATGTTAATTCAAGGTCGGTTTTTGCTAACACTGAGCATAATCTCTTTGAAGAGATTGGATTTTTTTTTTTTTTCAAAAGAAAGGAGGTTAGAAGTAACAAGTAATGGCTAATCCAAAATATGTTCCCAGCAAAAATAAATGGGGAGTTGTATTACTGTCGGTCACTAGGTCAAAGCACATTGTAGTCTTCCCTGTAGTATTTACCTGGACCTAAAACTAAAATTCCAGCCTTTACTAAGATTTTTATTGTGCTATTTAGTGCATTATGTAGTGCCTATAAAAGCTTTTTTCCTCCCTCCTGCTGTGAGTTTGCTCTGTGTGTGCAGCCACATCCAATACTGCCTTCATTTCTTGACCCTGGTGGGCTCTCCACCACGATGTGATTTTTGTCAAAAAAATCAGGATCACTCTGCTAGCTCCTCCAGCTCTCCCATGAACACAAGAAGAGAAGCTTCTGCAAAGGCAGGTAATTACAAAGCTACATAAAGCTTTGTGTGGCATTGTACACTCCTGGGATGGTCCACTCCTTTCCATCCACAAGGCACAGAAGCTGGCAAAAAGAATGATTTCAAGTAAGAAAGAGGAGACCAAGCTAACAAACCAAACAAATCCTTTGAAGTTTTAGAGCCATTTAGTCATTCTGCACATAATACCCTCTGTAGATCTGGCATCTATAGGGTCAGATTTAGGGTTATTTCATGCCCAGCCTTCCAGAGCATGACAGTATGTAGTGATTTATATGAAGATTCCACAGCAGTGAAAATCAGGACAAAAGTGCCTATTCAGACTTCCAATGGTAGCCAGGCAAATGTAATTATAAATGGAATTAAGAAGAGTTATCTCCTTCTACCCAACTATTTCAGAATTTTTTGGGGGCAAAAATGGTTAGGAAGATAACAAGCATGCTGAGAATCTGTGTTAGGCATTTCTACACATCTACTCTGCACTCTACTTTTTTTTTAAAAAGGTTTTTCTTTCAGTACTCCCTGTCTGAAAGAACAATTTTTTTCCAGCTTTCTTTAAAAAAAACCAACAGTGTATAGTTAAGTCCTAAAGGGGTAGAAAAGTCAAACCAGAAATTATAGAGAAATGGAATTTTTTACTAGAATTCAATAATTAGATGGCTGAGGTTTGTCCTTGTTGCCACACCGTGAACATATGATGATCCCAAATGAACAGCCTATATTTTCAAACATCACACAAAGGGAATTTCCAGCAGGGCTACAAAAATATTGGGAAAAATCACTTTGCAAGTAAGTTCACTTTATTTTTAAAAGCTCGCCAAGGTCACAAGCCCAAGGAAAGCTTAATTAAAGTCGATGGAAGATGCAGAAGCAAGGCAGAAAGAATAAGATGGCAAGAAAAATCATTTTTTAAAATATATTAGATTATGTGAAGCCAGAGAGGCTTGACACCATCGATTTCAGAAATGGGTTAAAGATAAGGAACCAAGTATTGTAGGAATTACAATGAGGCAAAGCGGGCTGGGAACATCTGCTGCACACATTCACTTTCTAATTCCAAGGGATACAATGAAGGCTAAGACTAAAAGGTGTCTAAACCCAATAGGCTTTCATTAGGAGCCACATGCTTAACTCACAGGTCCACAATGAGGAGAAAACAGCCCAGACCAGTGGTGTTGCTGGGCAAATATTTTAATCTTTCCTCTTGTTAATTGCTAGTAAAACCCATATTATTTTGCCCCATACAACTTTGATTTCCACACCCTACTCTACCCACAGCCATTAATCCTGGAAAAGGTGTGAGGAGATTTCCTGCCCAAGACAACCAGCAGTTTTCCATCAAGCTGAGAAGCTGTCTCAGAAAAGAACAGAACATGAAAAAACCCAGAAGCTCAACTAGCACTTATTATGCATAAAATTATTGCCAACACTTTATGATACTTTCATAAAGCTTCTCCTTATCATCATTGTTTAACAACCAAGAAAACTCTCCACAGATAATGTGAAGTTACACTTAAAGCAGTCTTTTATACAGTGGCATCTTAAACTGACTTGAATGGCACAAGGTCAGTGCTTGAAGGTGTAATCCCTGTCAACAGAGCAATTTTCATTATCTGGGTGAAGAGTTTGCATCTTAACCTCTAAGACACTCGACTCCTCTCAGCACTCCTTGTCCTCTGGTGCTCTCTGCTGCAGTCAGCAACACCTCAGAGGGGAAAATGAGGGATGGAAGCTCCTCATATGCTGGCTGCCAGCTATAGACCTATTAAAAACTTTGGAAACCACCAAAATGAAAGGCTTTCTGAGGGTTTGTGCAGAAACACAGAAGCATCTGGAACATGCCACCAAACTTAATTGGTCAGGGGTATTTCTAGAATGAAGGTGGGGAAGGGTCTTCATTCAAGGAACTCCTCAAAATCTCCAAGGAAGTTTTCAGATGAAAGATGAATAAGATTAATCCCTTGCTTTTTAAATAGAAAACAACTGATTGCTCTTTTTGGCAAAGCATTTGAAAATACAGTTCAGTGTTTTATAATGCATGGCTAGAGACTTTTGGGGAAGCAGAAGAGCTGTTTGATTCTAATATGTTAAAAGATTTTTAGCTTGAGGCAGTGCTGGCTAAGGGAATATTAGATTTGTAATCAATTTTACTACCACTCTATTGTTTTCCAGATGTGCTTATTCATTATTAGTTTCAAAAAGTAATACTTAGTCTGAATAAAATATAAATAGTTAAGAATCGCAAAAATATTTATATATTTTTAAAAATTAGTAAGTTAAAGGGTTGTATGTATACCAACACCTACAACTCCTTTTTTTAACATATTGCTTCCCTTCTGGAGAACACTTGTTCTAAAATTAGGTGAAAAAGAAAATGAAGAATTTGCATCCACCTGAAAATTCTGGAGGACTTTAGAGTTACCTGATTATGCTTAGAATTACCTATCTGATTACTAGAAAGGAAAGAATTTAGCCAAATACAGTATTGGAATAGGTTCAATTCTGCTAAATTTATGAAACCAAATTTCACTGTTAGTTTGTGCACCATCAGTGAAAGACTTGCCATTGTTACTGAAGGAAACCAATACCTCTTAGGTAGCATGTGAAGCAGACATCTGCAGCTGCCACTTGTCTGTACATAGATTGTGGTGAGCAAATGAATAAATTATTCACAAAGATACTTTTATTTTTCTCGATGTGGCTGCAGTCTGTAATTATTTGGAGATCTTATGTCAGCAGCATTTAGCCTATGACATGCTTGAAAATTGTGTTTATTAAATTAATATTGCTGTTTGTAGCAGGTCACCTTGGGATAAATTGCAGCTCTTCCCTTTCTTGATGATACATTTCATTACATTTAAGTACATTCCTGGAAGAGGCAAACTGAAGTAAAGGCAATTAAGGGAAGTCAGGTTAACAAATTAAAAACTTAAGGGGTCTGGGCTTTTCTTTCAAAAAACCATTATTTTTTTTTTTTTTCTGAGCAACTCTAAATATCTCTGGCCAGATAATTTGGATTAGGTTAAGAAAGTTAGCTACTATCTCTGATGGTCAGATTTCCTCTCATTGCAAGAGAGGAAGTGTCACCTGGAATTCAACCAACCTCAAAGATTTCTGGTTCAGCTGATGTGGGGCTCTGATGGAGGTATCACAAGAATAATATCCTCTTGCTGAACCTTTAGAAGAGTGTTTCAGTGCAGATTTTCTTGGTTCAGAGAAGGACTCTCTTTTGATACATCTTATTCATCGGTAGATATCACCTGCACAGAGGTAACAGAAAACAGCAAGGGCAGGGGGATGTGCAGGAAGAGGGAGGGAATTTCTTAAAACAGGTTCCCTCAAGTGTCATTTAGATATTCAAGGACAAGATTCAAATTGTTATCAGCAGCCCATCAAGGTAGTTCTGACTGGGAAGAAGTGTATAATGGATGGGGAAGAAGTGTGTAATGTGTAGACAGAAAGAAAGAGAAAAACCCAATGAAGATAGATCAAGAATCACCCCAGGGTGAAGAAGAAAGAATTTTGATATTGGGACTGTCAAAGATCTGTTTGATACAGAGTTTTCTATATTTATTCTATAAAGCAAAATATTACAGAAGTCTCATTATTGGAGATATTGAATTGCTATATGGAGTGTTGAATTTATATATGGAGATAGGTAATGTTGGCAATTGGGACAGCAAGGAACTGGGTCATTCAGAATCACAGAATCATAGGCTGGAAAAGACCTATAAGACCATGGAGCCAAACCATAAACTCATGACTGCCATGTTCACCAATAAACCTTGACCCTAAACATCATGCCTATCTCCAGACAGGCTGATTCCATCACTTCCCTGGACAGCCTGTTCCAATGCCTGACCCCCTTTTCAGTGAAGAAATTTTTCTAATATCATGACTCATTTCTGCTTGGAGTGTTACCTAGGGAAGAGAGAGGGAGTCAAGGAAGAGAGAGAAAAGAGCCTTCTGACAAATTTAATTGGAAAACCAGAAATCTATTGCTTTTACTTTCACCTGAAATGGATTTGGTATAGTATGAAACTGATTTCAGCTTACAATCTAAAAGTCTATTTCTCAAACTTTTCTACAAATAAAATTTCATTCACATGAATACAAACATTTGTGAAGGGATGAACATAGAAGTCAATAAAACACAGCCAGCTGTTTCCCTTTCGAAATAATTCCAGCTATTTGTGATTTATGTTTCCTATTACTTTGCCCAGCCTTAAGTTGAACCTAAAGCCTAGCTTCCACAGCCTTTAGGGGAAAACACAAAGATTTCTCTTCCAGGTAAGCTAAAGCAATGCTCTGTAAAAAAGAAAAGGCTTTATCATTTAGTTTGTTGAGCTCCATTATCCCTTACTGGACTCTAAATATTGCACATTCATTAAAAGACATAAACTTTTAAAAGCCACCTTAATTCTGCCTTTAAATATTCAGGGGGCAGAGTGAACAGAAAGCTTTTGCTTTTTATATTTTTCATGGGACAGTACTTAAAATCTCCTATGCCAGGCTTAGGTAGTTCTCACAGTACTTCTTAATGTGAAATTTGCCTCTGGGCACTGCCCTTAAAACCATAGCTCTTAATGGTGGTGAGAGAAAAAAGCCACTTCTATTTTGTCTTCAGTTTTCACAGGATAATGGATACAGTGCAATCTTAGTGAAAACCAGAGATGCAAAGTATGGTTTGGTCCTGAAAGTCATTTCAGTGCTGGAAATGGATGATTTTTGGAATAGTGCCCAGTGAACTGCAACTTTCAGAAAGTCAAGAGACTGTCCTATTAAATCTAAAAGGTTGGTTTGGCTGGTATACAATAGATACTAAACTCAAAGTACAAGAGTCAGATTGACTTACTTGAGACATTTATCTACTGGAATGACAGCCCACCTTTCACTCTGCTCTGCTGAACTACCACACTGCTAATCAAATCTTTATGGCCACAGAGGTATATGGGTGACATAAGGCAAGTGTCAAGTGTCAACCCAGAGAACCTAAGGCACATGGCAGAGTTATTATCACTTATTTTTCCCCATTTAGGAACAGAAGGGGCATATAGTGTTTAAACACTTGACAGGAATATTATTTTCTTTCCAGGATTGACTTTTATGCTGTGTGACCCAATCCTTTCTCTGGGGTGAAGTTTCCTACTCTGTTATCCATGGCGATTTATAGGGAAGAAGGCAGAACGTGATCCAAATTTTACCATAACCCAAAATATACTTCCATAAAGAGAGGAAAGGAGTTTCTGTGAAATGAGCTACCTATTTTTGGTATATTTGCACAGGACTGAGCCCATTAGCAGAAACCCCATCAAGAATGCTGTTTCACTGCATCCTTATGACTAAGTCTAAAGCATTCCCCTCCCTAGCCCTCCTGTTTCTGCAAAAAGGAAATCTGGCAGGAAGGACAAGAGCCACATACCAGCTGAGCTGGTGACAAAAGAGCTCAGGCTGCACTGGGAGTGCGCTCAAAGGTCGTATTAAACAGAAATTATTTGACTTGGTCGTCTCCTGTCTCACATTACAAAGTCATGTAATTCCTTCTCCTTGGCTACCATCTCACAGAGATAACAGCTGCAGAGCCATGTGTTGCCCTTACTTGCAGTCAGCACAGAATGCTGTCATCTGATTGCACAGATATTGGAGGTGCCACTTGGCCATCTCCATCCTCACTTTCCTTCAGGCTTAGAGTGGAGATGAGAGTGAAAGAGGAAATTAGACCCTCGGTCACAAGTATGAGCATGTGAATGGGATCAGTGCAAAAGGCTTATTTCTGCTTTTCCTTAAAAACAGAGAGAAAAGTAGTGTCAGATTCCTAAAGCTTGTTCTCAATTTTAATGAGCACAAGGGAATAACACTGAAAAGACTTGTATGTTTCAAGCTGCAATACATCAGGCTGTCAAAAACAGTGGAATGCCACATACTCTAATCTTTTTTCACTCACCATTGCACAGTCAGTACAATTATCTTGTTGTAGCAAATTGGGGAAAAAAAGTATTAAGAGTAAATTAGTGTTTAAAAGCTATGAAATCTGCATTGCAGGTTGTCCCATTTCCTAAACACAGAAATATTATGAAAGCATTAAATAAGGATGTGAATTTTTAAGAAGCCTATTTCTCCTTTCCACAGCACTGCAAATACTTCTGGTGCACAGCAATGGCATAATCTGTAATAGTATCGGTGACAAGGAAAAAAAATTAAAACTGGATGAGACCTGTAATTTTAGAACCAATACATAACAGCAAACAAATCTGATGGAAAATGCCATGAATAGTAATTGCCTGTTTGCAAAAGATATGAAGGTCAGGGAAAACACTGGGTGAAATTCAAAAGATGGGAATACATACTGGGAGAAAATAAAAAATTTCAATTCATGCAGATACCTTTCTCAGTCAGTGATAGATTTCCTTTGCATCTTTAAAATGCTAAGTGTACTCTTCACTAAAAGTAATTAATGGTAAATAATTTGAAAAGCCTTTTCTCTTTTCAGGTCCCTGCTGTTTATAACACTTCAAAACTGCCAGGATGAATTCATCTACCTCTACCTGCTCACAGAAGTTCAAGAGCCACATGCAATGCTTGGATACTCCATCACCAACATTTCCATACCACATCAGAGGTACAAATCTAAAGGGACATGGACATACACAGATATAAATGAGTAAGGCCCTATTTGGTTTTGTCATTATTATCAAGAAGAGGAAAGTAAGAAGAAAATATTAGAAAAGCAGGCTGAGGTGACATATTTCAAAATTTTCCTAAAATAGTCAAATATCAAAAAATAAAGAAGCTGTCTTCTGTCAATGATGGAACATTATTTTGGAAACTGTGAGGTGTGATTGTCTGAAGTCCTAAAAATAATTAAGTTCACAGTTTCACAATTTGGCTCTTAGGGAGTGTTACAATACATAAAGATTAAGATAGTGTAAAATGGTAGTTCACTCATACTATTTAATTGCACAAAGGTAGTAGAAGAATATAATAAACTGAGTAGTCCAGAGTTAATATCTAAGGTGAGTTTTGGGTTTTGTTTTCTTTTTGGTCCTGAAGGACTTGGCAGTGAGTAATGGATGTTGATCTGCTAATGATTCTCCATGGCTGGAGCCTGATGCAACTGTGGAATAGATGAAACCTCTGTTGTGATTCAGTTAATACCTCCAAACATCTCAGTCTTCACTGTTGCTTTGCTTTAGAGTCTGGTTCTACTTTTAGTCAGTCCATTAAACTGCCAGAGAATCCACAATAACTGATCCTGTTGTAAAAACTTGCCTTCTGATAGTTCTTTTTCAGCTGCTAGACAGATGAAGGTTTTAGGATTATCTTTTTATCTTGATTCTACTTGTTGTTTACCAACTAGAGGGGCAAGTTTATGTGGATAAGTTATGCACAGAGAGGCATTTCTCTCCTGTGGTAATGGAAGCCATAAAAGACTTAAACCCATTTGCTTCTGTAATTAAATCATCCATCTCAGGAGAATCAAGGAAAAGCTGCAAATGGAGACTTTTCAAATTAAGAAAAATTAGGCAGTAAATAAATGTTTAAAACCCACCCAGCTTAAATGAGTTTTCCTTTAATAGACTGAATTTCTTGCTCCTAGAAAGAAACAACAACAACAAATATGACCACCAAAACAAACAACAAACTGAAAGCTGAAGTTACTCCCTTAGTAACAGTTTATTCTGACTTGGAATATCAAGCTCAGACATTTAAAAACTGATTTGAATAGATTTTTAAAATTATTATTGATTGGTTGTCTTTCACCTTATGAAAGTCCACAAAGAGATGAATGATAATTAGCCATTTTGTCATTATAGTGGTTAGTGTATAATTCTCATGGGTAGAAATTTAGCAAGTGTTTGTTGTTGTTTCTGTCCTTTTGAAGAAGCCTAAAAGGGCTTTTGTTAATTTACTCTGGTACCCTCACATAGTTGAAAATATATTTTCTATTTAGATAAGGCTTCTTTATTTTATATATGTGCCATGCAGATTCAGGAAGACTTTTGATTATAATGGTGAGCCCTGCACAAGGGGCTGCTTCCAGCATCAATGTTTAATTGATTTTATAGACACAAACAACAGAGCCCTTGAAAACCAAATTTATACTGAAGTGGCTGAGCCTTTTCTCTTCATCCCTTTAACTCCAGCATTCAATTCCAGCTAAGAAAGATCACATTCTTCAAGAAGTACTTTTTCCCCACACTTTTTTTTTTTGGTGATTAGCTATAGAATTCAGTAAAGTGCCTGATGTACCACATTAAGAAGGATGCTAAGCGGTTTACAAATCTCAGTAATTAATGACTATTTTTATCACAGAGAATATAGGAGACTTTCTTATATCTATCTGGAACTCAATATAAGCCTCTATAAGCCTCCAGGCTGCATAATTGGTGCAATAGAGCTGAAAATGAGATGGAGGATATAATACAGCTCAAGTAATCCTGCCTTTAGCTGAAATGGAACAGTGGAGGCTCTGAGCATCCAGAATGTTGTTTCCACTAAGATTTAAAGCCAGCCAGCTGTCGGCTGCTGCAGTGAAAATTGTAGTGTTATTTACTTTCTTTAGTATACTCCAAATATACTAAAGAGACACAACCATATTTATGGGCATTTTTTTTTTTATCTTTAACAACTTAAGCAATGTATGCGATCACATTTGTTCTTGTTAGGGGCCAAATGGGTGCATATCCTTCATAAAAGTTTCAATTCAAGCACTCTGGAAATTACCTTAGGTCACAACATCCTAAAAATGATGCAATTGGTTTTACCTTCTCTATGCAGGAGCTGTGAAAAATAAAATCTTTTTAAAATCATAATGGGTTTATAAAGGGCTCTGAGAACAGGAGGGAACATTGACAAGGTTTATACAGTGGTGACATTTTAAGATTGAAAGAGAGTGCTTGTTATACAGAGACCTGATGAAATCTGTCAGGTTGGGATTTACTGTTTAGCACATTTACCTTGGATCTAAAACCACAAAAAAAAAAGTTTTAAAAAAGTAAAATAAAACCACATCAATCTTACCTTTTCTTTTCTTTACAGTTTGCATTGCAGAGAAGATTCAAATGAACTGATGAAAATAATGACAAAATCTTTAGGAGACTTCATTTTAATTTGTCATGTAACTTATTAGCAAATGATAAACACAGTATAATTTATCTCATTTTTTTTTGTGAGAGCACTGGGAAAATTCCCCAGTGTTGTGGCTGAAATACAGTCAGATTAGGGTCTGGGTTTTTTTTCCTCTCTAGGGAAATCTTGGTTACTTTAAAGTTATAACAGTCTATAACCTATGGTTTGGGGTAAGGATTATCTCTGATTTTAATTGTGTGCAAGGAGCCTAGCAGAGTAGAGTCCAGGGGCAATGCTGTAAAACAATCATTAAATATCATTAAGCCTGTGGCAAGGGAGAAGGAATCAGAATAATCATTGTACATCTTTCTCCTCAGACTCACCCTCAACCTAGGGTCTAGCTCTTGGTCTGCTGGAAATGACATCTTTGGATTACACCAGAAAAATCCCATGAATGTTTCTGCCATTGCCACAGTCCTGCTGTGTTTGTCCTTGCGACGGATTCATCGCCCCGTTCTGCTTCATCATCTGCATGGCCGAAATGAGAACACCAATTTTCTGTCTCAGGGACACGTTGTGGATTTTGACACTGCTGGACTGAAAATGATGTGGAGCCAGAGAACATTGTCATTACTGTTTAATAATGGTGAACGATACTCGGGAGCTTCTTGAGCAAGTCCTGCTCAGAACGTGCAGCCACCCCAGAAGGGCAGGCAGTCTCTGTTCCATCCAAATGGGCTGTGTAAATAATGTCCTGTGTAAATAAATGTCCTGTGGGAGCTGCTCTCCTGCTCCATGATCACTCACCCCACTGAACCTCTGTCCCTGGATAAACATTGTGGGGCTGTGACCAGGGACTGCAGGGAGGAGAAGCGTCAAGGGCTGGTGGTACTTGGTCAGTCCCTGTCACCTCCCTGCAAGAGAATGCACACATCTCTCAGTGCTCTTAACCCAAGCATGGATGGGGTAGCAAAAACTCATTTACCCCAGAGACCCTAAAATTCTTCATTCTGTGACTTTGGCCTAGGCAAAACATTACTTATCTAGTTAAGAGATAAATACTTAGTTTCAAAAGTGAAAAGATGAGGCATCCTGACTTTTATGGATAGATAGAAGACATCTAAATATCCTTCCTCTCACGACACAGTTTGGACCTCAGAAGGAAGTCTATGCCCTGTATTCATTTCTTCTGAGTACTGCATCTTTTATGTATTATTTTGCCTTTATAGATTATGCTGCCAAAGAGTTATTAGGTATTATGCTAAGAGATCATATAGAAGCCATTGCTAAAAACTGGTTTATCACACTTACATTAAGGTGGTGTAATCAAATATGTTTTGGCATTCACTGTGGAGAAATGCTTCTCCTTTTTTGTGTTAAATTTTTAAAGTTTTAACAGCATCAAATTTGAACTGTTTTTTTCCTAACTAGAGTGAACTAGGAGAGAGGGGTAAATGCATTAAACTGGAGACATGGACCTCAACTTGTTTTCTTTGGTTCACAAAGCCCATTTCACCATATGAGCACTCACTCCAGGAATTTAAGACCACTTTCTCAGAGGCAACTCTACTATTAAGAGACAGGCTCATGAGCTACAGAACATTTTGATGATGTTTCTGGAGTTATACATGACCAAGGCAACAGTGATTTGATTGAATAGAATGCAATATTGCCACAAAAAAACCTTCAATTAAAAAAAAAAAAAGNTCATGAGCTACAGAACATTTTGATGCTGTTTCTGGAGTTATACATGACCAAGGCAACAGTGATTTGATTGAATAGAATGCAATATTGCCACAAAAAAACCTTCAATTAAAAGGGACTGAACATTCACTCTCTAATAGAAAAAGTAATAGAGCTATCCTTATGAGGACCATGTTCTCTATTCATGTCTTGAAATAACTAATCAAAATTTTGATTTTACTATTCAGATCTCCTCTATTTTGTTCTGTAGGTCTTCACATGTTTCAAATTTGCATATTCAAATACACTTCTTATCTTTCTGCTATCATCTCTTTCTCTGGACTTCTCATCAACATTATCTTCTTGGTATCACACAATTCATTTTTCTATTTCCTTCTCAATATTCTCCCTTTAATTCCTCACCATATTGACCTATTTTCAGGAACAGCTTCTCATATCGTCAGAAGTTGAATCCAGTGTGTAAATTAGAATTAAAGTTCTGAAAAGCAATCTACAGAAGAAAGAGACACAAAAACCTTTACCTGTCATACTCTCCATCCCCTGCAACATACCCCAAGAGGACAATATTGCTGTCTGGATATGTACACACACAGCTACTGCTTTTTGCTGTGTCCTACACTTTTAATTGGACTTCTGGATGGCACACAGAGGGATTGCCCAAAGTTTAATAGACTTCTGTTGAAGAAAAAAGTTCTGTTAACACATTTTAAAGTTTACTTTATAGAATTTGGCCTGGCAGATAAATGCAGAACAGTTCCTAAGCCTCAACAATGCAAAATCACATACTAAATCATCAATTTCTTAACATTAGAGGAATATTAATGTTGGAAATTGTGGTGCCTGCCTGCAAGATAACATGTACCTGCAGATTTTGAAGCAGACTGTATTTGACACACTAGAGTAGAGCTAGGAAGAAGACAAAAATAGTTATCTGCTATTGGGAAATAATTAGGGGGGCATAGTTCTGATATGTTATATAATATATCAATAAAGCCATAGAATTGTTGTCTGCTGAGCCTGTGGGTGCATTAGATGCCATAGAAAGTGTACAAGAGTGGAAACCCAGGCAGAGTGTGAATAATCTGGCCAGGCAGGTGTGAGAAGTTGATTAAAGAGGCTCAAAATGTGGGAGGATAATTGAAACAAGGAATTTGTCTTCCTGCAAGATTATTAAGGCCCAGTTTGGTTCATTCAGTCTCCTGGGATCCCATAAATTTCCTCTGTCATGCTGGAGGACAGCGAGCTCTCACACACTCCATACAGAAGCCTGGGAGGAGCATTTACCTCTCGTCACCTTGACCTTGGTATGTCCACAGTATAAAACCTGATCTGTGGGAATGGCAGCCTGGGTCTGCCTAACCTGGCCACTCCTGCTGCCACGTGCACTGTTCAGTGGCAGCAAAGGCAGGGGTCTGACAGCTCTGCTGTCCCTCCCCTGGGAGCCAGTGGTGCCACACATAGCAGGGACAGCTCAGAACCTGGCAGGGAGATAAAGAGCACTGCCAAGGAAGCAGAGAACTTTTGCTTCAGTGAGACTGCAGCCTCACAAGCCAAGGGATGGAAGAATGGAAGGATGCTGAGATGTTTCTGCTGTTTCCTATGTCAGTTATTTACCTATTTTTACAAGCCTGGCACCACATTTATGTGAATATATATAAATAAAGGGGTGTGGGTGCATCTCCACAGGAAACTGGATGCGAGCATTGCCAGAGATGGAAGTGCTGGGGCCAGCTCTGCACAGTGCAGGAAAAGCCCATCCCCAGACTCTCTGGGAGTCACACTCCCAATGTCACAGACTGTCACTGCTGGGACTGTCACCCCTCCACAGGGGTGGCTCCAGTGACCTGACAGGTCCCTGCCTGACTCCCTGCACACCCACTCACAGTCAGACCAGGTTTCCTCACTGGCTCAATCCCAGGATTTCCATAGCAGAACCTCAGATGTCTCATTCCACAGTGCCATTTATCCACAGTGCAGTAACACACAAACAGCCTGAGCTGGTGCCTCCAAGGAGGGACCCTGAGCAGAGGAACCCCCAGGCTCTTATCTCCTCCCCTCCAAGAGCACCAAGGTCTCGCTCTTCCTCCCCAGCCATCAGCTCCTGCCATGTCTCTCAGTGTCCCTCACCTGGCTGTGCCACAGCTCCCTGTGCCCTTTGCTGTACAAAGGGTGGCAGTTCACAGCCTCTTGTCTTGGGGTCTCACCCAGAGGTGAACCTGCAGCTCCATCTGCAGCTGCACCCCGAGCTCCCTGAACTGAATGTGCTCCTCAACACTTCCATCACATTGCCATGGCAATACCAGCCCTGGCCATCTCTACAGCCCACCACATTGCTCTGGAAGGATATCCCAGACATCTAGGCCTAGTACTGATCCTGCTCAGTGCATCACATAGCAACAGGGCCCTGCACTTACCCACAGCAATTCAAGCATCAAGGTGATTTTTGTGGTTTTGCTCAAGAAGAGCATTTCTGTGTAGCTTGAACTAGACATGGTCACACATACTTTGGGGTCTGGGGTTTTGGAACAGAAGGAAGACAGAGGTTTGATCAGGGAGAGGGATGAATTGGGAAGTGAGTAGTGAGTGATCCTCTCAGGGAGGAAGAGCATTGAGCTCCCATCTCCTCTCCCAGCAGGTGCCGTGAGGAATCTGGTCACACTCAGCATGGCTGCTGAGTAGCAGGCCTAGATACTGTCTGCACACTGACAGAAAAAAAGTAAACTACAGAAGTAAACAACCAGTATTTATTTGTGTAATTAAAGGAGACTAAAACATGATAGAAATATCTAATCACCACAAGAAATCCCGTAACCAATTTCCAACATGATTAAACTTGCATTGTTGCAAAATAAAGCAATCTAATCAACAGCCTGTGTTCTAATTACGTCTACCTGATCTCAAAATATTTCTGAGCTTGTTTATATCCCCAAGCCCTTTTATCTTGACGTACTGTAAAATCATTTCTAAAATGAATCAGGTAATGTGTTTTTCTTTCCGCAGCAGGTACGGCAATGTGAGCACAGGGAGGTTCAGAGACCACTGCCACAAAGTGATGATTGAAAATCTCAGACAAGGGTGGGGGAGCAATGGAGAGGGAAATGAGAGTGCTCAAGGGGAAGAAATAGGCTTACTCCTGGAAAAGGGAGGAAAACACACCCTGTACAAATGAGGACATAACAAACTAACGCGGGGAGAAGAAAATATACAGTGCAGGAAAAGTAGGTAGAATAGACAGATGAAGGCAGGGCAATCAGAGGCACCTAGAAGTAGGATGGAGGTAGTGGAGAGTATTCAAGCCCCCCTTAAATTATCAATAATCAAGTTTGAAAAATTCACATTTCTATCTCCTTCTCACATTGCACTGTTTTATTCATTTAAGCATTTCCTCAAACCTGATCTTTGCTCTCATAGCCATAGTGTTCAAACAGTTAACGATGGTTGGTCAAGGAGGAGATGAGTGGATGAGAGGTGATATAGGCACATAGCTGAATAGTTAATATTCTAAGTTACCTCCAAAAGACAGGGAAGGACAGGGACTTTGGGGAGTGGAAAAACTGTATCTTCCTGTTTTGCTATGCAGCAAAGTGAATTACTAAGTTTACATCCTAATATTGCTTTCTGGACGCTACAGCAACATGTAGAATTAACAAGCATGGTTTGGCTGGGGGAAAGGCAACATGCTTCAAGTTAGAAAGACTAGAAATTGGACCCTTAGTACTTTTACCAGCAGACTAAGCACACAAATGATGAAGAGGGAAAAAGAAATGCAGACTTTCAAGGTTTTATTTTCTATTATAAATTCTTACATAACCCAAACTACTTAAAAAGCTACTTTCCACACACACACATACATACATATTTTACTTCCAGAATTATGATTTAAATCGAGTTTGCCTCCTGGAGTGCTGAAAATCAAAAGGACCTGTAGCACACAGGCAGAGTCCCAATTAGAAAGACTCCAGACAAAATGCTGCCCAGTGCTGCCCCTCATTTCTCAGACAACAGGAACTTACCCCAGGTAAGAAAAAGATAAGTTGCTTTCAATCAGTGTGACAACAGCAAGACAATTTGGACAGGGGAAAAGACAGAAGAGATAACTTTCAACTGAAAAATGAGCAATATTCAGCACTTATAGTGGAGGCAAACATTACCATATTGTTTTTAACATTCATGAAGATTTCAGATCTTTGCTGTGAAATGCTTGATCCCCTATTTTCTTCTTTCTTTATGCAACCAGAAGGATATAATAATTCAGAAGAATAATGCAGAAGATACAATAATTCCTTGTTTCACATCCATGGAATAAATTTCACTGCATGAAAGCTTTTTACTCCTCATCTATTTCATTTTAGATCTCTGAGATTTAATGCTTTTGCTATTGTTAGGAAAAGTCACAAGGAATTGTTAGGAATTGTCACTATTAATGGCAAGAACTCTCTTTTATTAAGATGAGTATTTGAGAGGGTGGTCTGTCCTCACTGAAAAACAGCAGGGATCTGAAATTTTGGCAGGCTTCCTCTGAAGCTCATCTACAGGCCTTTCAGTGCAAATAGGTATTCAAAGAGGCAGCAGCTGGAAAACTAAAGAGAGAAAAAAAATGTTATTTTGACAATGACCTCCATTCCTAAATTTAAAAAAATAAAATAAAAGAGGAAGAAACAGAAACCAAACAACAGCTCTATGAGCTGTTACTAGGAAATATCATGGATGTAGCCCCAGAGCTAGAAGAGAAGAAAATCTTGGCTCAAATTTTCACATTTACTTTGTACAAGACAGGGCCATGCAGGAAGGTTAAACCAACTTTTTGTGTGGACTAATTTGCTTTTTAGAACCCACTGTGAGACATACCTATCTCACAGGAGATTTTTCCCCAAGGTCTAAAGGGCTTTGGGTGCCTGATCCAAGGGCAAAGCCAGGAAAGACTTGGAGAAAAAATTGTTTTAGGAGAATGCCAGCAGATCAGACTAAGATATTCTCCTCAACAAATAAGAGGCAGAAAGAAAATTCGAGCAAAACAAGAAATGCGACCCAAAAAAAAAAAAAGAAAAAAAAAAAGCCTGGGTTAAAAAATAAACAAGCCACAGCTTTAGAAGAAGGCTAGCAGTTCCCAGGAGTCCTTACAAAACCTGCAGCATAGGTTTGGTTTTCATTCCAGTATACCAATGGCTATATCATAATACAGAGACATTCAGATCACCTTCATACTAGGGCAGGCCTGATTATAGACAAAAACCTAATGATTGGCTGCACAGAACTCAGCATCTAATAAATCTTTTTTTTTTCCTCACCTCTTCTCCCCTGGCTGCAGTGTTTATATTACTTGAAGTGCTCAAATCTCATCTGTTTGTGTATATCCCCTCTAAAAAGGCCTCTGAGCTTCTGAGCCTTTGCTGTTTCTCCAAACACAGAGAGACACAGAAACAGGACAATTACAAACTTCCAATTATGCAAAAAGTTGGTGTAGTTGCTGATGATTTATATGTTTTTTGATCTTTTATAGGTCATCTTAAAAGTTAACATTTGAATTATTTGAGAAATTCTGACTTTTAAATTGGCTGTTTCAATAACGTTATTGCTGCTGACTCCCTCGAGTGCTTGTGCTCTTAGTTTCCTGATTTTAATTATTAATCCACCACCACATGTTGTGTTTCTCTGTAGCAGCAGAAAGGTTAATATTCATAACCAGTTTTTTAGATTATTTTTAAAGGTATGTGAGGAGCAGTGCAGGGGAAGATGGAGGAGGGAATCGAGTTTTAATTACTTGTTAATATTGCTATCTAGCTTGTGGAGCTGATAGCAGCTCTGCTCCTTCCCAGGCTCTTTATGTGCACATCCACAAGCACAATTCCACCCAAGGCTGAACATCACTCCCTGTCTCTCTGAAATTACCTCTGTGCCAGCTGCTTTCAGGAGCCTCTGACCAGCAGCTTTTGCAATACTGATCTGCTGAAGTAATAATTGAAGGGAAATATTAAAGAATCATCCACGAAAAGGAAAGCCTGTAGACACATGGAATCTCATCTAATGTTATGCTGCATTAAAACACAAATAAAACAGACTGGCTCCTTTCTCTGGTTGGGAAGGACCAAATCCAATTTCCATGCTGTGAAAGCACAGAGCCTGCTGGAGACCTGAGCTTCTCTCTGCCTTATTCTTTACTGTCTCAGACTGATTTTTCTCCTGACAAAAATCTGGACTTAAGTAACCAGCACAATTTATTCTCTTCTGCCTGAGTCTCCAGAAAGTGGAAAAGCTTTTTCTTTTTTTTTTTTTTTCCTCTACAATGACACACTGAGAAATCTTCCTTTATATCAGCAAGGATTTCCATCACAGACTCGACTACACATTTATTATCAGAATGTAATATTTGGTCCTTTCTCCATAATGGGTGCACTCAACTACATCATTTATAGTGAAGCCAAAGTGAGAAAGAAAAGAGGAAATGAAGAAAATCCTTTAATGGGCAATCTTCGCTCCATTTTTTTTTTCCTCAGGAAAAGGTAAAACCAGTTCACAATTAGGCACATCTAAAACTTAAATCAAAGCTCAGATTTGCTCAAGACAGACCTCTCTACATGTCCCTGTATAACCTCCCTGTATTCATATAGGGAGGATCCTGCTGGGACTACTTGCTTTTATTTTACCCTAAAAATAAAGTTGAAAGTGGACCAAATTGGTACCTTCCTGTCTTTTAAACATAAAAAGGAAATTGACTCACACACACCTTTGTGCCATTTTAAGTTCTCAGCCCATTCAAAATAAGACCAGAGGCCACTTGCTTCCATTTCCCAGTCTCTCACCTTCTTTTGCCCTCAGAAATGAACCACCAGGAGCTACAGGGTATGAAGTCAAGTCTGGCTCAGAATATTAAGATGAGAAAACTGCAATCTGAAAGGTAACCCAGCAGGTATTTATGGAAGACAGAGAAGGATACATACTACAGCATTAATCTTCCCCATCTTACCAAGAGGTTCAGGATCATCTTTTTAATAAGAAAGCCCTGGATCACCAACATTACTCAATTCAAATTCAAAAATTAACGTTTACTTGGCAGTCCTGCTTGTATCTACTCATACAGAATGCATTCCAAAGCTCATTTGCCCAGGTTCTAAGGGAGTGATGTGACTACAGCCCTGTCACATAAATGAAATGCCAATTGCCATCCTGACAAGAAACCCACATATTTAACTGGTGAATAATTGATAGAAATAAATAAATAAATAAATAAATAAATAAAAAAGGAGGCGAATATGTTTTTTGCTACCTTGTAGGATTGTTACAGAATTCCTTTCTACTGAATGAACCTCATGGTCACTGTAATTACCACTCCTTTTTTTTTTTTNTCCCCCCCCTTTTTTTTTTTTTTTTTTTTTTTTTTTTTTTTTTTTTTATTTTCAAGCAAAATTTCTTTGCTGTCAGAATTATAAAGCTTTGTTTCACTGCCTGTTAAGACACAGGCAGCAGTAGAAAGAAAAATTATTCCTCATGTTTTCAACAGTTTCACTCACCTATATTCACAAGAGGACATTTACCTATTATTCTCTACTGTAAGGATGATGCAAATATTTATTATGCAGTACCATTTGAAAAGTCTTTTTTATGTTCTACATCAAAAAGATGAAGTGAATGAAAACTGAAAGTCTTGCTGCATACACAGGAGATAAAAACTCTAACCTGTAAACTGCACTCTGTTTTAAATTGCTTTTTCAAATCAGAAAAATGATGAAACTAACCCCAGCTTATTCTCTGTCACCAGTCAAAACATGCACGTTTGCCCATGGTTTCATGCAGAAAGCTGAATTTTGACTAAGATCACATAAAGCTAAGACAAAATACCTACAGAGATACTACAGTGATGCTTCTCTGAAAACATTAAAGTGTTCTTTCTGCACTGCCAAAGTCCTCTAGATGGCATTCTTTAGCAAACTTTGGTGATTGCACACATTTTGGCCTCAGCTCAGTTTACAGTGTTTTCACTAATGTTTTTAAATTAATCTACTGTAATGACTGTCAGTTTAATGAGTTATTAAAAGATATTCATGCTTTTGTAGTGCAAAGTGTAACAAAAATAGAATAAATAACATTTTGTTTATTACAAAAGTTCCTAGAGTAAAATATATTTCTCTTTCTGAAGTGCATTGCAGGCTTTAGAGAAAAGAAAAGCAAAAGTATTTGCAAGCAATTAAATATTTTCTGGAAGAGGACACATGCCTGCAAAGATTATAGTAACCCATCTTCCTCCTGAAGTAAGGTCTTTATAAATGAGAACTTCACTGAGTTTGAATAAGTTTCTCTGGTAGGGATTCTCTGAATGGTTTTACAAGCAGAACAACTTGTAAACAAAAGGAAAACCTGCTGCTAGGACCCCTGCTCAGCCTTACATCAGAATGCTGCATTAATTTGTAGTAGGCCCACAAATGTCAGTCTCATTAGATGAGCAAACACAAATTCCTGTATATCTCAGGCTCTCTGTTACTGCTCCATGGAGCCCAATAACTTTGCAGAAGTAGATCCAGCAGTGAGGCAAAGTGTCTGGAAAAGGGCAAGTCAGAGAGATTCTGACTGCCACTGCCATCAAATAAGGTGGCAATCTCCAACATCAATACACACACAACACATAAACACACACATAGGGACTGGGACTCTTCTGTGCCAATTCAACACATGACCACCAGACCAAACAAAGGGATTTCTGAATTCTTGACCCACACAGAGCTTCCTGATAATAATGTGGGACATGTCTCCAACCCTACATGCTTTGCTAAAGAATGTAAATGTTTGAAGCAGACTTGAAAACCTGACCCCTACACCCGAATCATTAGTTAGTTTGTTTGATGCAATAAGTACATAGGTGTTTCATTTAGTTTTTAAACCCCCAAATTAAGCCATGTATTCCCTCTTGTCTGTATTCTACCAGATGGATGCTACCTTATGCCTTATGCAGAATACCACAGGAAAAAGAAATGAACAAATGCTATATAAAAGAAGAACAAGCCAAAAATACCCCGGGGTTATTTCAAACTCCAGCAGTTTTTTGCAGGTGTTCTGGGCTTCAACAGCACAGTGAGACATTTTCATTCATGTTCTGCCTGCTTCCTGGAAAACAACACTGATGTGAATATCCAAGCTAAAGAAAACAAACCCCAATGTATATTTCAAAGGGAGAACTGGCTTTATATCCTATGGATTATTACATAGCTGTGCTCACAAACTGTGCCTAGGCATCTGAGGCATGTTGAACTATTCAAGCATAAACAGAGCCAAGAATATTTATAGTTCTATTCTGTCATAGTGGATGTTGCAATTGGACAAATAATAGGGCCCAAGGTGACATACTATAATATTAATAGAGGGGCAGAGTGAGAAATTACCAAACTGAAGTGCTTAGAAATCTACAACCTACAGCAAGAACATCCAATGTCATAAGAAAGTCATTCCAGACTAAGAACACATGGATTCAGGTTCCTTTTAATCATTTTGTCTAGTTGTGTACTCTGTTTTATGATGGTTTAATTGTAGCTGTACTTCAAATGTGGTGCACTGATGGGGGACAGCAGGGGAGCATTAGGCGTAAAATTTAACTGCAAAGCTCAATGCAATCCTAATTATGGTGCTGCTATGACACCTCCATAATTACTCATTCTTATCCACTGGCTCTACTAAAATAATTCACCAGACAGAAAAGCAAGCTGAGAATGCCAGCATTGTCACTGCAGTCCAACACTACACAGGACTAAAACATGGTGATGCTTGGCTTTTCGACACCTACATCCCTCCACAAAATTTATAGAAGCCCTATTTTAAGCTCTGAGTTCCTATATAATTCAAAGATCACCTAAACTAGCTAGAAGGAAATGTGGAAGAGAGAAGTGCTTAAAATTTCATCTTTCTCAGGTGTCTCTGTGTGATCTGTGTAAGATGGTTTTATTCAGTCAGGATCCACAGCCCTGCAAGACTTGGGAACCTTTTTAACACAGGCAGGCAACTTACACTTTCCTTTTAAAAAAAACACTAGAAATAGAAGTGGAAGTTGTGCTGCTATTTTTCCTTTCATAACAACCTAGGAGCAGAGCATTTCATTCATGGACAAAATAAATAAGCATCACCATGTCTTTGTCCCTCTCTAGACCAGGCATGCGGTGACAGGGCTGGCATTCTCAGCTTGCTTCTTGTCTTGTGAAACACTCAGCAGAGATGGTGGATAGGGAAGAGTGATGATAAATGTGTCATAGCAGTGCAGTAATTAGGATTGCACTGGGTTTTGCACTTGATATGGGAAGCATGGATCAATCTTCAGTCCTCTCTTTGCCCGGGGAGTGCCCTTATCACGAGGCTGAGGAGACAATCCTTCACTTTTTTTTTTCAAAGGCTGGCCAATCTAGCCTCCAGCTTCACAATTAGGAGACTTTCATGGGAAAGGACAAGCAAGGGTCTGTCTTCCTCAGGTAGAGAATCAATTAAGACTTTGATCTTCACATCATAATACAGGGATATGTATCAGGTCTGGGGAACCTTCTCAGTGCTTACTCTTCCTCCAGATACCTTTATCATGTGATGGAAGCTAAATTAAGCCAGGAGAAATAAATACTTGTTCATGAAGATAGAAATGTTAGCTACACTATTGAAAAAAAAAAAAAGAATTCTAGCCACCTTGAGTAGTCCACTAAAATAACATAGGTATGTATTCACAGCCCTTCCAGCATCAAGACAATTATTCTGTGCTCTGCACTCCTGTACTTGTGCCTCATTTTACCTGGTTTATTGTTTTACAGTATGTGTCTCAAAAGATCATCAGAGTTGGAGGAGCTACAAAACTCCTTTAAAATACTAACACACACTCTGGGGTGTGAAAAAGGGCAGCAGCCTCTTCTATCACAAAAAGGTTAAAGAGCACTTGTTTTGGCTGTGCAGAAAAGGTCAAGGACAATTACCAAAACTCTCATTGATGTACTTCAGTCTTTCTGTCCTCCAATTTTAGAGCAGCTTAGGTAAGGTACAAAATCATTTATTGGATCATGATGCAAGAGATCTTTAAATTTTAACAACAGAGATAGAGATTTCCTTTAGTACTGGCAACTCCAAGTCATACAAAAAGTTCAAACACTTGGTTTGAAATAAAAAGCTTTAAGAACTTTTGAAACAGTAAAAGAAACCACACATAATTTTGAGGAGATTTTTTTT
>VZRH01004535.1:1439129-1488010 GCA_013397555.1 Urocynchramus pylzowi
AAAAAAAAAAAAAATAAAAAACAAACCAAACCTCCAAAACATATCTAAAACCAGATTCTGCAACAACAACTGTGAATCTGAAATGAGACACCACTTACTGCAGGAACATCAAATAAATAGTAAGTTTGCACCTCTGTCCCTGCTCAGCTCATTCATTTACTGAGTGCAAGGTTGGTTGATAGGTACTGACAGCAAAGGTTAGATCAACTTCCCAATCTGCTGGAGGGTGCTTAAAGGATTAGTACCAAGGGACTTAATAATATTGAAAGTACCTGATTCTCTCTGCTATTCTAGGTTATTGCAGGGAGCTTCTTCCCTCT
This sequence comes from Urocynchramus pylzowi, assembly GCA_013397555.1. Classification (NCBI taxonomy): domain Eukaryota; kingdom Metazoa; phylum Chordata; class Aves; order Passeriformes; family Fringillidae; genus Urocynchramus; species Urocynchramus pylzowi. The sequence goes on from VZRH01004535.1 coordinate 1,439,450, forward strand.
GCCCACACAACAGTAAAATATCTAATCAAAGATAAAACACTTTTCATTTCCTGATTATTTAGTAGCTGATTTCTGAAAATCAAGACCCATTTAACATAATCAAACTTTTAAACCAACCTGGACTCAGAAGGCACAACCACAATATCCATATATACTCAACAAAACCAGAATATGCATGTTGACTGTAAAAACGGACTGGTTTTTTTTTTCCCCACAGTAATCATATTTAAAGTAACCAAAAAAATTTCTTCCTAACCCAAATTTTTGCTTAGAAACAATCTAGATCCACACTTCTGTTATATGTGTTTATATAAACATACTCACACCCACTCATATTCATGTGCATATATATTTATGTACATATATATATGCCATTAGTGTTCTCTGAAGAGTTTTCTAAACATGATTTAAAATTCAAAGTTTTCTCTTCATGACCACTGACAAAGCAAGGCAAAGGAAGTTTTAGTGCTTCACTTCCCTTAAGTCAGTTCAGCATTCACCTGCCTGCCTACCAAACATACATCTATAATGCACAGGGTATGTGAGAGCTGGTCAAATAGACTTTTATAGCAGCACAAATGTGGAGGTTTATTCAGAGTGTGTCTGATCTGAGCTGACTGTAGAGGTCTAAGTGAGACTAGAGGTCTAAAGACTCAGTGAGAGAAATACTTCTCCAGCCCATTTGCTGATCCATCCCAAAATATGGAAAATGGCATCAGATTTCCATTAATTACAGAGAACAAGTAAAAATCAAATGTCTTTAGAATGCAAACATACAAAATATTCTGTGTTCAAATCAGCCTTGCTTTTTCTAAAAATCTAAAGTCCAATTATTGTATCATCCATTAAATTGCATATTTACTGCTCTCCTGATTCAAAATGTATGGAGAAATCCAAAGCTAACTAAATTTTCTTTACTCTCCAAAACACAATTTCTGATCTGAAGCCAACCATGGAACACAGCAAACTGAAAGGGATCTGGCTGAAGGAGCTGTGGAAAATTGACATGAGAAAGGCTAATGAAACACAGACCTAAACAGAGTCATTCTGCAGCAGTGCAATATGAATATTTCAAAAGCAAAGATGTCACTAAGAAAGATTTTTTTTTTTTAAAATATGTACTTAAAATGGAAAAATTCTTGAAAATGCATTTATCCATCATTTCCCCCCCCCTCTAACAGTCTGGGGAATATCAGACTTAACTTTTGGGGGAATATCAGACTAACTTAGTTCTTGTTACCTGTTATCCAGTCCTCCCTGACAGGCTTACAAGTGACCACACCTGTAGCAAAGAGGATTGCAAGGGAGAACTTACAGAGTCATGCAAACATCTTCAGGTAAACACAGCACAAAGAGAAGAGGAATTAAAAGGATAAGGAAGGTTTTTTATTAGTAAAATGAGCGACATCCACATTTCATGTAAAGTTTTCTATTTCATTATTAGTGGTTCAGAGATAAAAGGTAAAGTCACATAAGAAAACTCTTAAGTCTGAGTTGTTTTGTCAATACAGAAGAGAAACATGTCTAAATAATCCTTAAGTGGAAACAAAGCTTCCTTCCTAGTGTTAAAATGTTCATCTGTATAGGAAAATGGATAATCATAGTTGTGTCTTTTGCTATTTACTCAAGAAAGAAAATTAGGTGCACCATATGTAGGTAATTTTTGTCTCTTCTGTAGGAACAAACCATCCTTCTCACCCTTTAACAATCCATCACAACTTTTTTTGCCATCAACCCAAACCACCAGCTGAGGGGATTTTGCTAATTAACTACAAGTTGCAAGGTGCAAAATTCAGCCATCAGGTTGTTTTTTCTTCTCCTAAATAATAACATAATCAGAACATTAAAATGCTCCTGTTGGCTTTGTCTCATATTCTTATGTAAAACAGTTATTTAAGAACCAAAGTAAATATTGAGAGCATTAACTAGTAAAGCTAATGGATGATAGAGACCCCATGAAGCTAAAAGCAATGCCAAAATGCTCCAGCAAACGAGGCCATTAGATTTTCCACCCACTACGCTGCCAATAAGGCAAATACAATGATTTCATTTATCTAAATAACTGCTGCTAGTCACAGATAATGGCAGCTTAAGCTACTCAGTGTGCAGTAGGCCACTTGGAGAAACAAAACAAAAATAAAGCACACTGCAGAAGAATAAAACAATTGTGCAGTTGCATGTCTGGGCTCTGACAGAGGGTGCCCATTATTCCTGGTTACCAGAAGGAGCACACAGGTGAACAGATAACTGCCTGGATAAACAAATGTTCATAACACAACTCACACGTTGAAAAACTGGCCCACAGACCAAACCTGCACAACCTTGAGCATAAGTAGGCTCTTTCTTTCTTTTTTTCCCCCTCCTTTTTCATGCCTGCATGTACCAGATAAAGTCACAGGACTCCCAGCCAGCGACTAGAACAAATGAGCTGGTTCAAAGGGCTGTTGTGAGGAGCTCTCTCACCGTACACAAAGTGCCATTTTTCCTTTGCGTGCTCAGTGCCATCTCTAATCCAAAGCAATTGCCCTAAGGTGCCAGACACATACAGAATGAGACAGCCAGCAACAGCAAGAAGCATCAATCTGCCTCCTCCAGATACTAAATGCTGCTGGACAGAGAACTCGTGCTGTATTCCGCCTGTGTCCCACCAGTTCCAGAAGAACTCATAATAATCTCAGCTGCTGCTCCTCAAATCACCACAGTAATTCTGTAATGAATGTGTCACTAAGGAGAGAAAAGTCATCTAGATTTACTCAGCAAATAAAATAAAAAGGGGGCTTTAATTACAAACAAGATGCTTTATTTTCAGACAGTTCACAGTTAATTTTTTCTCACTGCCACCGCAGCGAAGATGTTTTAGCTGATCAGCAAGCAGACCTTGAAACACATAGTTTACAGTGCAGAACTCCAGTGTAAATGGAAGTGGCTGCTGATTTACACTCTGCAGCTGAGGGCAGTGACTTTCTCAGCCAAACTATGCAAGCTATCCATGCTCATGTAGAAACCCAGGGGATGGAGTGAAAAGAAGTGTGGAGAGGAATTACCAATAAATGTTTCTAGCATTGTTTGCCAGAAGATGGTGGACTCCGTGTCATGCTCTAAAGTGAGCAAAATATTGGAAAAAAACAGCAAATGGACTGGGTGTTGGTTTCTCAGGCTGCTTGTCAAAGGGCTCTGAAACCTCACTGATACATCCTTGAGGCTAGAGAAATTAAATGAAATATTGAAAAACATTCAAACATGTTACAGCAAAAAATATTGTGGGGAACAAAATGGCTCAGCTGGTAGCTCATCTTTGATGAGCAGGTACTCTGGCATCCAGAAGGGTAGTGTAAGATGAACCTTGAAAACTCTCTCAAAGAGCTTTGGGTTGGATCTTTTCTTGTCTCTGCCTGGGGGACAGTTTCAGTGGTACAGCAAATGAAATTAACATTAAGAAGCTTTGAAGAAAGATTACCATCTAGAATATCAGTACTCACCTAAGATAAGGCTTAGAAGGACAAAGGTAAAAGAAAGTTATCAAACAACTGTTCTGTGTCACTGAGGAAATACCATCTCACCAGAAGAAGTTACCACACAGGAACAGCGAAGCATTTTCCACCCTCTGAAACAAGCTGGTTTTCTCCCAACAGTAACAGCATCAAGATAATTTAGATTAAAATAACTGGAGAGAAGTTTTCAATACAAAAACAAAAAAGAAAGGACTATCCATCTGCAGGCTGAGGTGGAGCTGAACCAGGAGCATTCAGCCATGGAGGAAGGACATCAGCAGAACCCACAGCCTGGGCTTCTGCCTCAGAGCAGGAAAAATATCTTTCACTCAATGCACAACTTTAGGGCCCAAGTAACAGCTGGTGGAAAAAGACATCAGTGCAGCTTAACTGGTTGCTCTGTAGTTATCTCAGGAAAGGTGTTCTTCTCAAATATTTACTTTTTGAACTAGCAGAGGCTGTGACCAGACATAATGTTTTGAGAAGCAGCTGGGCTCACATGTGCTTAACAAGGGAAGGACCAGAAGTCAGCATCAGTGGCTGAGACAGAGCAAAACACAGCTTTTTCTTGCACAAAATACCTGATTTCAGTCACGTGTTTGCATCACTGCCACCAGCCCTGACCTTGAGCACCTCGCTTCCTCACTCCGCTCCTTTGCCTTTCCACCTGTAAAGCACATGAAGACTATTATTTTAACCTGTAATCTGTCATAACCAGACTTGATAGATTCAATTTTGATTTAAAACTCCATATTTTATGTCTTTCATATATTTCAGTAGAAGCACGGCCCTTATTTTTTAAAGAAACACTTGACTCCTTTGTTGTTAATTGTCCAAGGTGTTTTTTTCCCCCATTAATATCTCCATAATGTAGAATTTAATTTACTTTCCACCATTTTACTTTTAATTATTATCAGACTCCTAAGCAATAAACAGAAGAAACATATTGATGGGACAAGCCTTTTAAATGATGGGACATAACAATTATTAATTACAACTTAAAAGTCCGTAGCAGCACTTTTTTGCTATAAATAGTGACTGACTTCAAAAGCTTCAAAAGGAAAAGGCTAGCATTGTGCAACAGTCAATTAATTAGATATACTGCAGATACCTTTCTTAATGAATTTGATTATTAATAGCACAACTCTCAGATTTAAATACTGACTTAAGTGTCAGCATCCATATATTCTTTTCAAGGATGAATATATTAGACTGTATGGGCCACCTAATTTAATTACAAATTATTTTCTCTACTGTCTTGTGGTCTATTGTATGCTGAGTTCACTTTATTGCACTTATTCAGACAGCTGTGCTAGGGGGAAAACTTTAAATCATCCATAAAAACAAACAATATTTTGCATTTCTTCTCTGTGCTCTCTGTTATTTTCTGTGGAACATGTCAGAATTTTGTTCTTAGCTTAAATAAAAGATTGTAAAATAGCATGCCTGTCACAAGTAAATCAAGAGTGTCCTATTTAAAGACATGAAAGTGCTCAGCAACTTTCTGTTTTAATCCCAAGCATGTTTGGGAACTGGTAATTTCTTTTCAGAAGGAATGTCTCCACAGGTAGGGAAGTTGTTTTGTCAGTTCTGTGAAAGAGCTTTTAATTACCTGCATTTAATTGAGTTTGCACATACACATTGGGAAACAATTTGTGAGGTTTTCTGAGTCTACAACGTAGTTCACACAATAAATCATTCTTTCTCTCTGTACTTAACTCACATGCTGCCTTTGAGCCAGGCTTTGTTGGTATTCCAGGGTGTTTCCTTTTCAAGGAATATGAAAGGCACAGAGAAACAATCTTCTGGTGCCAGTAATGTGGCATGGAGCAGGGCTTGGGGTCAGAACAGGACAGCTCCATTTTCTTCTCAGCTGCAACAGCTACACATCAGGAGCCTGGACAAGCCATGCCACCCTCAGTTTGGCATTTGCATTGAAGTGGAGATAAGTATTTCCCATTTCTCTAGCAGTTTTCTGAGAACTGAAGAAACAAAACCTGCACATGGGAACAAAATACCTCGTGACTGCTTTGCAGAAGTTCACACACCAATTTAGGCTAAGATGAAATTAAGTCTGCATTTTCCAGTTTGCTTCTATTTGCAAATTGGATTAATTTCAGCAAAAACCACTGATTTCCAACTGTGGTCATGACTTCCTGCAAAGATAAAGGGAAGGAAAGACATGACTAAATGCTTGAGAAAAAATCCAAATATTTGGATTGCAGCAGAACCCAGAGGTCCCAGGTAAAACCAGCAGAAAACTGCCTCTGTTCTGATGTGTTCCTCTCAGGGACAGGATGTGGGGAAAGGAGTAGCTCTAGTACTATTTAGCTAATTAGTGACTTAGTTTGCTCTTTGTTTTACACAAGATGTGAAAGGTTTTCTGTGGACAAGTCAGAGCACAGAGTACACCAGGGAGAAAGTCCTAAACATTCTAAAGACCTGACTGCACTGGCTGCTACTCTGGGCTCCAATATCTTCATAAATTGATAAGAGTGATCCTGCAGCGAGGAAGGCTTTTGCTGTGTTGTTACTTCACTCAGTGTTTGCCAAGATAAATAAAATCCAGAAATATACTGCAGAATGAAGTGGTGATGTGAATTTCTGCAAGCAAAGTCTGGGAAATCATTGACCACTCACCCTTGACAGAGCCTTCCTCCTGATCCTTGGCTCTTGTCCTTGGGAAATTCTGCTACAAAGGAAGCTTAAAACAAACACATATCACTAATGACAGAAAAGATACTCACAAAGATGACACAAGAGTGTGGTATTGGTGTACAGGTAACAGTGGTCTCCCTGAAAAATTGGTTAAATTCCTTAAGAAAATTTTGAGGCATACTCCTGGGGGAAAAAAAATAAATCCTATTGAGACAGACAGAGAGACTACTAATCAAATTTCTTCTCAATTCTTCTACCTAGCCCTAATTAGTAGGGAATATTTGCCTTGAAACAATCTCTTTTTCTCCTTCATTCATTTGATCAACTGCTTATCCCTCACCTGGAGCCATAATCTCTTGTCTGTAGCTTCATAATCTTCTGCACTGCTAAAAGGATTAGGTATCCAGGTGAAGCCTAAACAGCAGGAACAGATGATCACACAGGAAACAAACACGATTCTGATTTTTCAGATGCCACTTTTCCCCACAGTAATTAGGTAAAAAGAAACTCTAACCACCACTGCCTCTTAGAAAGCAAAGAAGGAACCCTGTAAACATATAGAAGGAAAAAAAAAAAACCAAACCAAAACAAAAACCCCAAAAAAACTCAACACAAACCTTAAGACATAGCTTTTTAAATAATTCTCTCCCAAAGTAAAACTGCATAAAACCAAAAAATGAGTAATATTAAAAGAGAATAAGAAGATTAAGAAAAAAAAAAAAAAGAGACAGATTATTCTAATGCTTTAACAATTTGCTGCAATCTTTACAATGCAAATACTTAATATTCCAAAAACAGATGTCACTTTCTCTGGGCTTCTAAAAAACTGGTGGAGTTGAACTGGGGGTGGGAAGGTTACATTTTCTGTCTGTAGTTTTCACTGGGCAAGATTGACTCTGCCACTGTACACCCCACAAACACCTGCTAATTTCTTTTATAAATTTATAGGGCATTTCTTGCATGTGACATGTTTTAAAGCCAGGGCATCTATTAAGGTTAAGCACTCTGACTGCATGTGATCATTAAAAATGCATGAGGCAAATATTTGTTAAATTCAATATGTATTTAATTCAAAATTCAACATTTGTAAAATTCAACATTTCAAAACTCAAAACTGTAAGATCTAAATCCAGGCAGTTCACACCCTTTTAACACACCTGATACTAGAGACTTTTCTTTTGTTATTTATCATTTCACTCTTTTCCAACTAGATTTCTGACATTAGGGTCAAATAGAGGTCTCACTAACACTGTACAACTGGAAAATTTTCAGTAATTGCTTTGGTTGTCTAAATTTGTGAGAAAAGAAAAAAATATTTTGAAATGCATTCTTCACTTTCAGTAAGTCTGGGTATACAATGAGTTCTACAAAAAAAAAAAAAGAAAAAAAAGGCAGATGAATATGACTTTTCTGGTTATTCAGAAGTGCTTATATGTGGGAATTGGGTGAAGTGACAGCCTCACCTGGAAAATGAAGGTACTAGAGAAGCAGAAAAAAAAGTCAATCTATTCAAAACAAGATAATCCTTCATGCCTCCCCTCTTCAGTCCAAATGACAAGGTGCTCATACTTACTAATCTACCAGTATTGTCTGGGCCTAACAATGTGTTCATTCCTTCCCTGGCAGTTTAAGGAGCAATGGATCTGCTTGTCTCCACCAGGAGCCAATGGAGATTTGCAGGAAGTCAAACCAGCAAGCCAAAACCTGTTCTCAAGAAGTGCAGTGTCCCTTTCATCAATTAGGATAGATTTCAGTAAGTGAGTTGACATAATAGACTGCACGAGGTTGGAAAGGTTATTAAAGACCTGCAAAAACTCCAGCCAAATGTAGATTGAGTTGAGACAGTTTTACAGATGGAACCAGACCCTTCTTTGCTCCTGCCAGCAGCACAGGGACAGCTTCTAGAGAGCTGTCAAAAGATTCTGTCCAAGCAGACAAAGCCCAGCACCCGAGCCAGGGGAGCTGATATTTGCCTATACCTACATTTCTTCTGAACAGTTACTTAAAGTCTGACCATTTGGCAAAACTCACTGAAAAATAACAGCCACATAGAGTCAAACTTCACCTGGCAGTCCTCTCTACTACACTGTTACAGACAACTACAAACCCTTGTTTTCAGGCAGAGATATCCATGGAAGTAGAAGCAAAAATTCAGCAGGGGTTTGGGCCAGACAGAAGATGTGTGCTGATTCTGTGGCAAGGATTGCCTCTGGTGGTGTTACACACTTAATGTTAAGCTGAATTTGAAAAAAGCAACTCATTAACTTGAATTATGAAAATAATGCAAAAGGGCACTCACTAGAGAATTTTTTTTCTTCCCCCCACGTCCACCTCTTTTTTCCCCCTTTTTTGTTTTTCTGTGAAAACACCACCACTCTTCCAGGAGATGTAAACACTGGCTGGAGGTTTCCAGGGAAAGTTACCCTACCTTAGACATTTGCTGTGATCTGAAAACCCCTCTCAACTCCAGCTGTGGCCAGAGGCACAGGAACAGCAGTGGCCAGGGTTTGCCAAGCAGGCAGGTGCAGGGCTGGGCTCATTCCCCTCATCTCTCAGAGCAGCCTCAGGCCATTGACCTTCCAGAGTAAGCTGCAAAGCTCATCTCTTTCCTTCATGGAAGTGGAAAAATGACTTAAAAGGCATTAAGAAAGCCAAGACTGAAAAAGTTATGATATGGAATAGCCTGCTTTTTTTTTTTTTTCTTTCACATTTGTTTTCATTATTCTAACCACGGCATATACTAGAAGAGCCTAGAATCTAGGGCAGGTGCTTTAAATGTCATGCATAACTCCAATCCACTAAATATCTCAGAAAATTGGAACATCATCGGTGATTGCTCAGTTACTAATTAACAATGAAGGACAAAAAATCACTGTAAATGTGCTATTTGGCCAAGAACTGACTAAAAGGTAAAGTGTGGAAAAGAAAGTATGTGTTAATAAAATATGCAACATTTGAGGGCTGTCAGCACCTGGGGTGGGCAAAAACTTATACTTTCTTAGACAACCTTAAATAAGAATGAAAGTCACACAAATTATGGATAATTACTTAATAGAAACAAAAATCACTCTTTTTGAGTAGCAAAGCTTTAAAAAATATTTCTATGTAAACACCACAGAGTTAAGGCATCAGTTTCTTCAAAAGAACTTAAATTCAGATTGGGCTTTATACCAAATATTAGCCATTCAAAATCCAAATTCACCATCTATGATACTCAATGAAGAACATGTTAAAGATGGATATGTCATATATTTGAGCTGTTGACCAAGAACTTGTAAGTTGATAAAAAGAAGGATCTTTTAAACATTAAAGCTTGACCACCTTTTGATAAACAGTTTGATAACTTATTGGTTCAAAGATAACAAGTGAAAAAGAACTAGAATACTAAAAAATAAAATTATAGTATGACAATGTGACTTCTACATTCAACACTTGTACAAGATAAATTTACTAAAAACTATCAGATTCATGTTTCTAGAGAGGGGATATTCAGTACTGTTGTACACCAAGAAATATTTCTTAGTAAAGAAGAAAGAATCAGTGTTCCCATTGAATCTCAATTGATTTGTGCTGTGCTGCTGCCAACACAGACAAACACAGGAGATTAGTAAAGGGGGAAAATGCTTATTTTATATATAACTGGATCAAATGTGATCCATCATCCATGAAGGCACAGACTCTGCATCTCAGCTAAAACTGCTCCTTGCAGCCATCTGGTCTAGACCATCACCTGGCCTGTCTGGGCAGTTTGTGCCTGGGCAGGTGCTCTGATGCCTCTCAGGTGCTGTTTGGGAATCACCTCGTGTTGTTTTGGGGCACAGCCAGGGAATAAGGTGGAGGAAAACAACAGAAGGAAGAACAAAACAGACACTGGGGGAAAGCAGCAGGAAGTTCTCCAGGGTACAGAGCTACAATTTTCCCTCTTTCAAAAACTCCAGCTGATCTGCCAGAGTCCATTTAACTCTCTTCCCTGTCTTCAGGTGCTTTGGTTTTGGGTTTGGTGTTTTGGTTTTGGGGTTTTTTCTCATTTTCTTTTTTTTTTTTCGGTTTTTTTTTTTGGTTGATTGGGTTTTTGTTTTCTTTTTTTTTTTTCGGTTTTTTTTTTTGGTTGATTGGGTTTTTGTTTTCTTTTTTTTTTTTTTTCTTTTTAAATTTCTTTTTCTTTGGTTGGTTTATCAGATCAAGGGGAGATTGGGGTGGTTTTTTGTTAGTTTGTTTTTTGGTGGTTTTTTTTAGCTTTTTTTTGAGGTGGTTTTTTTTGGTTGCTGTTGTCTTTTAAATTTTGATTAAGGATGTGATATATTTTTAGCATTTGATTTAGGTAGGTTCAATTAATGACCTGTCACCTTCAGTCAACTAAGTGTTGACAAAGAAAGTGTCCTCCTTTTCTTCTTCTGATTCACCCACAGTCCTAAGTACAGTTCACAGTTTCATCAAAACTCTTGTTGTCCTGGTTAACTTCAATGTTTCCAATTACTCTACTATTTGCTTATTTCATTTGCCTCTTTGTTTTTCCTTTCACTCTATTCTGTCTTTATTTGCTTTAAGTAGTAGCTCAGGCCCTTAAAATCATTGCAGTAGTGAAAGTAATATCTGGAGTCTATTAAATTACATAGCTGCCCTGCAAGGACTGTTCAATTCTGACCAGCCTAGTTCCTTCTGAGTGCATACCAACAGGCTGCAAATGAGATAAAAACATGTGTGCTGAGAATGTTGAGATGCAATAACACTGATAATGTTACATGGGCTAACATCTTAACGAGGATTCAGGGAGGTGTGCTGGGAACATTTGAGGAAAAAACGACACAGCTGAGGGAAAACAAGGAAGAGGCCAAGCAGCTTTAGTTCATGTCTACTCTAGATGGAGTAGGAGAACTAAATAATCAAATTTCAGCATCTTAAATCAAGCCACTGGAAAGCTGAATTTCTAGTTTATTACATAAAAGTTATATTGCTTGTTAGCTCAAGTGTTTAAGCCCTTTTCTTTTTTAGTTCAAAAACGTTAAATTTTGTAGTCCATCAATCCAGCCATCTCAGAGCTGTTACTGGAGCTAAAAAACCTCATAAGGGAAAAAAATTAAAAACAAATTAATGTGAGAAGATGAGATAAATCAAGTAGTGAAGTCAAGAGTAAATTATCAAAAAGATCTTTTATCAAAAATGAATAATTTTTTCTACTTCAAGAGTAACCCATTAATTTTATTCCCCCCACTCCATTCCTTAGCATGATTGTAGTTCAAGCAGCATAATATAAAAATAGGCTTATTAAGATATGAAATATGTTTAACTCTCATCATAAGCACCACAGTCCTTCAAAATTCAATTAAAAAATATATATAAATCAGGAGAGCATAAAAGCGTTTGCACTTTTCAATAATTAAGGGGAAAAACGCATTTATAATTGGCAAACGGTAAGCAAAAGGGAGCCAGAAAATAAATGTCCTGGGTTGGATTTGGCAACTCTGACAGTACTATGACTGCTTTCATTGACCTTAAATGAGCTTTTGCAGCATTTCCTGCAGAGTAATTCCAGGGATTTTTTTCAAAAGACAAGATGTAGGAGGTCTGGTTTGATTTGATATGAGTCAGGCAGAGTGATTCCTTGCATATCTGTAAGTCATTTCTACATGACACTGAGCTCCCCACTCCTGAAGGAAAAAGGGACACAATATAAAAAGCATAAGATACACATTCCTCTTTAAGGCTTTTACCTCACTGGCATCCCCTAATTGAGCAAGCTCTTAAATTCCCCTCCCTGATGCAGGTGTACCACATGAATCCTTTTGCAGTGGCTTATAGCATGTGTAGACATGTTCATTTTGCTTATTCACTTCTGCACAATCCCGTGCATCCCTGTTCTCTCATGGAGTAACTACCAGATCAGAAAGCACCAAAGGATCCTAAGGCCAAGGCTCCATGGTGCTAAAGGAACATCCAAGGGCACTGCCAATCCTGAAAGCAAGAACCTGAGTGACAAATTCTGACCCTGGGGAGTTGGCTGCAGAGGTTATCAAACATTACAAGATAACTGGCACAACAGTCTCAGGGATTCTGGGAACTCAATGAGAGAGCTTGCAATAAAATAACAAGGTAAATCACAGCAGAGCAGATTGGGGATGCAGCAAAAGTACTGATGGTGAAGGCAAAGTAATAAAAAAGATTAAATAGTTTGCCAGTCATTATCAGCTCTTATTATATGATTATTATTTGGCTGAGATACCCATATCTATATCTCAGGAACTGTAGGAACCCAAATTCCATTTCATAATTCATAGGCAGCCTGAGAGGTAGGCAGAACTTTTGGGCAAATTTACAATATTAAAATACTTCAAATTCAGTATACTGAGCCTTGAATCCTACTTTCCACTTCATGTAATTCTGATGCTAAGGTATCAGAGTCCTGGTAATCACATCTGTGTGTCACAAAGACAAAACCATAGCTTTAAGGAGGAAATATAATAGTTCCCACCAACCTTGAATTTATAATCCTAGAAGTTTCCCGACTGACTTCCTTAAGGGAACCCAGTTCAATTAAAGACTCAATAGAATCTACTGAACAAACAAATAGCACTGAAATCACTTTAGCAAGAGCATTCAGGATCACACAGACTCTATGGCTGCTTTAGCAAGTTGTCAGGGCAACAGTTTCACTTAATACTTAAATAAATATACTTAAAGTGAAAGAAATATACAAGCATATTTGCTTGTCTGTATATTTTCCTTAATGAATGTAGAGCCTATAAAAAAGGCTCATTAGCAGAATTTCACAAGAAGGAGATCAGACGTTTTGTTCTGTTCCTGGAAAAAAAAAATCAAAATCACTGTAAAAGAACAATCTGATGATGTGTTAAGAAAGTTTTCATTGTTTATTGGTTATGCATATATGTCTAGGAATTTCCTAAGTAAACCAGAACTTTTGTGCTGTTCAGGCATACAAACAGGAGCTGTTCCTGACCCTAAAACAGATGGAATCTGGTAAGTATTGATGCAATCTTGCACTCAAAGAAAAGAATAAGTAATAAATTTAGTGTGCAGGTGTACAGGGCACACACACATCCAGAAATGTACATATGCCCTTTTCATGGAGACAAAACAGCCTTAAAAAGGAGAGACAGAACAGTCACAGTGGGGCAGGTATTCCTAAAAGCAAAAAGTAGTGCTTTAGTACCATTTCCACTTCAGGTCATGGCTAAGATCTGGTCTGGCTTTTCCCCTATTCAGGATCAAGGAGCCCAGGTCCACCTTGCTTTGTTCCCCAGGCACATTAAGACCAAGACGTCCAAAACTTATGATTGGGCCAAATTAAGTGTTTCAAGCATTACAGAACATTGTTTTACCTTGGCAGCAAAAAATAAGAACTGTTTCTATGATTCTTAAATATTTGTATATTATCAGTGTGCTGGAAAAACCAAAAAACAATTATTTACCCAGAAAGACACTGACATCTCCTTAGGAGGAGAAACTAATTTAAAGTTATTGCTGGATTTTTATGGAAACTGAGGAATGAATTTTTCTGGAGGACTGGAATGAAAGCAACAGCTTTAATACTTTTGTTCAGCCCTCTTAAAAGTTTTTATTTTTTTTAATCTTTAGTGGAAACTAAACTGTATTCAGAAATAATTCTTGCTTTCTGTGATATCAAATGAAAACACAAACAGGGACTATTCTATAAGTAACAAATCTATTTGAAGTCAGTATTTTTTTTGTTGTCACCACAAGATGCCTGGGCAATGCCTGTCTCTGGTGACCAAGGGTGGGCAGCACCTGGAGGTCTCCTTTACCTACTCCAGAAATAGAACTCTTGCCATTTATACCTTTTCACACCTTTGATGTGCCTTTATCATACAACATGACACCCTCCACAATTTGCTCCAGAACTTGCTGCAGAATGCAACATTACAGCACAATGACAAAGTGTAGCAGAGAATGGGCAAAATCAAATATGTGAAGGGCATCAATGGCAGTGTTCATCCCATCCAGCTCATAGGTGGGCTTTTTTCATTACTGCAATTAAGGAATAATTTAGTAAGGGAAATGCATTGCAAGCTCTGAAAGCAGTGAATGAATATTCTGCAATGCAGCCCCTTTGTGACAGATGTGTCAAGTGGGCCTGGATCACTTTTAATTCTGAGCTTCTGTTGAAGATGAAAATCATCACCCATGATTCCTTATGTTAATATAATAATGGAATCATAGAATGGTTTAGGTTGGAAGGGACTTTAAAGATCATCTCATTCCAATTCCCCTGCCATGAACAGGGGACACCTTCCTCTACCCCATGTTGCTCAGAGCCCTATCAAACCTGGCCTTGGACACTTCTGTCCTGTGCCTTGGGCAGCCACAATCTCCCTGAGCAACACCTCCCAGCACCTGATCACTTTCACAGTAAAGAATTTTTTTCCTGGTATCTAATCTAAGCCTGCTTTCATTCTGAAGCCATTCCCCCTTGGCCTGTCACTATGTGCTTGTGTTAATAGTCCCTCTCCATCTTGTGTGTTTCCTTCAGGTGTTTTTTTTGTGGCACCAGGAAACACCAAACTCAAAGACTGAGAACTAGCTCCTGATTTTGAGCTTATGGCTGTACCAATGGGAATGGCATCCCTCAGGTGAAGCAGCCTAAGAATGAACCAGGGAGTCTCCAGGGAGGGGAGAAAAGTGCTCCATTATGTGCTGCTACATAAATTAAAAACCTCCTCACATTATAAAAAAAGCCCCAACAACATAAAACTTGTTAGCTTTTAAAAATTTTCTGGCACATGAAGACAAAGTAGTTCCAGCTAAAAAACCCTCCCAAGCCAAATTACAGTTGCCATCCAAACATCCTGTTGGTAATGATTTCGTTCACTGAAATGTTACATGCACTGCTTCAATTTATAAATCTGCATTTCAGATGAAAAAGTGCAAAATAAGGTCTAGTAAATTAGATATTAAAGATTTTGCTACTGACTGCAGTTTCTGTTGCATTAGACAAGCACATTATTTGCCATAGCAGGCAGAAAAACAATGACTAAAGGCTGTTATTATGCTGTAACAGCTACATTAAGATAACTGCAACAATAATTGTAGATTCACAACATCAGCTCTGTGTAAACAGCTCAAGAAACATTTCTATAACTTTAATTTGGTTTGCAGTGTTACATAAAGAACAGGGTTTTAGCCAAGGAATAGGGATTGACAATAGTAAAGTCTTGCTGGCCTATTACACTACATCTGTGTTAGCAAATATTTTAGGAAGAGATCAAAGTGACTGCTGAGCTCCTCACACTGCTGTTCCATGTGGTTTGGGCAGTATGCTCTGAATTAGACACAGACTTACCTCCTATGCTGAAGCTTTCTGACAGGAAGATTTATTAGATACACATGGAAAGTTCTTGCAGCGGACAGAGGCCATGCATGGAAATATTGGGGGTCTAAGCAAAACACACCAAGGGACATTTGGAGTCCTTTTGGAGAAGAGGCTGTTGTTTATTTCCACCTCTAAAGAACCTACATGTTTCTGTCCCAAAATAGCTCTGGAAACTGAGTTAGCACACGGTGAGTGGACACCATCCAGGGACTCATTTCCAAACTGCACATTATTGCTCTGATCTGAACCACTGCTGTCGACACAGACTTGCAGGGCTACCAAACAATTTGCAGCACATTTATCTTTCTGAACTTAACTACCACTTTCCTGTTATCACTTTAAGAGGTTCAGGCCTTTTAGGTAACACTTCTAGAAAAATGTCACATAGCATTATTACACATCACTTGGTTAATTAAGCAGCATAATTTGCAGAAATATTGTGCAACAGTAGGTTGCTGTTGCTAATGATGCGACTTAGAGATGCAGAAAATAAGTGGGTACAAAATACTACAGAATGTGTACTTAAAAAATAAGGGCAAATTACTCATGTTCCTGTGACAGAGAGATACATTAACAGAAGATTTCAAAGCAGGAGAAACAGCTTCACTACAGATACCTACCAGAGATATCTGGATGTCTGTGCTCCACACTGATTCCTCTATCACATGCCCTCCATGCCCAGACAAACCTGCCTTCCCCAGAAAGAGGATTCTTAGACAGGTACCTGCTGCTGGCTCCTTGTGTCTTTTGCCAGCAGCAGCAGCTGTGAAAGATGAGGTGAGCAGCTGATCAATTCCAGTAAGAACTGGGAGTTAGAAACACCAAACTCTGTGTGTACGTGCAGTGCTCTCGAGGTTTCATATCCTTGGTCATTCTGTCACCTGAGTTTGTGACATTGCACCTGTAATCCCTGGAGCACAGGCAGTGCCTGCATACTGGTATGGACATGACTGGCTCTCCTAAGAGATGGGAAGAGGGTGGATGCTGCTGGATGGGATTGTACCCATCCAGCAGGTTGCAGCAGGATTGACATCAACTCAGTCTCACTCATACACTGGGCACCAGAACAACCTCAGCAGGTGATGTGTCATCACAAACCCTTCATGTCTTCATATTTTTCTTTGCTTCCCCCAATGCAATAGGCTGTACCTTGTTTTGGAGTGATTATTTCAAATTCTGGGCAAGTCATCTGCCACATATTAGATCTGCAAAGTGAAGATGCAAAACTAACTTTGAGATACATGCAAAGACATGCTCAGACTTATCATTTTTCCTCATGGGGAAAATTCCCAAACTACAACAGGCAAGCATTGCTCAGCAGATGACATGGAGGAATAAATTTGAGAAGCTGAAGGTGGTTTATTTGCACACCTCTGATTGCAGCTTACATCTGTGCTGTTCCAGTCATTGCTGTGAAGGCAACAGTTGAAACATTACTACTGATCTTTTCAGGTCAGGAACAGCCCTGAGGAAGGGCCCCCAGACCAGAGAGACAGAATCTGTAAAATCTGGGGAAGTCTGGAGGTAGAAACTGGACCTTTAAGGATGAAGTAAAACATGGGCCAACACATTTGTTTGTGCTGCAGTTCCCTGTGTCTCCAAGCTCCTGACAGATTTGTCTTTAATAAATCTTTTGATGGGCCCAAACCCTTGCAAATACCTGCACAACAAAATCTCCACCACCCTGGGAGCAGGGAGACAGAAAAATAGGAAGGGATAGGGACATAAGGGCTGCTCAGAAGAGCTGCTCCATGTGGTTTGATGCAAGAGAAAGAAAACAGAAGTACATAGGGCTGACCACGGCATAGTCCTAGGATGTGGCTGGGCTCTGCAGGGAGCACAACCACACCAAACACCTGCTTACATTTTCCAGAATAAACAGGAAGATTGACAAGCTCTGTTCAGGAAAAAGCAGAAGCAGACAAGACAGGTTGAAAGCTATGCTTCACATCAAAGCATACCATGACTTGAAACCCATCAAGGCTGTTAATATCAAAGGTCAGTGTATATAATCAGTCACAGGAATGTCTGCCTGTGAGCTACAGCCAGCGAGAAATCAGCAATTATCTTTCATGTTTAAACAACCTTGCACAGTGTTTTACATAACAAGGTGTGTATCACCACTCAAGCTCAAATGGGACTATTACAATCAGCCACTGTAACAAGCAGGCAGTGCAAGGCAAGTGTTTCCTGGTGAGAGCTTCTATAGCAGCAGCAGATGCAGAACTCCAGGACATTTGCTCCTTTCATGTTTTGTACCAGCTCTACCCAGTTGGGCAAATCATATTCAGCTTGTTTCTAAATACTTAGTCACATTACAGAATTCCTTGGGATTTTTTTAAAATGGAGTTAATTGTCATAAAGAACTGTCTGCTGTGTTAATCCATGAGTATGAGGAATTGCATTGCACTTGTCTGATAAGCTGGAGGACCAGCAGCTGGTAGATCCACAAGGTTATTGAAAAATAGAAGGAAGTTAGTTCTGTGTAATAGCACAACTCGAGCAAACAAGGATTGAATGCAGCACTGACCCCCACTGACAGGTTGCAGGGAGACTGAGATGTCTATCAATTGTAAAGAGTCAATTTTCCAGCTCCAGCTACAGATCTTGGCAGCTTATGCCATTCTAGAGTTGTATTTCCACAAAATCAGCTCCCCAGACCAGTTCATCACTTGGCATCACCAGCAGTTGTGCAAAGACCACAACCAGGACAACCTGGCCCACCTGGGAAAAAAGATGCTGAGGGCAGCAGCTTGGCCAAACCACTGCCTGCCAAGCCCTCCACCAGACAGAAGCTACACAGGTGATTGGAATTTTAGAAGTCCAAGGAGGCCTATGAAAAGCCAACTCAATAGCCCTATCACTTTACATGGTTATTAAAAATCTTTTTTTTTCCCCCATAAAAATGGCACAGTAATTCAATAAATTTAATTGAAAACCCCCTTTAAGCAGCTGCACACACTGAGTTAAAGCTGTGAGTGTCCATGCTTTGCACATAATGGAAGCCTTGATTTTGAATAGTATTTTTATAGAATTGTTCTGGAAGGGTTTTTGACAAATCTCTTCCTATGAAAATGCTCACTTGTCATAATCCAATATTTTTCATAAAAAAAATAACCAAAACCACCCTGTATTTCAAATACTGGAATATTTTTTGCCTTGGGAAAAGAGGTTTTTTTTTTTTTTTTTTTTGCACAAAAACCTGTTCTTTATGCCATACAGCTCGCCTGCTCCATTTCATGAAGTGATCAACACTAGGTCCCTTCAGATAAACAAACCTGGATAGAAAAATTCATTTCAGTTTTGGACATGATGTGCTTGCATAATTTGCTTTCTCATGCCAGTCTAAAGACATGTTTTTTTTTGGAGCTGCATAGGGCTAGCTCTTTTCTGACAAAGACATGCCACAGTCAAAGATGTAAAGTTACTAGTGGCATTGCAAAGGCAGGAATTTAAGTGGTATTTAACAAAACCAGGTAACATCTTCAATCTCTCCTCTTATCCCCACCCTAGAAACACCCAAAGCAAGGCTAACCCCACCTTCTGACTGATGACTGAAAACTGGGATTGCCTCAAACATTCATAAGTAGCAGTGACACAGGTTACAGAACACAGAAAGACTCAGAGTGTTGCCTTTGGTCTAAAACCACTGCTATGAATAAAGAAAACAACAAAAACCCAGAAGCAGCAGTCAACAGCTGAAAGGAGCTTTGTGCAAAAGTAATGGTTAAAATTCAATGCATTTTAAAGGTCAGGTTTTCATTTAATGTTTCAGTTAATTTTCCGTATCTTCACTGAACCAGAAGGTAGTCTTCTGCTAGGAGCTTCTATCCCATCCTCCCCTTTAATAATGAACAAACTTTTATGAAAGATTTTACATTAGAACTTACTTCCATTTTGAAGTAGAAAAATATTTTTACACTTTTCAACAGGGATAATCATATGCTACTATTGCAAAAGAACAGATTCAAGAACTTTTAGCATGAAATGGAGTGAATATATAGACTGTTACCTCATACAGGTGATACCCAAACAGCAGGATAATTAACCTACTCCAGTTGTCTCCCTCTACAACCCAAGTAAACACAAGACACACACTCAGTGTTTTGTGAAAGGCAGCTGAAGAAAGTTGGGATATATCTCTCCCTTTTATTTGAAATTACTTTCAAATTACTTCAAGTGACTTCACCTACTTTCCTCCTGCCAGCCAATTTCCTTCTGAGGTGGACAGCTCACTGAGTTTTTGCTGGAGGTGGTGGGTTGATCCCAGCAAACAGCCAAACACCCTCCCAAGGTGCTTGCTTAGCCCCCTCTCCTCCAGGATGGTGAGGAAGTAGAAGGAAGGTGAGAATATTTCAACAGGGAGAGCAAAAGGTGCATGTGCAAGCAAAGCAGAAGCAGGAATTCATTCACAACTTTCCATGAGCAGGAAGATGCCCAGGCATTCCCTAGTAAGGGGTGAGTGAGGACAGGGTAGGAAATGGAAGGCCTTGACACTGCACAAGCACCATTCAGCAACAGCCAAAACACTGATTTATCAATACTATTTTAGCATGAACCTGCCCCACCAGAGCCAGTACCCCAGGACAGCTGGGTGCTTGCCCCCAAGTCCTGCTGCGTTGGTTTTGGCTGGGGTAGAGTTAGGTTTCTTCACAGTGGCTGGTATGGGGCTGTGTTTTGGATTTGTGCTGAGCACAGAGTTGATAATCTAGAGATGGTTTTTGTTATTGCTGAGCAGGGCTTACAAAGGGCCAAGGCTTTTTCTGTTTCTCGTACTGCCACACTGGTGAGGGAGCTGGGGGTGCCTGGGAGGTTGGGAGGAGACACAGCCAGGACAGGTGACCCAAACTGCCCACATGACACCCTGCTCACTGTGTAAGGTAGAGCGAAGAAGGAAGAAGGGGGGGACATTTGGAGTGATGCCATTTGTCTTCCCAAGTCACTGTTATGTGTGATGGGGCCTTGATCTCCTGGAGATGGCTGAACACCTGCCCAACCATGGGAAGCAGGGAATGAATGCCTTGTTTTGCTCTGCTTGTGTACACAGCTTTTCCTTTTCCCATTAAGCTGTCTATATCTCAACCCATGAGTTTTCCAGCTTTTACCCTTCTGATTCTCCCCCTGATCCCTCTCATGGGCAGTGGGCAAGTGGCTGCTGCCTGGGATTAAACCATGATTAAACCCATTACAGCACTGGCAGCTTGGTTTCTTCAGTGTTTGCAGGCACACCTCTCTTCCTAAATGCACTCTATCTATTCTGTCATAAACATCACACCACCAGCAAAGACAGAATGATGTCAATTTAATGCACTGAATATTGAATAACAGACTGTCCTTGTTCCATACATTTAAATTGTCATCTGTGAGGCACAGTCAGAAGAAACAAGCAAGTTGAGAAAGTTCGCTCCTAGATTTTAATGATACGGAAAATTTGAAGTTAATTTGACGTGGAGTCAAATGGCATGGATGATTAGTGCTGCATCAATTTTAATACCCTCTTAATATTGAGAAATTATTGTCTTAATCTTAACTTTCTAAGACAGTTTTCAGACCTAGTTCAATTAAACACTTAAGATTTTTTTTCACTGTTCAAAATAGCTTTGTAAATATGCAAAACCATCAGCTAATCTCAGACTGATTTCTTCAATACCTACAAATTCTTATGTTTTTTCCTAATGTATTTTAGGCTTTAATTTACCATGAATAGCTAAGACTTATTTATATTTACAAGATACATATTGTACTCACAGGCATGAAAAATATGATTTGTCTCATCTAATGAGTCATTAGCTTTTGTTTCTACCTTTCCATAAGAAGAATTTTTACGTATTCAACTGGAGTTATTTTTACCCAACAACTTATATAATTATTTTTAAGAAGAGCAGTCATATGTCAGCCCATCACTACTACTGCAGTTTATTTTCACATTAAACAAAAACTGAAAAAGCCTACTTAAAGGAAATATTCCATGAAGAAAAAAACCCCTTTCCTCTACTTTTCTCTCTCTCATGGCAAACACAACCAAAACTTTTGAATTTCTTTTCTTTTTTTTTAAATGCTCATCAGAAAGATGCTGCTCCTCAAGAATTTGAAGCCAACTCTAGATAATCTGGAAAACCAAACAGAATTAAAAATTAAGAAATTATTCTTTTGGCATAAGAAACAGCTCTCTCATAAAGGGTTGCACTCTCAACCCTTTCAAAACACTTGCACCATAAATTCTGAGGTGTGAAAACACACACATGTGCAGAGTCTTCCATGGCAAAACACTTCCAATTAATTGCTATAAAGATGCCACTTACAGGCTGATTCTTCTGAAACTGGGATCCCAGCTAAGGTAAGATATATGAAAATATGTAAAACACTGCTTCATCTCTGTAGCAGTAGTGCAACAATATCAACATGCCCCATCTGGAAACATCAATCAGTGATAAAATACTTAAATGCAGAATACCTAAATTCCTAGAAAATCAAATTATGAAGCAGAAGACAGGCAAACCATACACCTCAATGTATCCTGAAGACAATGTCCACATTTATTTAAGGTAAAGGAAACAATTTCTGCTGTTCATTCAGTTAATCTTCACTCTTTACTACTTAACTGCAGAGTTACTTTTAAGCTCTGAGAAATGAGACTCAAATAGACAGAAGTTCTTCCTTTAACCATTAATAGGCTGTTAAGAACCTGGAGTCATAAAAAAATGGGGAAGCTAAAACTACTGCAAGATGCTTAAAACATCATTTGAAAGCAGAATTGTGACTGACAGATTAATACACAAAAATATCACCTTGCAGTATCTGAAAGTACCACGCAATTGCTTATCTGGTATCTTACTGTTCACACAGCTCTCCCTTTGGCAGAGTATTACCAGCACCACATTCCTGTTTTTCAGAGCACATGTTTAGAAAAGTCTTTACTAAATTGAATAGAATGAGCAAGAAAAACTTCATAGGAAAAAACTCAGAGAGCTCAAAGAATGTTTTCCAATTACATTTATTTTCCAGAAATACTCACCAATTTTAAATAATGACTCCATTCTTCATCTTCAAAAAAAACCTCAGGACAGTAAAGCTTGAGTTATGGAAGGAGAAGAAAACAGTGGGGAAATGAAAACTCACTGCTCATAGAACACAACAGTGTAGTGGATGCCTGCCTGTTATCACAATAACCACCTGGTCTGGAGAGTAACTTGAATTATTAAGTGTAAAGAACCCTTCACATACACAATGCAAGACAGAGGGAAGATCAGCCTGATTCTTTAGATAAACTGGCAGGTGAAGGTGAGCTTGAGTTTTCATGGTGTGTTAGAGAAACTGCAGAGCAACAGCTTCTGGGGCCAGGGATAGCATGAATTCCCAGGTGACAGGGAAGTCTGCATTTCCAAGCCTTGAAATACAAATCCTTATCAGTCCTTTACACTAAGAGGTCATCTTTAAAGAGTTTCTCCTTCACTGTGTCTGAATATCTGTGGAGAGCTTTGTGCCCTGGGATATACCACCACAGACCACTTAGTTTACTTCCCTGACAGAGCTGAGGAGTGCTGATTTGAGGTGTGGCCAAGCAAAAAAGCTCTGGAGCTCATCTGCTTCTCAGAATGTGCCAGGCTTCAACCAGACACGGTGACAACCTCTATATGACTCTAAAGAGGGGCCTTGGTTGCAGAGTGTCACTAGAAGGAAGGTGAAAGCTGAATTTCTCTTCATAATCCATCAATATTCAAAGAGCAGAAGGAAGAAATTGGCTTTCCATGGGTACTGAAGGGGAAAATTTCCCAGTCTTGCAAGATAGGCAGTAGCACACTCACCATTAAAATGCAGAGGTGGGCTCCAAAAAGCACTAATTATTATGCTTTCTGTGTTTACATGTTCACCTTGCAAACTTTGTTGTTCACTTTTATTAATCTATCATTATATTAAAGAAAATATGCATAGTCAAATAGTCTACCAATCTCATTATGAATGCTTCTGATCAAGACAAGTCCCTGTTTTTAGAATGGAGCAAAATCTGTCTTCCAGTTAAGATTACTGTAAAATCATTTTACAATGCAAGGAATGAAACCATATATGCATTTGTTTTCTCCTCCTCAGAGTTTATTTTGCATGTGATTTTACAGTTTATACTTCATATCATACATTTATTCCTTCTCTTGAAAAAAGATTTGACACAGACGCTTGCCATTACATTTTGAAACCTGGAACTGGTGCCAGTGAAAAAAAAACAAAACAAAAAACAAAAACAAAAAAAACACCCCACCCTATAAAACATATTAGATCAATACAGTGTAAATATAACATGTATTAGAAGTTGCTCGTTATTTCATTAAAAGGAAAACAATCTGGGGAAAAAAAAAAAAGATAATCAGTTCCAGTTGCTAAAACAGTTCAGTATATTTTATTTAAAGTCATAGCGTAACAGGAATGCTTTTATTAGCCCACAACCAAACAATGATCAAACTGGTGTAGAGGAAAATGAAGCATGATCCTATGGTACTCAACTGCAATATAACATTCTCTGCCACACAGAACATAGCAGACTGGGGATGTTCACAAAGCCCTTTCAGTGTGAACTCTGCAAAAGACTGTTTTCCATCATGCTGCATTATTCCATCCCTTATTTTGCTTAAGAAGTAAGCCACAAGTAAGCATTCCAAGAACTGTGAATCGATTGTCAGTGCTGGCACCAACTATTCAGTTTACACAATGGTTCACAAAGGAAACTGGGTAAAATTATGACTTGGAAATGGTCACGGACATCTTCCTCTTTGGCTATTTTAAAAGTTAGAAAATTCAGATTGGTACAAAAGACATTCATTTCAGAACCAATTTAAATATGTTTTTAAATAAATGGAACAAAATAAAGCATGTCTTGTTAATTTGGTATTAATTTTCCAGAATACTCTGCAATACATTTTCAAATATACAAAATCTTACTCTTTACAAAAAAGTTGTAGCTTGTGAAGGAACTCACTTGAATTATCTTAGCAGCACTCCAATAATTAACTATTTTAATTTTAATCAAAAAATCCACCTTAGTTTGATCACTGAATTTTGAGACTGCTTCTTCACGAGAAGCAATGTTTCAAAAGTTATAAAAGTGCAAGAACATCACCATGTTCCAAGCTGAAAGGCAGCTTCTGGAAGTAGCGAAATCAGTATTGCAAGGTCCTGATGTTAGTGAAATAAATGAAGTGGGAAGCACTACACTTTAAGTACCTCTTCCAGTGTGGTATTGGGGCATTAAGACCAAAACATGCTTCTCACCGAACATTTTAGTGATCTAAATAAAATAGTTGTGTCATTTTTGTCCATCTGTAGCAAGTGAGATGCTCAGACTAAGTGATTTGGGTGGGAGCAGATAACCAGCACACACAATAGCATCAGCAGGCCCCACTCAATCAGCCTGCTCGTTTTGCTGCCCAGCATTTTTGTGCATTTGTAATTAAATAAAACATGGCAAAGTACAAGACTCTCAGAGGACCTTCTCATCCATTTGGATAAGCCTTTCTAATTCCATGTTAGACTTCATTGAAGAAGAGGAGCCTCAAATTAGGTCCCACAAACCGTTAAGGCTGCCTTTTAGCCAAAAACTTCTGTTTTATTTAAGCAAACTACTTACTTTTAGTAAGAAGCATTAATACATAATGAATATTTGAATTCAATATAAGAAATTACAAACTTTGGAGCAGGATCATTCTTATCGTTCCTGATAAAATTCTGTAAACAACAAATTAATTGCGAATACCTGCTGCTTTGCAACACCTTAAGTGTAATTTTGTACTACTAGAACTACAAACCCAACGTTTTCCTTTCTGCCTCTTTGTAAAGCTTCCTCAAAAGAGGATCTAGCAAGTCAAGAGCTCTGCAATTACATGTGAATATTAATCTTACATTTTAAACATCTAATATTACTATACTCAGCCTCAGAAAGCCTCCTTAGAGCAAGTTTTGTTATACTTAGTACTAGTACAGTATATCAGCACTTCTTTTGACTTGCTTCTTCGGTGGTGGTTACAGAGAACTTCACTTTGGGATGTCCGTGGTGTGAAGCACAAGAGCAACTCTGCTTGGAATGTACACCTAGGAAAAACATGACAAGAACAAGAACAGCTGAAAAACCCAGAAACCTTACAGGACACAACTTCTGACAAACAGCATGTGGAAAAAAACTCGTATTTTAACTGTTAAAGATCTGTCATTTGGGCACTGTTGTGGGCATAAATATCATATTTAAAGAATGATTATTGACTGCTTAGTCCCTAGCATTGGAATTACACAAAATAAAATTTTAAAGGCAGCCTGATTACAATCTATTTTCTATCTCTTTTCCATTTTTCTTTTAACAGCTTATCATGATATATTTTAGGTGGCTACCAGGAGAGGGCCTCATATGACTTACAATGACCAGTTTCAAAAATCTAAGAACATCTAGGTCAACAGACTGGTCAGTGATAAATGACAAAGTTCTGCAACTCTCTTTTGCTGTGAATTAAAGTTGTCCCAAGGCCTATGATATCATTTCATACAGGTAAATACCAGCAATATGACACAGAAGCATATTCTTCACACTCTTGGCACCTATGGAATGTCAGTGGCTGAGCAATAAAACTCACTCTCAAAAATGGACAGAGTCAAAACTAACCATTGAAATTATTGCATTTTTCTTCCCTTTTTTCCCTGAATACCACAAAAATACCCAAACACAAATAATCAAAAGACTCCTCATAGATCACAAAAGAACTTGTGGCAATGTATTTTACATGACAATCCTTCCAAGCTGAGCAGAGTCACAATCAGAAAACAAGACTGATATGTGGTATCTACCAATTACCTTGATACATGGTATTCCATCAATTGTCAGGTCTATGAATGTGTTTTCTGAACAAGTCAATAAAAATGCAATTATAAAAGGTAACACAAGATTGAAGATTATTAGTTTCATTCTGACAACGTCCTCTTTTAGACTATCCTTCATCCCTGTGGAGTGTCTAATATTCTGCAATTTCAACTGCATTATCTGCTAACGAGAGCCTGATGGCATAAAAGGCTTTCATTGTTTTCAAAACAGAATAAAGCAATAAAGCAAAGAGCTTTAGGAAAAGGAGAAAAAAGGAAAAGAACAGCTGATCTTCATTGAATCAGACAGAGCAGTGTCCAATGCTTTCTGAAAGGCAGCGAACATAATGATTTCCCCTACGGTTTCAGTGATAAATAGCTTCTATAAACTGGTGCAGGAGAGGAAATACTTAATGAAGTCAACTACCTCAAAACATATAGATAAAGGAGAGATTTTGAAGTTGTGTACTGAGAAATTCAGCACTCTGGGTTTGGATGATGAAGTGAGAAGGGAGAAGGAACAAACAGAAATAAGTTTTCTAAGAAAGAATTTGTAAAATGCTACTTCAAAAAATTAATGTTAATGCAGGACACAAAAATTCTCAATTATATTTTGGTCAATAATATGCCAGATCCTAAGAAGAGTAAATTAGCCCAAATCCTTTAAAGTCAATTTACATCAGCTGAGAATCTGAGAGCAGTGTAGATCATCCAACTCCAACCACTTTCATTGACAAGGAGAATTTTAAAACTGTTTTAAACACAATTTCAGAACTTGCACAGATGATTGCATTTAAACTAATGACAGATATGTTTTCCATTTGCCATGAAGAGCTGTATCTGCCAGCTTATTACTTTAGTCACTTGTTCTTTCATTACCTAGGGAAATTAAACACCCTTTTTAGAGTTTTTTATCTTGGTGGGCTACTTGCAAAATCATAGAAAAGCCACATATGGCTCTATCTCTCTAATATTATTTCATTGGTCATGTAACCACCTCCGAGGCTATTTGCTACAAAAAGCAACAATTAAGGCATGAACAATGCAAAAATATCAATTAGAGATTAAACATATTAATAATTACAAATAAGATTACTAATTATTCATTCCACTGGTGTACAATTTTTTTAAAAGGAAAAATACTAGATAACTATTAGGTACTACTCGTTACAAATATATAGGTATTATTCCTTTTCCCCAGACCTACAATATTTCCAGAAATACTGCATTCTATGTGCTCTGGCTTTATTACTTGTTTAAATAGACAGAACTCAGAACATTGTGTGATGGACTTGAGGAAGAAAAATGTGACCAGTGAGGTTGGAAAGATTACTTGTCTTTCCTGAGATAAGGAGAAAACTAGAAGTTTATTTGCCCAGAATCCCAGCAGGGTTTACAGCCCAGATTTCTCACAGCCACTCCTCCTTCTGACAGCCTGAACCAAAAAAACTTTCTCAGCCTTTTCACTCCAGTATTATTCCTTTTCTTTCAGCACCTCTCACCTGAACTACCACTCTTGTATTAACATATCCCCCCTTAAGTTAAATTTATTTTCTCTATATTTTTCCTGAGTGTACTGATTGTTTCAAGACATTGCACCAAGTCAACTGTGCTCCAAGCATATGCTTCAATCTGCCATTAAGGGAGACTGTTAAAAAAGTCAGGAATCCATTGCTACAGGATCAGCTAAAATGCAAGCATTTTATTGTATGTTTGAGTCCAGACACTTTCAAATATATAAATGTATGGATAATCCTTAGCTCTAGATGTGTCTGGATTGGACCAGACTCCAAACAGGATCAGATCCCTCACAATTCCCAAACTCTCTCCTTGATACTACTCAAGAGCTGCACACAGATCCTCTGATTGCTGAAATGGCAGTGGCCAAGCCAGTTTTTAACCCACCTAACAACCTTATCCAGCCCTGCAGTTCCTCAGCTCCTAGGCAGGAATGCTGCAGGAGACAAGGCTGAAAGTCTTACTGAACTGACTGGAGCAACCTTGGCACACAGCTTGAGCCATTTCATCAAGAAAGCCATCAGGCTGACCATGCATGTTCTGACTTTTCTAAATCCAGGCTGGCTTTCTGACTGACCCATCTCATGTAACCCACTTGCTTGGACACAGATTGCAAGAGGAGGTGGTTCTTGTCTTCTGGAGGAGCTGTCCTACACACTCCTCAGCCTTCCTTTTCAGCCTTGGTTCAGCTGTCAGAAATTTCCCCTGACCATTATGATTTTTTCTCAGATAATAATCACCAGCCTTGCAATCACTGAAATCATCCAAGCCTCTGGGTGTACCTCACTTATATACAGCCTCTTTAACCTATTGCTCTGCTACTTTATTTTCAGTGGTGCACCATCACACAAAAAGGGTCTGAAAGCAGACTTTGCCCTTGGAGTCTGAGACAAAAAAAAGGCACTGAATACTCCTATATTGTCCATATTGTCCATCAAAGTTTTGAGTCTTCCCATTGTCAAGGGACTTGCCTTTTTTTTTTTTCTTATCAGCAGATTTGCAGAATCACCTTCTTGCCCTTCTTTATTTTATATATATATATAGTATACAGCCTGAGATATGTATCTAGTTATAAATAGACAAGTATACTAAAAGTACATAGAGGCTTCCTGAGTAAAACCATTACGAGGAAACCTAGGTATTCATCAGCAAAAAAACCTACCAGAGATATGTAATTTTTTACTTTATCCATACCCTAGGAAGAATCTCAGAAGTTTATTCTTTCATAGCCTGTTGCTGAATTATACAGTTTCAATTACCAGCTTCAATTCTACTGATCTCTGTTCTTTTAACCTGCTTTTTCTGATCACAAGTTTTATCCCATTCATGTCTCCTTCACCATTTCCCAAGGCTCACTTGATGAACATGGAAGTGAAAACCTAAAGAACAGAACATTAAAGAGAATTCATTCATAGCTAACTCACATCTTGACTGTCATCAATCAAATCACCCTCAAAGTCACCCTGTTCCAAGCTTTCTGCTCATCCTGAACACCCTTTCCAGCCACTTCCTCCCCTCCAGGCTCACCCATGTTGGGAAGGGCCTCAGGAGACTCAAACTCCCTGTTGAAAGCAGGGTGAGCTCTGAAGTCAGAGAAGGTTACTCAGGATCTCAGTGAATTGCCCCTCTGCTCTCTATACCAATTATTAACTTACAATCTTGAGCCCTCTAAAGTTCACACAAACTCCACTATTTTAGGAAGCCAAGAAGACACCTAAAAACATACACAGGAAGGTTCATGAGGCCTTTTCTGATGGAGTAGTGTAACATGGGGACTGGAAAACACCCGATCTGTTTGAGACAGTCTGTTTGAGACTCAGCTGCAAAGACAGTTTTTGACAAAGTTAACTTTCAAACGTTTAGTCATAAAGTATCACTGAAAGTCTTTGTATTCTCAGTTTGGCAGGAATGGAGTAACTGCTGTTACTTCACTGGCAGATGTGCTAACAGAGAGGATGGTGGGGAATCTTGTTCATAAGTCAAATACAAAATGGGATTTTGTTGGCACTTTTGACCTTTTTATACTGCATGTCCATATGAGGCAGCTACACTGTCTGAAGCTAGGCGAGTCCCACACAGATCAAGGCTTCTGGCACTAAAACAGTATCTCGAGTAAAGAGGAGAAAAAAAAAAAAATATATATATATAATCTACCTCTTTCCCACTAACTATTTATCAAGATCATAGTCTATTCATGCTGGCTATCTCACAAACAGGACAAAAACAACTGGTACTACAACCAGCCAGGAATGTAAGATGTTTTCAGCCAAATTCTTTCTCCTTACATTTTTTCTTTTTTTTTCTGTGAATATCCAGAAAACTTCTAGGGAAAAAAGAGATTTAAAGAGTAAGAAGAATACTGGAATACCACACGTAGGAAGCACCTGTGAACAGCAGCAGCTATAGGCAGAAATATCACCTTACATATTTCAGGAGAGGACTAAAATACACAGCAATCTCCAAATGTATCTAAAAACCCACAAGCAATAGGTTCTACAAATGACAACTGTTACTTTTAGATCAGTCAGGCTAATTCAGTACCAGGTGCAAGCATAACCAAAATTGGCTGGAACTGCAATGAACTACTCTTCCTCTGACTTTCAGGATTGGAAAACACCAAGCCCTAAAAATAATTTCAAGGTCATTTTGTAACAGATGGAAGAATTACTAGACTCAGAGCTAGATCAGAAAAATACTCAGTAGCACATATTGCAGCTGGTAGATGCAGAAGGCAATGTCACAAGAGCCTGTGCCAACATTATCCCAAACTTTTAATTAAAAAGAGGACTTTAGACAATCTCCTGTCCCTGTATCACCACTAATTGTCACACACAGACACTATTCTGAGAAGATAATTAACCATCAAAGAATCAAATAGATGATAGCTCTTCCTTTCAGACCACCATTTATTATACAAAACCTCACACATTTTGGTTTTCATTTTGGTAGATTTTGCACATGACAAAGTAGGTGTGCTTAAAATAATGCGAAGTCCTGCCTTTCAATTTAGTTTTCAATTTACAGCTTTACAGCATGAATATGCAGAAAATAATTTCTTAAACTGTCTTGCTTCATTTATGCAAAAGAAGTTCATATACTGCACAGGGTGTATCTCAAAATTTCTCCTCTATTATCTTCTGCACTCTTTTTTCAAGTTGAGAAAAAGTACTTAAAAAAAGACAGCAAAAACCCCAGAAAAACAAGTACTCTGAAGACAAAGATAGGATGAAACAAAATTACTAACAGAGTAACTTTACATTACATTTGCTGGTGATTTAAAGAAGTCAAACAATCAATGAAGATGAACAGATGAATTTAGAAGTCTTAATCATCAAGAGGTAAAATCAAAAAGACCTTTGTGGCATTAAATTCTAACTGATTCACCTAGTTTGAACAGTTAAGTTTCTAACTACAAACATTGTTTCATTTAATCTGTATATCTTTGCATGTCAGGGGAGAAAACAGTTAAAGATTACATCAGTCCCATAAAATTCAATACATAAATCCTTATAATGAAAGTCATTTAAATGAGTATTTTCAAAGCTAAGGTCACTAAAAGCTTTTAGATCACTTCCATCTATAGGAGTATTTTATTTTGTCCACAGACTTAAGGAAGCAGGAAGTTGCACTTTGACACTGAATAATATACATTAAGGTCAAGGTTAACAGCTCCAGCCTGTAATAAGGATATTCTTAAAATATACTATATAATTTCACTTTAATTTAATGTGAAAAGATTTTATCACTGAATGCCAAAAACAGAGAAACAGAAAAAAGACAGCACTGGGGACAGGGGGAAAGGAATACTCTGGCATCCATTTTTTTTTTTTTTTTTAACTAATTGGAATGAACTACGGAAAAACTAAATCTATAAAAGTCGAAATATGTTAAGCAATTATATTTCACAATAAATCATATACTACTTTTCCAGTGACACAATATCCTCTGCAATGTTCCACTTAGCCTGCTTATTACACAGTTTCTGTTGGTGCATGAAGTAGGAAAGTATAACCCCTCCATTTTCATATAAATCCAAACTTTTGGCGTGGTACAAAATATTTACTAGGACACTTATTGATAGCTAGCTCTTTCCTAAGCAAAATTCAATTAGTTGGATACTTTAGAAAAGAACAGCAAGACATTTTGAGTGATGCACTATTAAAAAATCATACTTTTTCTTCCTCCTGTCCCAAATCTAAGTTTCATATCCAACCACAAAAGCCAAGTTAGGTACCAGCAAATGAATTAATCCATAAAGGGGCACTAAGATCTGACAGGGGGTGAATGCATGTGCAGCACTTAATTTACATCTTGCAAAGAGATGATGAGACATAAGCAAGACTAAAGGATTATAAAGCATTCAAAAAAACACAGACCTTTTATAAAACATACCTCCAAAAAGACTAGTATGAGAATACCAGAACGGAGTCGTTAACAGAAATGAAGCTGTGGTGAAAAGAATCTCTTCTTACAGAGACAAAATGGTTCACAGCTTGTTATTAGAAAGTTTGACTGCATGGAATGTTATGTACATTTCATATATCTGTTAACAATCCATTACAGAAAAAGCAGTGAAGCGGAAAAATTAGTACAGTTATTTAAATAAGTCATATTACAAAGGGCATTTCTGTGCATTTTCTATGGAGTTTTCAAGGTGTGCCTGATGATTTTGAATTCTGGCCCTCTAAGAGCTTTATTAAACAAGCCTGAAAATTGTACAGTGAAATTCTCAGCAGTGCTTACTTACAAAGCTTCATCTTCTTCTAGGATTCTTTGCTCCAGGAATTTCATATCTCCCTTCTTCTCATTTTGATATGCCACCTTGAATATTTCTTTTATTAGGTGATTTTTTAGAATGAATCATGTCACATTTAATCTTCTATTTTTGTAACACATTTGTGTGCTATTAAAGCCTGACTTGAGAAGCAGAATTATTGCATGTGATTTCATTTTGTCACAACCCTCTGGGCATGTTTTGCTGACAATGTTTACCTACACACCTTAAGGAAGGTGCATCTCTCCTTAAAAAATTACTTCTTCGAAGTTTGTAGTGGAGGAGAAATTAAAATTTTTGAAACAAGAAACTCAAGTCTCAAGCATTATGAATGATTATTAAACAACAGGAATAATTCTTGAACAACAGGAGAAGAACTTCAATGAGTTTATTGAGGTGGCATCATATGTTATTTAAAAAGAAATTTGGTGGGAGGACTTCTGAGTTGGATTTTAGAAACTGCAATTAAGAATAAAGAAACTCCTAAACAGGACAAATTACCCAATAACCGGGATATAAATTGCTATTTGAAATAAAAAAAAAAATCTTTGTTTTACTGCAAAATAGCAGCTGGAGGCATTTACTGTAACTTTTGTCATTCTTATATGAAGACCTATTTGCTGAATTTAGGTTTTTCAGATTTTTTTCCTCGATCACTTTTACTTGGTGTCTTTTCACTGGTACTTTACCTTTATTTGATGCAAGTGGCATCCTCTGGGGGGGGTGGCTGGAGCTGCTCTGTGAATTGGGTGGCAGAAGGACACAAGAGAAAGTTTACCTGGGTTTCTCTCTGACCTAGAAGTGCCATTGCCATGCCACAGCTTATGGTGCAAAAGTGCATTTGCTGCTGTGTTTGCCACATGCCTTATCTTCCACATACTCCTAGCAAACTGCAGCTTCGTGTTCTGCCACGTTTGTTTCTGGCTTGGAAGGCTTGCACTCACCATCTAATGGCCTAAATGTGAAATATGCATTCTGAATCACAGTTAATTGGCTTGCAAAAGTTAAGTTAGTGATAGATAATTAAGATGCTCTCCAATCACCCAGGCAATGTATTTGAATTGGGCACACGAAGCAAGAACTCTGGAAGCAATAATTTGCTACATAACCTTTAGGAATGAAACCTTAGACCTTTCATTTCAAATTAGCACAAATACTTACCCACACTACGAAGGGACTGTCTCATGCAGATATTTAAAAAAAAAAAACAAAACGAAACCCATTCCTAAGATCCTTTACACCAAGCACAATGAAAGCGCACAAATTCTTTCATACAATAAAAATATTTTAAATCATGCAAATGAAAGAAATGTCAATACTCTGGATACAATGAAAAAAAGAGAAACAGAGGTTAGAAGTGACAATAATTCTCAGGAGTTTAGATTTCATGAGAAAAGTTAAGATGTGACACTAGGAATTCATGTTCTGTTCAGCCAAGGAAGGGGAGTGGCCCACAAAAATCAGTGCAGATGCTCCATTTTTGCAGGCCCTTAAGGTTACAAATGTAACTTATTTGCAGGTTTTCAAGTGTACCAATATACCTGTGCAGAGAAACACACCCTTCACCCACATAAATGTTTTAGGTATAAAAATCTACTCAGCAATATAAGTGGTTTCAGAATTTTTTCAGTGAACTCTTATTTCCCAGCCTTTCTGAATCTTATTTTCTTGTGCTTATGAGCATATACACATATGTGAACGCATATAGAAAGAATGGGAAATATATACACATATACACATTTACATACATAAAGAATAGGGAAAATAACATTTTAAAATTGCTAATTGTGATGATTCTGATTTCAAGAGCAATTAAGAAAGGTAGAGTTTTATTAGTTAACACCTCAGCTAACAGAAATTGTATGCAAGGACATGTCTCCCAGTTCATCTCAGGTGATTTGTGGAAAACTCTTTATCCATTATTCATACCACTTTAGGACCAGAAATCCTTGAAATTCTTGACATGAACAGAGAAATCCTGTTCCATTTTGCAAAGTTTTTCTGTAAACTGAGGAGGAAAAAGCCATTTGGCAAACATATGATTGGCTCTAATTTTTGTTTGTAGAGTTAAGTGCATGATTTGAAGACAGAAAAGGAAGATTCAGTTTCTGCAGAGCTTTAAACAAAGCAAGCATGAAGATGCAGTCTCTTGACTGAAATAAAGTGAAAATAAAGCAAATTATAATATTAAGGATAGCAGCTCAAAAGCGTTAGTAGGTTTTTGTGCAAGTTGGCAAGGAACACTGTGTGCCAGACAATGCAAAAGTGCATGGAAATATAAAAGTCAGGTTGAAAGAGAAAATATTAGTTAATATTATTGGTTATAATCAAATCATAATGTTATCTATACTGTATTTAAACAAAGGTTAATTTCAGAAAATAAAGTCAAAATACCCCCTTCCCCCAAATACTAGAAGAGACTCCATATTTGTCCAAAGAATTGCAAAACTTAAACAGATGAAAGTAAAATTAAAACAAACAAACAAACAAACCCCAAACAATTTACTAACCATAATTGAATGAGGTCGATAATTGTGAGGATATTCCTCAGAGAAGTACTCTGTATTGTGGTCCAGCCTTTGATGCCCTCCATATTCTCCAGCATCAGAATCCAGAAGGATTTTATACTTGAAGGCAACTGTTAAGGAACTATGCCAATTACCCTTCAAACAGAAAAGAAATCAAAGCAAAAAATCTAGAAGAATTAGTAATGGAAGTTATGCAGTAATGGAAGCATGCCGATAGATTCAACATAAAACAAAAATCATAACAAAATCTAAGCAAAGAGTGGAAAAATATACAGAACATATAAAATTCATATGAAGTTTTGTCCTGAAAATTTAATTTAGAACAGTGACTCCTCTTAAAGCAAGTACCTCCCAGTATCTTCTGCAATCTGCCATGAATGATAAATTTATAGCATTACAGGAGATATGCACAGCAGTTCAGGTGATGAACTAGACTAAAAATGTACCATTAAACAAAACAATGCATTTGAATTGCATTTAAGAAGCAATGTAATTGTGACCATCAAAATCAATCAGTATTTAGCATTATTTTACAGTCTGTCAGAATCTGATCAAGTGTCAATCAGAAACACTTCTGTAATTTTACAGAAGAAAACCCCACAACACCTCTGAGAGTCTTCTGGAAAAGAGCTGGAATTATTATAGCACAGAGGAACAAAAGAAAGAATATATTGTAAGAGAAAGCTTTTTAAGAGACAAATAGTCTGACTGCAGTTGTTAAAATGGGGTGAATTATTTAACAAAGTGTAGCAATGAGTTAGAATACCTGTAGATACTTAAAAGGATTCAAAGAGATTTAGTGAAAATAGAAGAGAAAATAAAGTTGAAACAATAAAGTCAGAAAAAATAAGGAAATAAATGGGGAAATAAAGAGCTAACTCATACTCAAAGTCAATTTCTCCTTATTTGGGACAACCACAAATAAAATATTTAATTTTTTTAAATTTCATTACCTTGTATTTTCTTGATTGGACATAATTAAAGCATCTTTTTCCCTCCTGAAGTTACAATTGAAAGCAATCTCCACTCCCCACCACCCAAAAGAGAGAGGGAAATAACAATGCTCTATAATCCACAACCTGATTCCTCTATTCTAAGCAGTGGAAGTCTTACCTTCCTAGAGCTTGTCTTTAACAGGATTAGGGATGAGTGAAGCAACATTCTTTCAAAAAATTCAGTGGTTCTTAAACGGTTCTTAGGCTTCTGCGTTTGGTCACCCTTTTGAAAACAGGCCTGCTCAAAACCTGAAGGATTGTGGTATAAACAGAATTGTTTTCAAGTCTCTTTACCCAGCTCCATCAGATGAGGTGGGAAATCCCAAACACCTGCCTTACTGACTGAAATCTCTGGTGACAAGGAAGGCTGAAGCATGGCATCACACAGAAGTAACCACAAATTTACTCTGACACACTTCAGTCTAGAAGGTTGCAATGAAGAAAACTAAATGCACATAAGGAAAACAGGAAAACTGTCAATTAGCTCCCAAATCACAAATGGTAACTAATCCCTTCCCTACAGGTGTTTGCAGCAAAATGAGAGAATTATCCAAAACTGCCAAGTTAGTTGTTGAGTTCTACAGGGCAGGTGCCCAAAGATCACAACAATCATGTTGGTTTTTTGTTGAAGCAAAACCTTCATGTTTGTAATCCTTGCTAAAAAAAATTAAAACAGTTTGGAAAATTATACTTTGCTAGCTTTAGACCTCAAAGGTTTTCATGTGCACACCAAACACACCTCTCCCCTCCTTTCTTTTGTAAACATGATCTAATTACCATTCATTTGCTGTCATGTACAACATGAAAAGCCACAAACTACAAGATCCAGTCACTCTCTTCCGTGTCCTTTCAGCAGCAGCAATGTCTTCTATTATTCCACTACCTATTTTATTTACATGGCAGGAGAAAGCCTCCATCAAGCATTTTACACCTTGCTTCAGTGATCTGCACTATACCTTAAATTTAGTAAGTTTTCAATGTTGTTGGAAGTCTTGACATGTTTAATGATTCCCTCAAAACTATTTACAGCAAATGCCATCATTATGGCTATGCTGTTTTAAAACAATTCATAAAATTATGTCTGTATTGCCAGAGAGTACTGCTGAAGTTAATATCACCATGTCTTCACATGTATATAGCATATTTCTTGTAAATGCTGTTAACCAGATCCTGAGTAAAGGGGTCACAAAAAATATTTAAGATCTTCACAGATCAGGTATTTGTCTGGAAAAAATAATTAGTTTGGTAAACATGAGCATTTACCTTCCAACTTAAAGCCTCACAAAAAAGTCAGTTTTCACATTTCGGAATTTTTCAAGCATCTAGTTTTCTGAAGATTACTTTCACAAAAACATTAAACAACAGATGTGCATTTTAATTAAGTACATAATAGAAGTATTTTTTATGCAGTGAGGTGTGTTTTGTTTCTGTGACAGTGTTGCAAATACCAGCCCATATTCTCACTGGAAAAAAAAAAAAGCCCGATTCCTGTTGTTTGGTGCTCCACCTAAATTTCCCACTCACTACAAGGGAGGAGAGCAGCAGCAAAAGCAATGAATAGATATATATCTTGTATATATAGAGCTGAAAATTGAAAAAAAACCTGACACATTATCTACCACATTAATTACTAAATCATTATGCTTTTATAATGTTTTGAAATACATATTTTAACACAGTTTTTAAATTTAATCTTCTGCATGTTTAGTGACACATTTGCAAAGTAAATGCAAATCATAAAATAGGATAATTTGTATTTTGTTCCAACACTTACTGCTGATGAAAGAAACCAAGTAGTGCTTGTGGGGGTGATAGAGTCTTGAGTGGTTAGGCCATTTTGATTTTCATAATTCTTGAATTTCACTGAAAAAAACTAGCATAATTTCAAGATGAAGGGTACCACTTTTGCTCCTCTCTACACACTGCTAATTTTGAAGACTGAGGATTCAAAATGAGTGACAAAAAAATGAGTGACAAAAAGCATATGGAGACTATTTGGCTAAATTTTGTAATGAAGCTAAACACTTGGCCTGATAAAATTCAGCTCAGGATATTTCAATGACAGGTGAAGCCATTTAAGCATTCAACACATGCACAAGTACTGAGAGGGAGGGGGGTACTGTCCCTTTTTACTTCTTGCAAATATGATTTTTGTTTAAACCACACGCAAATTTACAGATATGTCAATTCATATTGGTTGGTGATTATAAACATAAAATGCAGATTCACTTTTGAGCCAAGATAAAAAACCTTGTTAAAAAAAGGTGGGGATATACACACATATAGTTTAATTTTAATAAGACTTCTAACACGGGTGAAAAATTATTTAACAAAATCAAGTGTGGAATCTCAAGGAGGGAAAAGAAGTAATTTCTGAAATCTTTAAGCCCCTTTCATGTTCTTTTTCCATCCTTTCAGCCATGCTCCTTTTTTTTTTTAGAGGAAAGAAGGTTTCCATATTGAATTTTCACTGCAGACTCGCCTTGGAATCCAAGCACTATCCCACAGAAAGGCCTAGGCAGTACTAAAAACATAAAATTGGAAACTTATGAATGGTTTCCCCATTAACATTTAAAGTTTTATCTACAATCAGAAAACTAGAGACAGCTGACCTAGATGTTGATTGTTCATCTACCTCCAAACTGAAGCAAATTAGGCAGAAATAATTTGTTAGTTCAAGCTGCCTTTCTCATGAAAAGGCTTCTGAAAGAGCATAATTTATGAAGTAAAATTCCAGCATAAGCACAGAAATGTTTTTCTTTTTCCTTCACATAATGTCTCAGAAATTGGGCAATCAGATATGCCACTCTGATACTTACACGGACTCACAGTGCTGCAAACCTCCTTCTTCTTCCATGCAGATCAAAGAGGCATTCCCACATTAGTATGCTGTATTTCTTATTCACACCTATTAACCTTAAGTATCAGCTACCTTGATGGAATTTAGCATTTGACTGATCCTATATTAAGTCCTTTGTCTCAGCCTGCCAGAATTCCACCAGGCAGGGACAGTTACACAACCACACTTCAAAGGGGCGTCTCTGCCTTCAGCAATCGTATGCCAGTGACTCATTTAAATGACCTTACTTGCTCATTAGAAGATCTAGATGCACATTGTAAATGTCAGAGAGCCTGAATTAATGTGGGGATTTTTTTAAAAAAAGTATATTTTTGCAGCATTTTGATGACAACATTTGTGATTCCTCAGGTAAAATCTAGCTATTTGCTTATGGACGACTCTGGCTTCAAATCATAGAACATCCTGAGTTGGAAGAGAGCCAGTAGGATCCAAGTCCAACTCCTGGTCCAGAACAGGACAGCCCCAAGAATCATATGTGCCTGAAAGCACTGTCCAAATGCTCCTGATCTCTGTCACATTTGGTGCTGTGACCACTGCCTTGGGGAGCCTGTTCCAGTGCACAATCGCCCTCTGGGTAAAGAACCTTTTCCTAATATCTAACCTAAATGTGACACAGCTTCAT
The DNA here is from genome assembly GCA_013397555.1 of Urocynchramus pylzowi. NCBI lineage: Eukaryota > Metazoa > Chordata > Aves > Passeriformes > Fringillidae > Urocynchramus > Urocynchramus pylzowi. Next base: position 1,479,075 of record VZRH01004535.1, read on the forward strand.
ACCATCCCCTCAGGTCCTGTCACTGGTCAGTAGAGAGAAAAGATGAGTACCTGAAAGTCCTTATGAAGCCTAAATTCATGCCACTCTGGTATTCAATCACTCTAGGATTACAATGCTTTGATACATGCTATGCAAAAATAGCAATATGTAAAACAAAGAAAGCACTCTTTCCCATGACTTTCTTTTTCTGCTTGAGCAGTATACAACAACATGAAATGTCAAAATACAGATAAGCTAGCAGCAATTCATACTGCTCAACATTCACAGACTCCCATGCTCACATATAAAATTAAGGTCTCGTTTCTTGAATACCTCACACCAAACTACAGTATCTTACAAGAACAAATCGTAGAACAGAGCAACCCGATGTCAAGGCAAATAAGTCAAGAGAGAAGAATGAAGTATAAGGAGGAAGGAAAAACTGACCACAAACTGACTGTGACTTTTCATACAGACATTGACTAGTTGAATGCCCACAGAAAGACTTTCCAAAGCAGGTGGGACCAGGAGAACTGCAATGTCTACTGACTACAACTTCTCTTATAAAAGTAGAATTAGGGTTGTTATGCCAACAGCTTACGTATAGAACAGATGAAAGAAGAATGACATTTTCAGTGAGATCAGAACGGAGGAGTGCCTACAAAAATCCAGGCCAGGCAGGAAACTCTGTACATTTCAACATACCTGGTAACACATCTGAGAAACTGTATCTAAAAACAGCTTAGAGAAATGTATCACTACAATATATGGATAGACCAAAGCCATCCATTTAATAAAGGCAAATTCAATGACGTGTTAGATGCACTCATTCATCTAGTTCAATGCACAAAACAAACTTAAACCTAAGTATTGAAAGGATCATCCCATTTCCCACAATTACCAATATAATTCAGAAAAATGTTTAATTAAAAACCTTTTGATCAATATATTATAGCAATTTGTCTCTTCTGGCTTATAAAAGCAAAGACTATCAAATTAAAAATCCACTAATTTATTAAAAGAAACAAACAGACTAACAACAAACTTGTGTTTTCAGGTACTTCCTCTTCACATCTAAGTTTCAAAGGGATCATAAATAATTCCTTTTCAAGTGGAGAAATTGTTCTGAGGAATTAATATAACATTACCATATGTCCTAATAATAGAACATCCTTTATTGAAGTCTTAGGTCAAAAGGATCCATTAAAAAACTATACATTAAATTCATGGGTCTAATTGCAGAAGAAGAGTTAGGAAGAAACCTTAGTCAACGTTAAAACACTCCATAGTATTTAAAGAAAATAGATAAGGTAATTCCTCTGCATACTAAATAGCTCCTTACTCTTCTCTGGTGAGCTCCCCCTCCCATAGAGTACTGCATGCAGTTCTGGGATCCTCAGGACAGGAAATTCCATGATTGAACTAAAGCAACTGAAAAATGGAATTATCCTAAATGTCTGATAAACAGTAGGCTACAACTGGAACTGCAGTGCTTTCAACTGACACAGCAAGAGTCACACACTAGGCTGTGTTTGTCAAAGGACTTGAAAGAAACTGAATTTTGGCAATTTAAATTCCTCCAGAAAAGCAGCATTAATTTTTGGAGCTGCTAAGAATTTGGAGACAAATGCAAAACCAGTCAATTACTTGAATAATCATTTACTGCTCAGCTGATCTAAGAGCACATTCTCAGTCCACCCAGTTTTAAAGTAAACATGTACAAATACAAACTTCCAGATGAAGGTTTGCACTAATGTGCTTTCCTGTGTGATTCCATGCAGCATCATCCCACTGTGGTGGCTTTCTGTTGTTTATTTAAAAAGTGGGAGTTACTTGCCTTTTCATTCATCAACAGAATTCCAAAAAACAGCTTCACAAGTCTTTAAATTGCATTTCTTAAATTTTTGCTTTCTATAAAATTATATCTTATGAAGAAGACAAATTTATACTTTTTTTTTGCTGTACACAAAGAATTAAAGCAATATTATATTGGTGACAAATAAGTGATTTCTTACCTTTTAAATACAGGTTGAATTCATATTAGGAAAAAAAGACATAAAATCAGCTTTCAATTTCTAAAACTTTTCCTCCCAAACAGAACAGTAAAGGATATTTTCCTGGAGTTTCAATACCCACTCTGTAGTCCACATAACTTTGGTACGGATGGAAGTTGAAGATAAAAATAAGACCTGCTCTCTCAAATGCTATGACCTTATTGGATTCATGCTTTTCACTCACATAGGCCTAGGGGGGAAAGAAAAAATCAACACTTTAAAAATATTTAATTTCTAATGAATAAAAAAAAAAAACCAAAAAAAATCCCACTGAATCTGTAGCTTATTTCAAGTAATACAGGTAAATATTCAAGGAACAGAGCTAAAGGCATTAACATGCAAACTGAAATTGTTTATCTATGAAATATCATATAAAGTTTTTGATTACTAAAGTGTTGCTTACTTCTTACAAGGCAACATAAAATTACAGAGGTAGAAGCTTGTTCAGCATAGAGCACTTGAAAAATTCTTGCTCAACGATTGGTAACATGGTCTTTTCATCACATTTTCCTTTTGTAAAAAACGGATTCCTTTTGTCAAATGAAATATTCAGCCTATTTATTATGGGAATCTGCATCACATATAGTATTATTAATACAGAAAATTAAGTACTCAATATGATTTTTTGTTTGTTTTTTTAGCAATATGTGTGAGAAACAGCTTTGTTAAGCCACAATAAATGGCTGCACATACCACCTTTGTTTTATTTGCTAAAGCCATTAATAAATAACTAGACATCAATTAAAAAAAATTCTTTAAAGTGGATTATTCTTTAAAGTGGACTAGAATGAAATCATTAAACACTGAGAAATCATAACAATCGATCTCCTTTCATAAAAATTACAGTGTGATACTACTGTAAAAAATGCAAATATAGAAGCAGCAGGTTGATGACTAGGAGACTATAACTTTCACTAGACTGCTGAAAGTTTTTCCTCAGAAATGGAGTAATTATTTTTATAAAGTGTAATGTCAGAACAACTCATACTTTTTCAAAGCAATCATTGGATTGGATTATGGACAATTTTATAGTCTACTTTATGCAATCCACAGTTACTAAATAAAAATAGGGAAAATAATAGGAAAAGACCTTGTTATGAAGCTAAAAGGAGACTGTTTCAGGTTTTTATTATCTGTGGAAGATATATCAGTGCCATATTTTGTCAACTTGAAATATATGGTGAGGCATTACACAGCGCATAATAAAGCACTGTTTGAAATTTCAGCATGCAAATGTTGTTACTCTACACATGTACCCAACTGGTGACTAAAACTTATCATTTTGTATATAGAGCTTACCTGGGGAGATGCAAGCCAGCCAAATCTTTCCTCCAATTTATTCATATCTCTGTCAAAAGCATTTAGGAATTTATAGCGAAGAAGATCATCCTCAGTAAGATTAAACTGTCTTCTGGCATAGTGGTAGCTCTCATTATTCCCTATTCTGGGGAAGTCAAGCCATTCTGGATGTCCAAATTCATTACCTGCATTTAAGAATATTAAGGATCCATGAAATCATGTGCTAAGAATACACTAAGCCTGCAAAAGCAAAATATATAAATGTGTCTTGCTTTTCTACAAGTTTTAAATTCCAAAGAATCCACTTCTATAGATAAACTAGTCATTTTATTATTATGTCTCTCATTTATTAATGCATCGCTCAGAACTTCCATTTGTGTTAGCAGGGTTGCTTGGCCATTAAAACTACAAGAGCAAAATATCCATGGACTCCAGGGGAAGTATAAAGTGATGAATTATGAACTCCATGTTATCATGCCATGCTTAAAAAATTCCCAAAAATTCTTCTGTGTGTGTAAGTGCCATTATATCTCAATTTGGTTTTCTACAGCAGTAGCCTCACAAGTCTGCCAGTCTCACCCAGATTATCTAGCTCAAAATACTACTGACCAGACTTCTCCTGAAAACAAAGAATAGGTTTATTCAAACTCGGATTACATTCAAAAAGAAGGAAACAGGTTGACATTTAGTCAAGAAAAAGTTTCGCTTCTCTCATGTAGAATCCCCAAAGCAAATCTCAGCTGTCAAAACTAAAGATTCAAAGCAAGACCTCATTTGGGACTCAATATTTTGAGTGACTTTGATGTATCCAAAGTTTCTTGGTTTATATATTGTCATTATTATAGATTGAGACAACTCCAAATGCACTAAATAATTCTAACTCATGATATAACCTGTTGTCCTGCAGACTCTCTGACATTTTGAACTATTCATTTGAGACAGGATTAAAGGGTATCAAGTACCTTGCAAGTTAAACACTCGTTTGAAAGCCCATGACAGTTGCTTCATGACAAACATTTCAGAGATTACACAACACCCACTCACCACAAAAAGAGACAAAAACATGTACCTGGAAATATGTATGGAAAGTAACATAATGAAATTTAAGAGGTTTTCTATTAAAACAAACAAACAAACAAAAAAGAATAGTAAAAGGATCCTTACATTTCCACAAACTATTACTCAAGTTTTGTCAATGACCTGGAGCTTTGTGGGCTGACAAAGGGCAGGGATGCCAAGGGAAGGCAAGAGATTCCTGGCTGGATACCCTGCATGTGCATCCACCACCCTTCTGCTGTCCCACCCAGCCCACACTGCCTAGAGGGTCTGGAGGATACAGGCAGCAGACACAACCACAAACTTTGATTTGTGAAATTATTTCTGTAATTCCATGTTTCATGGGAACAAAAAAATGAACAGAGGATAAAAGAGAAAAGCCTCATATATATTTAGGAGAGTCCTTCAGAGTGGTATCCGCTTTGTAAACAAACTGACAAGTTGTAAATTAAATTTCCTATTCAAAAGATAAACCACTAAATTTCATATTCAGCTCAAAACTGGAGACAAATATAAAAGAATCAGAATCACAGCAGGATTTCAAAATGACCTTGGAATAATGCTGGACTGAGCTCTTAAACTGTGCTAACAATACGGTTTGGAAAATGAGGAAAGATATTGCTACAAAACAGACAGTATCTAACCAAATTCAATATTCTCTGAAGAACTAGGCAAGGTATTACCTTCTTTCGTGATCTGCACACTATTGAAAAGATGAACTACATGAGATAGCTCAGCTAAAGACAGCAAAAAACATCAGAAAGACAGAGATGACACATATCTTGAATTGATAGGCAAGGAAATCATAACTATTTGTTCAAGAAAGAAACAACAATGGGGGAAATAAGCAATAGAAGATAGCAAATAAATTAGACTGAACTAGCCCATCATTTCCATAGATTATTTCACTGTAAGTAGAGCAGACTTCCTTCAGGTTTATAATGTGTAATGACTCCCTCACCTCTACTTGCTTTGCTTATTTTCCCACCACAGTAACTACTGTGGTTCCAATGCTGTTGTGTTGTCTTGGCTTTTTAAAAGGAACAGCATAAGTGCAGCAAAATACTAAAAAAACAGTCTTAATTTCCTAACTATTACTAATGGCTATTAAGAAAAAAAGGGAATCTAGCACAGTGTAGCAATTTGACAAAACACTAAGATACTTGCTGTTCCCAAAAAAACAGGCTGAGGTCTAAATTCTGCATGTACTTTGACAGTCTGTGTCTATGAGCATCTTCTGGAGAATATGCTCCTAAACCTTTTACACTAGTTACTTGACTGTAAAAGGGTCATTTGCTTTAAAGGAAGAAAATTCATTCATAAATTGGAACAGAATGAATTCAAGCAGTTTTGGTTATGTTTTTAACCTGTGCTATATGGAAAAGAAAGTAACATTTAGGATGCATCTGCTTCTTGCAATGCATTAAGGCCATGCATCCTATTAAAAACCCCACATCTAAATGCTACTTTTTTTAATTGCTATTTTTTCCTAGTTTAGCTTCATAACAAACTACAGGAGGCACTAGGAAAGAAAAGGCACAGGTGACCAACACTTACTTCTAGAGATAACAATCGATTCACCGTGAAGCATGATCTGCCTCCTTCCCCATGTTACACTTCTCATGTCTGACAAGAATCAGCAACATTCACTTTTATGCTTAGAGGCTTCCACAGTTATCAAGAAGTAGAACTGGGATTTCTTTTCCTCTAATTAATTTACTGTTCCATGTAAAAGTCTAAACTACAGATTGATAAGAAGCCAGCTGCCACAAATGATGCAAATCAAGACAATGGAACTGATGTGGGGGGGAGGCAGAGAACAAAGCTGAAATTAACTGAAGTTTTGATTGGAGAAACAAAACAAAGACAAATCCTTGAAGTGCAATGCATGCTAATTTTATCTAGGAATTAATTGAAGTTTGCTATTTCCTGCATATTGCGCACACTGGACAACTTTATTATGTACAGGATTTCAAGATCGCAATTCTAACAAATAAATTAACTTTCTACTACCATAATTAAAATTTATGTCACCCTTGTTTATGAGGATAGAGATGCATTAACACCACAAAGAAGTTAGGCTGCTGCGAATTCTTTTAAAGTTGAGCCACACAGGTCATTAAAGTTTTCTTGATCTCTCTTCTTTAGACATCTTTAGTAGCAAATCTCTCTCAAAGAATAAGCCTAAGCAGAACTGAAGGGATATTTAAAAGATGGAGCAGGCAGTTTCAAGAGATGCTATTAGGAGTTGTTTACATTTTGAATTAAGTATGACACTAGATACTTTAAAAGCAGTTAAAACAAGTAGTTTATTTTATTTATTTAACACAAAGGTAAGACGTTTAATTAGGTGTATAAGGCTAAACAAGGTTTTAAATTATCTAAAACACTACAAAAAGATCCTATTTAAATCTGATGAGCTGGAGACCAGACACATTGGGACAAAATTCCAACAATTCCACCTTAGAGTATATCTATCAAAGTATGTGGAGTTACACCAATTTACAGAAGACAGATAATGAAGTCATCTAGGAGTTGTAACTGCTTTGAATGTAACTTCACTACCTTTATGAACAATGATGACAGTGCAACAATTTGCAGGCTATAAATAGAAGCAATGTAAATCAGATCTAGATAGCATATGGTATTTATCATTATTTCAAACAATAAACACTTCAAACAATGGATCTTCATTTTCCCTAGTTGTAAACCTCTAGGGTGTTAAACAATTCTGACACTCTGTATTTACTCATATTTGTACCAAATCTTCTTAACATTCATTACTACTAAACCCAAGCAATAAACACTACACTGTCTCTGAAAGATGAGAGAATGAGCCTCACTGCAAGCATTCCTATAGTCTTGAAATCCATGCAAAAAATAAAATTCTACGAAATTCCAAATAGACTCCTGAAACACCTGGGTTAGATGACATGAAGACCTTCACATTTTTTTAATCCTCTAGCATTGGTATTTAATGACATATTGGGTCAGAAAAGACTAACAAAATCAATTCAGGCAAACAATCATATTTTAACTTCTGCATAAAACACAGGCTAGAGGAAATATCTAGCATGAGGTAATGGTAGTGAGGGCAATTGGTAAAGACAGTTCAGTGAAAAAATGTATTTTTCTTCCATTCTCTGAAAATACCAGATATTGTCTCTTCATGTTTCATGAAAGACAAAAATCAGGATAAACAACACATTTGTTTTGCAGCTTGGATCTTCCATGTCTCCTAGGGCAGAATGGAGGGAATGTTTAACATTCCCTGTATTAAAGGATCAAAGAATGCATCTCCTCTGGAATGATACAGTCACAAGGAAACACAAGGATGCCTCCAATGTATCCAAGAGATGGGAAAAGATAGAGTCCTTAAAATGCTGGCCCTAAATCACACAGGGACATAGTACTCTGTACAGGGATACAGTTCCTGTTGTTTGTCTCCCACTCCCACTTCCCATCAAGGGTCTTTGTCTTCTCTCATTTCCTACTGATGTTTAAAAGATGGAGCGATTGTACCACACAGTTTTATAAACACAGATAAAACATTTCCAGGTTCTTAATGGAGATAATATTCCACTTGTTCCAACTATACTAAATGGCAGTGTTCAGTTCTCATAGTTCAAACCCAGATCTCTCTTTTGCCAGATAAATTACCAGAAAAAAACCCAAACCAAATAACAAGAAATAAAGAATTCTCCTAAGAAGCACCAATTCTGCATCTCTATTAGGAAGGGCTGGATGGCTGAGAAGATTTCTTACATAGAGGAACAACCAGGCACAGGCATAGTAAACAGGCCATAGCATTGCTTTCTATGATTTACTTTATTTTTCAACAAAAGTAGATCATATGATAGTTATGCCCACATGCTGGTATTTAGCAGAACTCTACTTACACAGAAAAAAACCCAAAACATTTATCTGGAATAAATTATTCTTCCATTTACTTATTTGTAGTGGTAGGACTATGAATAGTCCTTTGTATCAAAGGACTAGTCAATAAAATACCAGTGGCCTCACTGACAGCAATATTCAGTTCCTAAGGGCAGATGAACATTTTCCCTTGAAGGTTTACTGAGCAGAAAAAGAGTTTCTGCAGTTCACACTAACAGACAAGGAAAAAAAAAAAGAGTACCATGAGAAGTTACCTAGGCTAGAAGGCACCCTGGGAGGATAATTATTTTATTAATCTACTCTTAGAAACTTTCAGGCCTGAAAATCTACATTTCAGGCCTCCTTTCCCAGTGTAGAATAATATATTTCTGACTTACTCAACATACTCATACAGCATTTAAAACAATAAAGTAGCAACTAAACTCTTTGTGGTACTTTTACACTGAAACAGTTCCCATTTTGCTGTTTCCTATTAGCTGCATCCTGGTAAAAAACAAGAGACTGACTTTGATACTGTGACATTTCTACCAGGCTCTATGTGAACATGGCACAGTATACATTATTTAGTCAACCACTTCCAAGAGCTCTCTAAAATATTTAAGAACAGAAATATTGCAGAACACATTGCAAAGGTTAAAAAAAAAAACCCAC
>VZRH01004535.1:1488027-1569154 GCA_013397555.1 Urocynchramus pylzowi
CCCCCCCCCAAATCTAACAAAAAAATACAAATCTATATCAAGAAACTTTTTTAACAGAAGATGAAGTCAGAGAAGTCCTAGCTAGATCTTTCAGTTTGGTGCACTGCCAATTATTAATTGGTACCACAACTGACAGGTTAATGGGCTTACAAAGTGGATTTAGGACAAGGCCAGAACAGAAAGAGGTCCAAGAAAGACATCAATCCATTTGCCCTGAGACATCCAACAAATAACAGTTTACTTGCTGGTATCAGTAAGAATTTCATTGTCTAATTTTGAAAGAGCATATGAAGAATTAAGAAAAAAAAAATGTAAACAGAAGAAAAAGACCACTTCCATAGTGTTTGGTGCATAGGAAAGTTAAAGTAAATAAAAAATGAAAGTTCAGTATTATCCTGTTCTTGTTACAGGAACAAATCTAATTACTTAAATAACTACGCATTTGTTAACAGCACAAAATGAGGGGAATGGCATTCTAAAATAGAGATCAGCAATCAAAACAGAAGGAACATTGTGAGAAGCCCTGGTTTTCTTGAAACAGTACAAATCAGCCATCAGAGTATGCTTCTGGTTGCACCTCTAAACCTCTTCTTGCCTAATGTCCTCAAAGGAGTACATTCCCAAGATTCTCCCTAGACTCACATATCATTGCTTTGAAAATAAAGCTTCTTTCTGCCAGCTGCCTCCTGCCCTTCACCTTGAGTCTGGTTCAACCCTGCCATGCTGAGAATGTATTTATAAACTTCCTACAAGCATTTGTTTTAGAAAAAAGCTTCTCAAGATCCTCACAATTTTAAACATCTCTTGTCTGCCATTGTTTCCAGTGAACCTGGGCACTTATTAAGGTATTTTCAAAAACAGAATTATGTAATTACTGCAAAAGTCTTTGAAAAGGCACAGTATGATACTGCTACACTATTTTTTCCTCAAAGAAATGGAAAACTCCAAACAGCACCTGAAGTAGTACCTGAGCACTGTTGCACAGTTCTTAAAGAGTGCAGAGACCCTTGATGTGCTCAGTCTCAAGGCTGTGGCTGCCAATGTTCAGACTCCTCTGATGCAGAAAACCAATCAATGGTATTTCTAAGTTGCCATAACAGTTATGCTTCATTTCAGATAAGGAAATGGAGTTATTTGTTTTCTGAACATTACATAAATGAATTTGGAAGGTACAATCTGTATTTTGTTTGCAGGACTCGGCACTGTTTCAAAGAAACCTGTTACTGTAATGTCTCCTGCTATGAACTTGCATATACACAAATATAAATAAACAACTGATTGGTGTATTTGTTTCTACACACAATTCTACTCAGCAGCTGAAATCTTAGGTGGAACTAACACCTAACTAAAGCCGTATTTTAGATATATAAGGACATTTGCTTAAGAATTAGTTGTCCTTGGCCAAAAAAACACCCCAATACTCCAAAGCCATCATTGAGGGTAAAATTCAATATCCTACTCTCAAAATAAAAGTTTATAGAAAGAAAGGAGTACAAATTTTGATATCAACTTACAGAATTCTCACACAGAAAATCTTGAATATTAGCAGAGAATTTTACCACACTGAAGAGTGAAAAAATAGTAAAATGATTCTGAAATTAGCCACACTTCATATTAGATAAGAAACCTTTTACCCTGAAATCCTTTCAGGTTCTCAATTCAGCAATTAAACATCATGGCAACATGTATCAAAGAAGTTTTTGACTACAGTTGTATCTTCCAATTAAACACTGTTCAGAAAATAAAGATTGGGAACATACAGATGTATTTTCCAATTGTTCAATTATTATAGAGTTTGACGACACCATTCCAGCATAATGTGTGCAGTGCTTGGTCAGTACACCCAAACCCATCATTAAGGAGAAAGGCAAATATTGTAATCCAGAATTGTATATTAGCAATGTCTCATGATACAAAACAGCTTCCAAAATGAGAAGAGCTGCAAGCACTTTAAAGTCAGGTTTCCTCTTACAGTGTCCTCAAATAATTTGTTTCAAGAAACAGACTTGCTTCAGTGAGCTGATAAAAAAGCATAGCCCTAGCAAAATCCAGCCTTCCTACTGTTCAGCAGTGCATTTTTGTTCTACAATTACTTCAATTTCACTACTTAGCAGGAAGACATTAAACTTTTTATTGTACTTCTACCTTGCAGCAAAATCATATATGAGACTGATTCTAAATAATCATGCACTGAGAATTCAAGGTCATATCAAGTTAAGGTTTTGGGTTTTTTTGTTTGCAGTTTAGTTTTGTGTGGGATTTTTGGTGTTGGCTTGGGTTTCTTTACACAACAGATGAAAATAAATGCTAAGGATTGACACTGGAAAAGATTGGCCAACTATTCCTTTGGCTTCAGGGCTACTGCTGAGGGATGAATGAAATATGAGCCATCTGTAAAACTCAAACATGCTGGGGAAAATAAAAATACAAAATCCACATTTCAAGAGTCACTTTGTCAATAGTTTAAAATAGTCCTGAGAGAAGACATATCAGCTAAATAATCAGTTTTTCTATAGTTATTAAACTAAATGTTATAACGATATTCACAAAAAGAACTGAATGTGCGGAGAAAGAACTCTGAGCGTGGGCAACAGTAAAACCAATCTTTTTACCCTGCTACTTTCAAATGCTCATCTAAACCCTTTTGTGAAATCAATACATGGCATGAGCTGTAAGAGTAACTCTGCATAAGATACTATCTTGGGAAAGAGTGATGATAGCTATGTCTAGTAGACAACATAAATGTTGGTGTTTTCTAGCTCTATTTAAGACATACCAAAACCACCAACCCCCACATGGAATGCAGCACAACACAGCATTATGCATTGCTTTTTAGCATGTCCACTCAAACCAACACAGTATGATTGCTGGGTTTTGGAAGGAATTTTCAGGTAATAACTCAGGGGAAAATATGGGGCTGCTCAAATAAACATCTAACAGGAGCTCAGACAGATTAAAGAAGGGTTAGAGAAGAATGACATTACATGGAGTGAAAATTAACTGACTGTTTAAGTTAGGAAATTACAAGTCTGCCAAAAACCTCCTTGTGAAAATTGTGAATATTTTGAGCAACCTGAGGAGAAAAGAGGAAGCCTCAAGAGTTACAAAATCTTATTAGGCCTATGCCAAATTAAACAGTACATTTACATTATGATTCATTTTGCTTACTACAAAATAAACAGATTAATCAAGCACCATAACCAGTTTAAACTCTATGAAGTGGAAATAATTTCCTTATTTTTCCTCTTACAATAATTTGACTCTTTATCTGGGAAGAAAATTAGCTTTGAAATACACTGATATTCCAAAGAACAAAACTGCTGCTTTGCTGTGCGCTTGAAAAGCAGTATCCTCAGTGGATGGTAAATATTTATGTTGGTACAACCATAATTTATTTGTACATCAGAAGAACATCCTGCATCAACTTATTGACTTTTTGTGTTCATTGTTTTAGAGTCTTTTGCTCTCCCACTTCAACTTGTTCATTGTTCATAGTCTGGGGCCTTTTTTTGTTTGTTTGTTTTTGTTGTGTGTGGGATTTTATTTTTAAAGATAGTCTTACATAAAAAAATGAAATATGATAAGTAGTTTATGTAAGACTTTAACCAGATTATTTGAAAGCAATTTTTCTAAGTCAGGTTTATTTGTTTTAACATATTTCAAAAATCCTAGCATAATATTCTTATGGTGACAGAATAATCTGTTGCAAGATCTCTGTTCATTAGAGTCAATCATAACAAGGATGTCTAAGGCAAGATTATCTGTATTGTTAGGGTTTTTGTTTGTTTGTTATTTTGTTCTTTTTCTTTGTGGAAATGGGTATTAAAATTTTCAAGTTTAGGTTTTTTTTCAGAAAGAACAGTTAGACAGAAGCCAGGGCCTCTGGTACTTTGTCATGCTACAAAAAGGGCAGGTTTCAAGAGGAGTCATTTGCTTGATAATCAACTAAAGGACTTATGGCTATTAGTCTGTATATTAAAGTCAACTGTTCTTGAACAGAAAATGCATAGTTTAAATTGAAATGTCTTGTCTGTAAATGAGATCTATTAATGAAGGTGCACAGAAGGAGTGTATTAATGAGAGAAGCCTCTGATGATGTAATTCTGACCTGTTCAAAGCAGTAATTGCCCTGGTCATCTCTCTCCCTCTTACTAGACTAGGGACCAAATCTCATACAGTTTTCAAAGAGATATTCTGAACTTTTTGCAAGATACAATGCATCTATCAGACTGCACCTGAAGAATGTTAAAAAGCAGAATTCACTTAGAATAATTAAGATATGCTGCTTCCACAAAAATACTTAGTCTTGGAACGCTCACTGCATCAGATTTAAAAATGTAGCATAGATTTGCAACTGCCTCGTGGACATTACTCATGCACATCTTATATGAAAGGAAGTGTCACAACACTTGTTTTTTAAGCATCTTAAACCTGATCCTTGAGCCATCCTTAGTCACATCTCAGAGTATAAGAACAAAAAAGGAAGATTAAAATATCATAGCAATAATAAAGCTCATATGTTATTAAAAACCTTTTACAACTGTTTACAACCCCAGAAGAGGATAAAGAAAGGCTGTAATTAAGAACCAGCCTCTGAAGAGCATCACCTTCTAATACTAATCTACAATTAGTTATAACCAGAATAATCAATGGTCTTCCAGTATGAGTGGGCACATGGAGACTGCAACTACAGTGCAGGCTGAGGCAGACCTTTACAAGTATCCTGATGGCAAAATGGGCTGGATCCACAATGTAAAGATAGTCTTGACTCATCTGTACATTAACCAGTGTCAGCACAAATACATTCAGGAAAAAGGGGGAAAAAAGGAAAAGAAAATAAAGCAAAAAATTAAAAAAAAATAGATAGCAGGCAACAGTTTTTAAAGCTGAAGCAAAATCATTGCTCAGATAAAAAAGAGACTTTAAGGAATTTGTACTGATGACAACTTTGCTGCAAGAAGCAGGTGAATTACAAAACAGCCACCAAAATCTATAGGAACTGAGCATACTTATGCAGGAAGGTGTTCATCTTTTTTATTGTTGTTGTTTGTTTTTTTGTCATTGTTATTGTTTTTGTTATGTAAGGAGACAGAAAAAAATAAATCTCACAATATTGAGAGAACAGTTGTTTGTTGAAATTTAAAATACAATACAGAAAGAAAATAGACTGTAACTGAATGTTACCACAGCCTTTCAAAAAGCCGTTGTGGCCAAAAAAGCCCTTTCTGCATGTTTAGTTACTCCTTCACATTCTCCTTCCCTTGTACTTCTGAAGAGAATATGCCTTAAAAGTCAGCTTTAAGAGACATCAGATAAACCATAATATGCCATGATTTAAGTGGCATGATTCCAGTCCCCTTCCTTCAGGTAATCATGCTCACCACAGCCAAAAAGACTAGAGAAAAGATTATGGACATTTGCTCCCTAACAACAGGTCATTTGACAAAGAGATTTTAAGAGGCATTCAGAGTATCATCAGGTAGAGTTTCTGCCAATTTTTTATTTGGTCTCCCAATTTTTAGGGTTCAGCGCAGAAAAATTTTCAAATAGCTGGGAAACCCAAGACCCACTAGCACACTTCATTTCCTGACAATGAGCACATTATATAGGTAACTCCAGACATGTGCCAACCCATACATTAAGAACTCTAGTATGGAGCATATAAATGGAAAGTGATCCAATGCTTTTCCTGACAGTCCCTGTGGTGCAGGTGGGAGGAAAAGCTGAATTTTGGATGGTGTGTTCTGGTGGCAGCTGAAGAAGGGATGATCATGAAGTCAGATTGATTACCTGTCTTCCCACATGATTTTTTTACAAATAACTTTGTTCAAAAGAGGTTAGGAAGCAAGTAAATATTCTAAAAGAATGGTCTAGAACTGTGAACCTTTACGATTTAACTTCTAAGAAAAAGAGGTTCACCAGGAACCATCCCCTCTGTTCATTCCATTACCTCATGCCTCTTTATTTGCAGTGGACAGCTAACCCTTCTGGCTTTGAAATTCAACAACTTGCTATATATACAGAGGCAAACATGACAGTATTCATCTCATGCTCAAAACATATTTAAATTAGTGTCACGACCTGAATCAGCTGAAGGCATAACAATGCTGTGAGTCTTTCAAGACAAAACTAGATAATAATTTTAGATTTTTCTTGTGACACCAAATTAATGGACAGAAAACAAATTTAAACTGATAAATGAAATTATCAGAGCAGAAATTATTCCCAGATTACATTATGGCTGCTAAATCACAATAAAATTTTAATTTGTTTTTCAGTTTTGAAATAAGTACCTCTGAACTAGCGTAAAAAGTAATAAAAGCCATTTCAATTAGGTAGACATCTCTAACTTCTTCCTTGATCAACGTTTTTCTAAAAACATATGTTCATATGAGATGCTCCTTTCCCTACACCAAAGTTTCACATAACTGCTGGAATTAATTCTGTATGCACACATTCATTTTTTAAAAATATTATTTCCAAAAATAATTTCAATTTACTGAAATAGGAATTTGTTTAAAGTGTTACATTTCATGCTGTCTACAGCTTTTTTAGGGGACAAGATGAAAATATACTGCACATAATGCTTTTTCTGTCTTTAAGACAAAACTTCCTTGTCAAGAGAAAAAGTAAACTTTGATCTCAGAAAAAAACCCCAACCTGCTTCCATGTCTGAAGTGTTGTTACAACTTTTTGAGGAAAGTCAAATATGTACAAACACTAAGATGATTTCTCCTTTCCCCCTCCAGCAATGCTGTATGGAAATTCAAAATGACAAAAACAAAACACAAAACACAGACAAGAAACCATTAGAGATTACTTGCACAAAGACATTTTGAATTGGACATATGAAATTTCTCAATAATGATTTTTCATTCCTTTGTGGGTTTTCTCTTTAAAAAAAAAATAAACTTGCTCAAGTGATAAATGGTTTACATGGATCACCTATAAATAAAAAAGGGAGAAGAATCCTCTGAAAAAAGTAAAATTACACCTTTATCTGCAAAAAAATATTTGCCAATGTCATTATTCATTTTGTTTTGTTCCATTTCATTCCTTTACATGGCCACATTATGGTGGTAGCTTATTTCAATACTTATTTTCTTATTTAGATCTTAATGGGAACATTGTATTGTCAGAAAACAACATATCCTTTGGAAACCTGATATGTCATGGTAACAGCAGGAGGGAAAAAAAGAGACAGAGCCCTAAGAGGAGCCTGGTAAAAATTTCTTATGTCCCTGAGCCCAGCCTCACAGTATCTCAGATCACATAATTCCTTTATGAACTGGGAAATGAAAAACGCACAAATAAAAAATTTACTGAGAGAATATGATATGTACACATCACCTTTATTAAGATAAATTTTATTGATTTCTACAAGCCTCTTCCTGTATTTCAGTTTCCAGAGACAAGCAATGATTTTAGTTCTGTATTCTTACGTGCAGTGTACAAACCAAATAGCCTTCCATGTAGGAAATAAACTAAAAACACAGTCTTTCTGGCCTGCAAATATAAAAGCAGCTAGTAAATACAAAAAGGAATTTGGACAATTTCTCTGAAAACTTCAATTATGTCTAGGCTGAACTCCACAGAATGAAAACTATTTTAAATGATGATACTCCCTGCTTCATATTTAATTAGGACACACCTTTCCAACCCCTAAGTAGGAAAGTAGGATACTAATAAATAGTTTACTATGTTTCTAAGGCCGGTCACAGACAGAACTGTAACAAGCTTAGTGCAATATTGATTTTTCTTTCTGTTTTCTTTTTTTCCCTCTCACCAAACAGAACAATAAATTTCACATATTGATGAAATTCGCACAAATAAGCCAAGTTTTCTCTACATCCATTGAAATGAATATGTCATTACTCTGGCACGCTTATCAGCCTGTGGGCTTTGAATAGTCATAGAATCATTATGGTTGTCTGCAAAGTCCACCACTAAACCATGTCCCCAAGAGACACATCTGATAAACACCTCCAGGGATCATGACTCCACCACTTCCCTGTTCCTGTTTCTGACCACCCGTTCAGTAAAGAAATTTCTTAACACTCAATCCAAATTTTCACTGGCATAACTCGACAGCATTTCTTCTTATTCTATCACTTGCTACCTGGCAGAAGAGACCAACCCCCACCTGGCTGCAACCTCCTCTCAGGTGGTTATAGAGATTGATAAGGTCACCTCTGAGCCTCCTTTTCCCCAGGCTAAACAAAATGTATTGAAAAATACAGAGCTTTAAAGAATTAACTATTCACATTAACATTCACACTTTCAAGAAGAAATACATAAAAGCTGTTTAAGTACGCTAAATAGTACACAAGGATAAAAAAGCATAACAATACAAGTGAAGACTTATGGAAAATAGAATATACATTCACACAGTATTTTGGGATCTATCAATAACTAATACTTGGACTATGTTAGCTTAGATGAAAGAAAAATGTGAATTATGGAAGTCCACCCACGTTCAGACTTCTGCACTTTTCCCTTCAAGCAATATTATGCACAATTCATGATTTGCTAAAATCATGGCATCCACTAGGAACTAAAATAAATAACCAATCATGAAAAGAAACAAACAAGAACAGCTTGAGCCAAGTTTTTGTTTTTAGGAGCTCAAGATAAATCATGGAAAAGCATGCTGCAAATCCAACAGTGTATGTTAACACAGGTTAATGTGTTCCATCAGATATCCTTTTTTTTCCCCATTAATATTTTCAAATAAGACCATACATTTCTCCATTATGAAGATAAAGGTTGTGAGCTTAAGCTGCAAAAGAGCTGACCTATAATACAACCATCCAGATGATCCAGGCTTTCCTACAGTACTTTGTATTAACAGTTAGCTGGATTAAAAAAAAATATGAGAGGCTTAAGGGAGCTGTTTCATAGCCTACAGATTGACTCTTAAATCAAGAGTGAGTGGATTACTAGATTGCTTTTAAATAATCTCTCTAGAAATGCCACTTGAGAAGATATTCTATGAAAATACCTTGCTTGCAGGACTTGCTCTGAATTTCACAAAAAGATCTGAATACTTATCCCAAGTGAGTGAAAGTTTTAAGCTTCTGGCTGTAAAAAGACGGCACTAGTACTTTTGGCTTTGTGAATAATCCTGTTCTCCTTGAGACATTAGTCACTTGTCCTATTACTCCTCCTGCACTTTTATATAGTACATTAAGACAGAAGAAGTGATGCCTATTCAACAAGGCATCCCAACCCAAAAGATACCTGTACTATTTGGAAAAGAAAAAAAAAAATCTAACAAAACCCCCAAAACAATCCCCCTCCAACAAAATTAATTTTCTTTTCAGCCAAAAGTAATTTTATTGTATTAATAAACTCCTTTTCTAATGTACTTCACTATAAATTCCACCAGTATTTAGATCAGACATTAGTAATCAGACATTAGTTTTTTGCTGTGCAGATGCCCCAATAATGGAGAGGTTGCCCGGAGAAGTTGTGGATGCCCCATTCTTGGAATTGTCTAAGGCCAGGTTGGAGGGGGCTCTGACTAACCTGGTCTAGTGGAAAGTGTCCTAGCCCACAGCAGGATGGCTGGCACTAGATGACATTTAAGATGATCTTTTGGTTGTTTCCCTTCCAACCTAAAACATTCTACAATTCTATGGAATTTCAAATTGAAGATCTCAAAAGACACCTGAGTAAGAACAGGTCAACATTTATAAAAGAAGTTCTTGTGCTAATATGCTTTGCTCTGCAGATTTTACCACTTCTCAGGGAAAATAGGAAATACCTCGTCTCTTGAAAATCAACGCAAATTTAACTACAACATTGATCAAATTCTTATTCTAGCAAATTCCTCTGTGTGTGCTAGACTGATGGCCTAAAAAATTAGGACAATGAGAAGATTCTAAGCTAATAACATTGTGTAAAAATAAGCTCTTGAACAAATAAAGATGTCTTTTTTTTTTTTTTTATTTCAATGTCACCACAAAGTGTTATCTCAGCTTAAACTACATTGATTTGGGGAATTAATGACACTACTGAGATGAACTCATTTCAAATTACCTCAACTGCATACATTAAAATCCAAATTGGAATCTATGCCTAAGGATCTAATATGACAGACTTTACAAATACAAAATGTGTCCTGCACAGTCATGTCTCAAACCAACAACTCCTTACTGAGTAACACATGGGGTTTAATTCCATTTGGCTCGGCATTGTCCAGAGAAATCCTACTGAGAAAGAGCAATGTGTCACCAAAGGTAGGCTTGTGACTAACAGACCCCTCTGCATGCTCCTACACCAGCTTACTAGAGCCTGATATTACTAAATTACTTGATTTGGATCACCTTTCTCTATCTCTTTAAAAAAGGCAACCAAGGAAGTATAATCAGGAAGAAATTTTTTGCTCTTTGGTAGATGGCTTTGGAGAAAATAGTTCCATTTTTCTCTCAGCCCTTTCAAGACTAGTGAGTACAGACAAACTGCAAAAAGTAGAAGGAAAACCCAGCTGGGGGTGGTAAGAGGCTGCTGCTGCTTCTTTTCAGCATTGGGGGTTTCAGAAATAAGAAACTTAAAACAAGTACTGATAAATTATCATCATCAAAATTGCATGTAACACAGTGAGCAGTAGGGAAAAAAGACAAAAGCTTTAACACCCACATCATATTTACCCTTGCTTGAATGGGTATGCTTATCTTTTTTTCATGCTCTTAGAACACAAAGTTCTCGCACAGATTTAGTTTCTAACAGGCACACCACTTCTGTAGACACCTGGCATTCAGGAAATGAATTGCCTCCTGCAGTAAGCATTTCATTAGTGACATTAATAAACTCAGAAATCAAAATTTACTCATCTGTTCTGTGACACGGCAGAGGCCAAGTTCTGCGTGAAAACTGTATCTTATTACATCAACTTATTGTAGAAGGTACAACAGAGAGAAACCCTCCCAAAAAAGTCTACTTTCTCTCAAAAAGGTAAATTATAATGCAGACCTGTATGCTGGACTTCACTTTTATCTATAGAACAACTTTTTATTTACTTGAAAATCTGAAAATATTTTTAATTTATTTCAGTTTTGCATTGTGTCTTTCAACAGGAACACAGAGCACTAGAAGCAGAAGTCTGAGCAAAAATCATCTCAAAAAGGCATTTTAGATACCTTACAATATGAAGACTCTTCTGAAGCACTAATGATTAACAAATTGTTCATAGATTGATTTAAGCTTTATGAAATTTTTAAAGTCACTATAATATGTAACAGTTTAAAGCACTTGAAGTGTATATAAACAGAAGATATTCAAGGCATTTTGTTTGAATCAAAGTTAACCACAGCAAAGGAAGTGTAAGATGGCTATGTTTAATTGCTTAAACAATGAATCATATGCAAAGTAATGTTTACACACATGTAGATAAAAAAATTTGCATATGTACATACAAAAATGTTTCTACATATTATAAAATTTTAAAACCGTAGCATAGTTTCATACTACCTGGCAAAAATATTTTGTCTTTTACTCAAATCTTAATTTTAGGCAATGTCTAATGTTTAATAAAACCAGATTCTTATGTACAAAACTGTGTGCTTATAGGCACAACTTCTAAGAAATTTAAGACGTATTTTTAAGACAGAGCTTTTACAATGGTGCTTACATTCTGAATTAAGAAAGCAATAAAACCAAAAAGTGAGGTAAATCTGTTGATTTTAAACTTATTTGAAGTTAAGGTGAAGAGAATGAAAAACAAAGTATACTTTGTTTTAGTATTTGGATCTATCTTTAATTATTTTTTCCAGAAAAGACAGCTAAGTAAAACTAATCAACGTCATGTGTAAACTGTTCAATTATAATTTATTATAAAGAAATTTTGAATCTTATAGCTGTGGAGAGAAAAATAACAAACAACTATGATAGGAGAGAATAACAACCATGTCTGGTAGAGTCAGAAATCCAGGTGTGAAAAAGGTTTTTCATAATAATATGAGTTTGTCATCATTTCTGTAATAAATTACATTTTTGAACAACTCAAAAGAGAAATTCCTCTAAAAAACCTGTGCTGAAAGTTATAGTACATAGTACAGTTATAATATATAGAGTACAGTTATATAAAATTATAATATATAGAGGTTTATTTCTATGTTCTTCAAAACAACAACAAATAAAACAACAATAATGGAAAAATGGAGGCTGTCATACAAACAGAAAAAGAACTCTTATAACCCTAATAACTTAAAGATTTATTTTACAACTTTGTTCATTATTCTTTAGCAATCCCTCACATCACATCAAATATTACATTTGCAGACAAGGCTACATGCACTCACATATTGATAGTGGAGATGTCACAAGTCACAACTCTACAAATCACACAATATGCAAGGCAACAGATGGAGCCCTAGGAACAAAGCTTGAGACACTAGCAGAAGTTTCAACATCAGTATCCCATGGTTAAACTATGCTACTAAGCACAATTATAAATAAAATAAAACAAATAGCAGCCCCATCCTTAAAAAAACCCCAAAACCTTGTAACTGATGCACAATTTCAGAATTCCTTGATATACCATAAATCATCTCCACTGGTAATGCAGTCATAGCCAATACCCAGCAGATGTGGGTACAAACTAAGGAAACATGAGCATTACTCTGAGAGAAAAACGAAGTGCCACTCATGCCAGCTACCTCGATTGAGACTATTCCCTCTACAATCCTGGAAAATCTGACCTGGATTTCAGTCCATGAACACAGCTGCAGCAAATGCTGGTTGTCAAGCCGTTCTGAGGATGCTGCTGACTGTGAAGGTTTCTGTTTCAAAGTTTCTGTCTTGAGAGGTCATAGTATGGATGGGGATGCACCACCACATAGAGATTGCTGCCTCTAACATTTTTATTTATGTATTTAAATAACATACACACATGTATAGTGTTTTATTCCATACACTTTCAAGGAGAATGTACAGTCAATCCCCAAAACAGATTCTTAATGTTTGGACATACTTAATTTGTGAAGAGAAGTTGGATAAGACAGGTCTGTGTGTGATTTAGTTTTGAATTATGAGACAGTCTCTCTCTTTAATTGTTTTTCTCCCAGTCACTCTAATGTGTTTTGACCAAGTGTAGAAATAAAGTTTGCGTCAATCAACTCTAAATGAATAAATATCAACAGTTTGCACCTCTAGACCTTGCAGAAGAGACTGTTAAAGTGATTTATGAAGTCTAATATATAAACTTGGATTCTTCCTACTGCCACTGCCCAACCCAAGTTGTAAGTGGGGTAGCATATGGGGTATTATGCTACAAAGCTGGAAGTGGTCTATCACTAAGTCTCTGAGAAACTGTAGGTGAGATTTCAGATTACACCCTTGCTTTCTACTTTAAAGTGAACATAATTGTTTTCTGTCAGGGTGCCATGGAATTAAAGCACCTTCTGGAACTGGCAGCACATTTGTCACCTATCCTAGGCAAGCATTTTAAGAAGGATGACTTCAAACTACCTCTCCTAAAGCTGCAGTACCAAGTGAGCACTTCAAGGCTGCTTATCCAGAAGAGTTGACTGAAGTGACCGAGTTTGAAGAGCATATGCTCCACCAAGGTCACTCTTTAGATGATGGTCAAAAAAGTCACCCTGTAACCAGTGCACAGATGTAAGATGCATAAGAAAGTGAACAGAAAAAAAGTGTCAAAAAGCAACATGCCAAAGAGAACCAAACTCCCTTAGGTTTAAGTTAAATATCCTTCTGGATACAATTCCTTTTTCATCTAGAATAGGTAGCAATAAAAAGAGTAGTTCAGATTCTGTCTAAAGTAACCTTCTTGTTTATTTTGTCAGTTATGATGCACCATTTTTATTTCAGGTATCTAATTAATATTATTGAAGAAAATGGTACACACCTTTCTCATACTGATATTTGTGCTACTGATACAGTTTTTGTACCATTCCCTTTCTTGTTTGTCAATATTTTTTCAAGAGCCTGCTGTTATGAAATTCCTTAATTTAAAAGTAAATTTCTGAAAAAATATCTAGGTTTCTCTCTCTAAAATACTCCGAGGAATAGATGATGCATAGCATTTTACTTTTAAGAGCAAAGAAAGAACAAGGTCTTATAACAAGAAACTCTTTTGGTGCATGCAAAAAAACCCTAAGACTGGAGAAGGTGGATAAAACTGCTGTGTAAATGAACTAACGAGTGGGAAAGAGGAAACTTATCAGACAAATTAGATAGTAGTGAAACAGGTGAATGTCAACCCAAACAGTGACACTATCAGTCAATGTTCATGATAGCAAAAAATGTTCTAGTTACTTCAAATAACTTCCTAAATATATATATATATATATATATATATATATAGTCTCAAAAGTTGTTTTTCAGGGAGTGAAACTTGCTCTCTGGAGTCATAATTAAGAGTTGTTTTACTATGGGAGAGTCATGAAAAATAGTGCTAGAGGTTCATGTAGGAATTAATCTCCATTTAAATCAATAGATTTGAGCTTAAGCCAATTTCAAACAAAAACAAGAACCAAGGCAATGATTGCTAGGAAGACAAAAAGCAAGACCCTATAGTGGCATAAAACAGTTAGTATTTGTGCTATGAAGGATCTCAAGGACCCAAAGTGCCATTTAAGGCCCTTTGGGTACATATAATTCAGTGCAACTAAACAACCACTCTTGCTTGTCTAAATCTAGACACAAAGATGTACCTTGCAAGATAAGGAGAGACCATGGAAACAAGTCCACTCAAGAACTGGCACAGCTTTTTTTACATGTCCTGCAGGCTTTTCCTAAGTTCAAGGCACATGCAATGAACAGGAAAAATACAAAAGGAACATTTAAAGAACAATTACCATTGTCTACAGCTTGTCTTCAGGGGCAAAATAAAAAATGAAGCAAAAAGGAAATGCAAGGATGTAGAGACAACAGTTTTGTAGTGATAAGTTCAAGTATTATTTTCAAGAAATTTGTGTGAGTCTTTATTTACACTGAATTCAGTATTGATGGGTAACAACAGTGGTTGCTTTATTTTCAGGCTAAGATCAGAAGATTCCTGTAATACTCTATAAGTCTTATAACAACTTCTATTAGTCCTTGCTTAGCGCTTGAGGAATTATGCTCAATCTCAAACACTTTTGTTATTTTGTAGGGGACTAAAATTGACAATTAAGAATTTTAGTCAGATACAAGTTTTTTATTTTGGATTTGTTTTCAAATCCTGATATTAGGGAGGGCACAGATCTATGGCCCTAAATATTTTTGCATATACTTTGCTAGTTTTAAGTTTATTAGATGCATATGGTATTTCAATATCACTGTAAGTACAAACAAAAACACTTGCGTAGTAAGAGAGAGTTTTTTCTTATTACTTACAATTAAAAAGACTACTTTCACTACTTAATATACACACATTGTGACTGCTTGAGCCTATAAGTGTCATTAAAGTTCAGACAATGTGCATTGCCTATGTCAAGGCCTTCACAGAAAATTAGTAAAGAAAGAAACCCCTGAAGAAGCACATGTGCTCCCAACTAAAGCATTGTGCAGAAGTATTTGGAATTTTTGTGACTTCCTAAAATTCTGTGTCAACTTCTGACTCGTAACTAATAATATTTTTAGTACTGTCTCAGTATTAAAATCTGTCTAAAACAGGAACTGGGTTGCACAAACTACAGCTACATTGGGATTGTTGCTCTCCACCTGCTCTGAAAGAAGAAAATTTAGACACAGCAAAAGTTTCAAAACAATTGCTACTTTTTTGCTATTACTATGAAACAAACTGGCCTTCCAGAGAATGCATTTACTGCTACAGGACATTCATCATTGTTATTTTCATTTTCAGCCAAGCATATGGAGTTTCTCCTTTCCTAGGTTAAGTCTTCCATGCCAGATGCACAACAAAGCCTGAGAGATCACCTGGAAAGCTGCACATAAAACCAAGACTGGAGGACAGAATGCTCCCAAAGGCTTTTGTTACAAGGGAACCAATTTACTGAAACGACAGAACTTTCCTATTCACGTTTAAGTTTGCATAAAACACTCATTGCCAATAGTGGGATATAAGCAAGTGGAAAAAAAAATAAAAACCTCCAGTGAAAATTAAACATCCAGAAACATGAAAAATAAGAATTAAAACTTTCAGGATTTTTGCAGTGGTTTCTTAGAGATACATGTAAGAAGGACAGAGAACCATCCAGTGTGAAAAGTGAGAAAGATGAGAAAAAAGCCACAACCAGTGCTTGATGCACAAACTTCTGTCAGCAGGAATCTGCTTGCATGTATAGAGCCCAAATGATGCTCCAACATGTGTGTAATCAAATATTATTCCAGATCTTTAAAGATAAATTCCAGGATATATTTGAGAATACAGATTTCCACTCCTGACACAATATTTTTTAGATGAGGTTACTTTTTCCTTAAGGTGAGCAAAGCATTCAGAAATTAGGGTGTTTCTCTGCTGGGTTTTCAGAGACAGAAAGTGCAAAATTCTTAATGGAAGGATCTAGGGAAGCATAGAGGCACCTGAAATGCCTTCTCCAGGTGCTGTGAAAGATTTCCACTCCTTCTCTCACCCTACAAGAAGCCTCCCTTTCTCACCTTTGGCATTCACACAAACCTGCAAATTAAAGAACTCATTTATCACTGTATTTGCTTAATTAGATAGCATGTTGTAACATGCATTTTAAGACC
The DNA here is from genome assembly GCA_013397555.1 of Urocynchramus pylzowi. Lineage (NCBI taxonomy): Eukaryota > Metazoa > Chordata > Aves > Passeriformes > Fringillidae > Urocynchramus > Urocynchramus pylzowi. The sequence goes on from VZRH01004535.1 coordinate 1,504,684, forward strand.
ACAGGACTTCCAGCATTCTGAATTTATATGTTTTCTCCTCCAACAGTTATTACAATCTTTCCACCTTTTATATATAGCAAACTATAATGTAGTTACTGAACCATTTGCAGTACTCAGAGATACCCAATATTAATTGCTCAATCAGCCAACATTGACACACTGGATTTAACATGCCACATTGCATTACTGATTATATTTCTAATCTTACTAAGTCAATCTGGGCTAAAGATACCTGCAGTTTAGCTGGAGTATTTAGTAAACACCTGCTTCCTTAACTATTATAGTATCACTAGTTTGAATGGAAGCATACACCTCATACCTTGAGCATTTTGGTGCCTGATTACACCCCACTTCATAAATATTTATTTCATTAACTTTTTTTTTCCCCCTCAGGAGTGAAACAAACAAGCTGCATTTTCTTGGAAATAACAGTTTTACTAGTATTGCATATGGTGAATTAGTTTGTTCTGTACCGAAATTGCTTAAATTCTTTTTAAGAAAATCAACACAGTATTTTCTGAGTTTACCCCTAATAAAAAGAAAGAGAAGATGTACCATTATAGGTAAACTTAAATCCAGTGTCACCACTGTCTTATGTTCTCCAGGTTTTTAATCAGAAAATATGATGTTAAATGCACCATAATGGAAGAAGGGCAATATACATCCAACAGTCCCCTTAAACTTTATATAACAAAACATTTAACCACAAAAGTAGAAAACAGTACTAAGCTAAACTTTCTATAATTTTCAAGTCTTACATTATAAGGAAACTGAGATGGTGATTTTGTAACAGGCTTTCAGCCCTTTTGTTCCCCATGAGACTATCACAAATGCTATACAGAACTTTTCAGACCATATTACAAAATTTTTACTGTAAAGAAAGAACTATTTTGCAAAGAAATTAAACAAATGAATGTGGCAAAGAACAGACAGCATAAATAGCTTTGGAATTTTCCATAAAGCTAAGAATATTCTATTTTTGAAATGACTACATGAAACTGCAACTTGCTGATTAAATTAGACTAACAATTGAACTTTTTTGTGGCAACTGTGCTTAGGAAGTAACTCAACGGTTTTATTTTACAGTTGATGGACCAGAAGAAAGTACCACTAATTCTTACAATTTCTGTGCTTTGATAGCAGAATGTACCTCCTGTGTCTGTGATTTGTCCTTGCCTACCTCATTAAGCACTAAGAAGCAATGAAATAGGTCAACTGATTCCAGACTACTTCCTGACAATTAATAACTGAAATAAGCACAGAGCTATCTTTAGTAAATTCATTGTTACTCTACAAAATTTAAGAGAGTAAAAGAATAGAGACGAAATATAACTCAGCTGCGTGAGCCACAGCTCACCACCTGACAAACTTGCAGAACAACAATTAAAACACTAGTCTGAGTTGTAAAAGTTATTTCTCTTACAGTTAGAAACCATCTTGATTTTCTTTTCTTGTCTTACCATATATCTTACAGACAGAAAACCAACGCATATTACCTTTTGTAATAAATCTATAAAAGCATTTATGCTCCAAATTTCAGCACTGTGATAAATACTGTGGCTATAAGACGATGTCAGATCATTTTATTTCCCCGCCACGCATTCTGTAGATGAGAAAATGAGAGACTTTTTCCTGAGATTACTTACCCATGAAGTTCAGATAGCTCTCTCCTCCGAGTGCATGAGTAATGAGACGAATCATTTTATGAAGCTGTATCCCACGATCAATAACTGGTGTCAGAGGCATGAGCACGCTCATGTTTGTGTACATCTCTGCATCCATCAGGCGAAAGGCCAGGGTCTTATCACCAACCAGTGCCTAGAACAGTTCAGAAAAACACTGAAGAAAACCCTTGGGTGTAATAGAAGTGTTTCTAAGTTTTGTTTTTTTTAAAAACAGCTAGTCTGTATTGTAGAGGGAGGACTTGCAAGATCACTGCATGATCCAGTCTCTGTTCCTGAAGGAAACATCCTGCCACTGCCAATGATCATCAGGTCATGGTGACCCTACATTCTGATCACTGCATCTGTGCATTGTGTGATGTGCAATATAGATCTGATCTGCTGCCAAAAACTGAGGCAGCAGTTTGTTTGTCCATGAGGTGAATCTGGACTGGATGTCAGCCCCAGTTGACTGTTTTCCCCTTGCAACCCTCCCCATTGTTACTGGGGCTCCTGGGCTGATGGGATTGAGTGTATATGATAACAGACTAGCAGCTACCTAACCCCTGGTCTTACATTTCACCTAATGGGATCATACTGCATGACTACTTCTAAGATCTTTTTCACCTACAGATATTAAATGTGAAATATCAGCATCAACTCAGTAAGTCACAACTGACCTACCATTTGAGAATTTTTATAAGAAACATGGAAAATAAGAAAGTGAACATCTAAAGTAAAAGTTCCTGGAATGTAAAAATAAATGGGTATAAACAAAACTCTGATTCAGACACGCAGAGTGAGTATGAAGCATTCACTTATATGCAATCAAGAATGTGATTGGTTTTCCGTGATTTCACACAAAAGAGAAAACTGAATTACTAACTTGCTAGTGCTCACTGCTACTAGAGAAAGGCCAAAAAATGCTATTCAATATATTAGCAGGCAGGTAGTGGAAAACATTTGGAGCATTTATATTTAAATAGCTGATTTTTGTTCAATTAGCCCAACTCTTGGTTTATACTCTTGAATGAACACTTACTAAATTCCAGAGGTACAGATGAATTGTAAACAAATCTAGCTGAAAAACACCATCATCCTTTCATTTTCCAGGTGACAATATAACAGCACATATGGATTATTCCCTTAAGTAAAAAATACTCTATTTAAAGGGAAAAAAAATTCTATGTGACAATGACAAGACTGAAGACTGCAATGAACAACTATTTTCTGGACTCAGAATGTGGCATTTGTTAGTGCCTTTTAATATCCCCTAATCTTTCCATTGGAAGAGCAGCTAAGTGTTTCCCTATTCATGTTTTCTGTGGCAGCTGTGGTTTTATAAATGGATATATTTCCCCCTTCAATGATCTCTTTGCTGCCTCAAAGAATCTTATTCTGTTTCGTTTTTTTCCTTATGGAAATCAATCCTCACCTGCTATTCCTCTACACAATTTTTTTTTTTCCAGTTATGCTGTATATCCTTTAAAATACAGGACCAAACCTGTCTCCAACTCTGAAGATGCACACAAACCATGAAAGACTGCAGTGGCATGCTGATTGTGCTCTTTGCTCTATTCCACTCAGTAATTCCAGGACTGCATCTGCTTTTTTGACAGCTATTAGATTTGGAGTTGCTATTTTCACACTCTTCTCATAACCACAAGGCCTTGTATTCTGACTGGCAACAGTCAGCTCATAGCCCATTACAACCTATAAGAAACCAGGATTGTACTCTCACAAGCATCACTTCAGGCATCTTCAGACTGAATTTTATCCACACTTTTTGGTTCTCTAGCCTACTTTCACATATCAGCCTGATGTATGTCTGTAATCATCGTTTTCTTTTAATTAAAAATAATGAGATTTTTTTTCCCTAAGCATGACATTCTAAACTGAAAATGCAAAATTATATGGAAAACAACTCAATTGCTAAAAACCACCATGAAATAAAAGAACAGCAACAGTAATGCTATATGTCATGCTTTAGGGTGAAGAATCAGCTTTGATGAAAGCAGCTTATCATAGAATAATATACATTTCCAAGTAATTTCTGAAGTTCTTTAACAGGATCATGCATTAAATGAACACTGTAACAGACTCTGAGATTAGAGTGTAAATAGGTATACAAAATGGATATAATGAATAGCAAAATCAGAATGCTCTTTTTAAAACACACAACTTGTTTTGAACATTTCTGTTGACATTTATTGCAGAAAGTACAGGAAATGGAATATCAACCTCTATTATATAAAGGAAAGATAGGTTCCTTACATAAAATATAATTTTTTAAATAAAAGGTTTAAAGATGCTACTTGTGCTATTCCCAAATTACATGTTTTCTGACTCTTCAGAAATAAGGGTTAAAAAGATTGTGGGAGATGAGTGTTATCCAAACTCATCGTTGTTTTTTCTTTTTTCCACACACAGAACTATTATAATTGCTGTGCTTTGAACCAAACTGAGACAGTATATTTAATTTAGGTCTCAAAAGAAGATGTTTTCAATCCTTCCAGAGAGGAAAGACTTCCATGAAGGGAAAAGAAGTCACAAAAAAATTTCTTAAATTGGCATGTTATTTATGCTTATCATAAGTAGTGTTCCAGTTTACTTAATGGAAACAGGACTTTAAAAAGCATGGATTATACACCTTCCTATGTTCCATGGCAATAAGACTCATTATTACCAAGAAGCTACGACTCATTTCTTAAAAACAAAACAAAACTGTAAGCCAATTTTACCCACACACTCCAGAGAGGATTCTTTTACTAAAACGAAGGAACATAAAATAAAAACACTGCAAAAAAAAAAAAAAAGAAAAAAAACAAACAAAAAAAAAAAACAAAAAAAAAAACAAACAAAAAAAAAAAACAAAAAAAAAAACAAACAAAAAAAAAAAACAAAAAAAAAAACAAACAAAAAAAAGAAACAAAGAAAAAACCAACAAACCACACAAAAACAAAAACGCAAAACAAACAAAAAACCTAAAAAACCCGTAAACAAAACAAAAAAATGTACACAAAAAAGAACACTAGCCCAAATCTACTAGTTTCTGAAATTATTGCCATCCTCCTCAACTCCTTTCTCACTTAAAACAAACAAAACACCAAACTTCTAAACAAGATCTTTTACTTGGTTATGAACAAACAAACAGCTGAAAATACCTGGTCGTGACTCTCTGCATAAGCAATGTATTTTTCTTCACACCGTCTGTTTGTTAATGTATGCACAATATTGCCCATATTCCAGTCTTCATCTTTCAGCTCCTTAATTATCTACAGAAATAAAAGAAAGATCACTGAAAACATGTAACTAAAAACATGTAACATTATCTTGGTACAGAAATTTCCAACGGATTGTGAACTGTAGTCTCACGCTCCCAAGTTTTGAAGTGATGAGCTTTCTCTGATAATTCTAAGAGCTGTTTTTTTCTTTCCAATTTTCCCACATAAATATAATTCCTAGAATACTTTGTTTCTCCTCTACCTCCCTGGGAAAGCAGGGACAACAGGTTTTGCTATTTATTATGTGAATCCTCTGATACAGTGGATAATGTGATTGATAGGATCTGCAAGAGAGCACTGCACCAAAACCAAGGAAGAAATATGTAGGCACAGACCTACCTGGTTCACAATATCAGGAAATGCAACCCTGGCATATGGAAGCTTCCAAATAAAGCTTCACCACTGGGCAGTGTGGTGCCACCTCCTGATTTTTAGCAATTTAAATTGAATCCCATTAATAGGAATTTTCTGCCTCATATCACATTATTTCCTTCCTCTGCTAAATCTAGCTCAATGTCAGTGTTAGTTTGTTAGTACACCACTTTATAGACCTCCATTGATCTCTAGGACTTAAATGCATATACACAAATATATAGACATAAAAATAGAAGTGATAAAAAGGCTATTAGCACCAAGATGGCCAATATCACACTGTAAAAGTTAACATTATAATTGTAACTGCCCATATACTCCCTAACAGTCTTTTTTCCCCCCCTCTTTCTTTGTTGATTTTTTTTTTTCCCAAGTCCATAAATTCTGGCTCTGAACACATCGAGGTCCCTATGTAGCATCATATTACATATACATCATATTACATATACATCATATTACATCTATCTTGAATCTGAACTAGTACAACCACTGCTGTGACAAATAGTTTATCTTTCTTACTTTTACAGACTCCTCAGAATTAGTTAATGGAATCTCTTGGAGATTCTTCAGTTTTCAAACTGACTTTAGCAAGTTGCTGAGAAAATTTCCTATTAACAGGTATGTACTTAAAAACTGGAGAGAGAGTAAGTAGTCTAGAAGAGTTTGATAACAGCTGATAAACTGTTTAGCTGAACTTCTCCCTTCCAACCATCTCAGCTTTATTTTTTCCTTCATGAAATGTGGTAACAGACTCTGACATCACCTCTTTCTCTAACTCCATGTCTCTACTCTGGTCACTTATTTGCAGTTTCTTTGGCAAGAAGCTTCCTGCCTGCATCACACTAAGTTCTTGTACAATGCCAACAACTCATTTGCACTCAACATCCCGTGAGTGTCCCATGTCAAGTGCATGTTTAAGCTGGAAAAATTGACATTTTCTCCAGTTAAAGAATTTGCTGCAGCACAGTTATGTTTCCTATCCAAGTATTGCGAATTAAATGAAGCAGACCATATCAGAAATCACTAAATTAGATTGTAAATCTTTTGCACTTGTAAAATTCTATGGTCTGTTTTTTTTTGGTTTTTTTTTTCCCCCATGTAAGATGAACTTGGCCACTTTCATTTTGCTTACCTAGGAAATTGCTCATCTTGCCTGCCCTAAAGTGTGTTAAGGAGCAAAACAAAAACCAAACAAAACACCAAGAAACCTACAAAACATCACAATTAGGTATTTGTTGTTAAAAAAATGAGCCCTTACTGCATTCAAGGACCTAAATATCTAAATTACACATTCCACATTTTATTGATGGTGTATTTGTTGGAAAAGCTGCCAAGTTTGTCTTCGAAAAGAGGCTTGAAATCTGGCCCTCTACCTCCTAGTTACAAAACTGAAAAATGCCAAAGGTAAGCTAATTTTTTTATTATTATTATTCTTAGCTCCATACTGTATTTATTGAAGCATTAAGGGTCATATAAAACATTTATTGTTTTCAGATCATCATGACATCCCAAAGGATTTGGGTGCAATATTCTATCTAACTGAAAAACGTTCTCTAAAACATCACTAGAAGCCTTTTCAGATCTAGTGTTTTATGCCTTTTCTTGTGATTCTCTATATTAAGGAAAAGGTGATATAAATCCTTATTGTAGTCAGAATTAATTAATATTTACACATTTATATTATTTATTTTTGTAACCCCCTGTACCAATTACCAAACACCTTGTGCAGGTGTTTGTGTAATTCACCTAGGTTTACTTTGCTTAAACTTTCAGGTCTATTTATATTCAATGCCAATTTCTATGCCCAGCATCAGGAAGGTTTAGTGCATGTTTTTGGAGTGATTTTTTGTTTGTTTTTTTAATATATTTATATGCATATGGTTAACTTTTTATCTACCTGTTCACATTCAATATAGATTACACATTCTACAGCTGTTGCAAGACAGGTAATTTCAAAGAAATTGAGCTTATGTGTATTGTATTAAGAAAACAATTATCAGCTGGAATGCGAATCCCTGCTCCTGAACTTTCTCACCTGAAACCTACATAACATCTGACAGCTCTCATTTCAGCCTCTAATACCTGTCCTCAAGCCTGTCAGAATTTATTTCAATAGCACATTAACATAAGAGAAAGCAAATCTTGTCAGTAGGATTCAGAAGTGTTTATGTGTATGCACTGATAGAGAAACATCCCACTTTGAAGAGGAGAATGTATTTTTTTAAGAAGTTCTCACCTGGATCCACTTATCTGGAATGGCCATGGCAAGCCGATAATCAAAACCCCCTCCTCCCTCTGCCACAGGCCGACAGAGAGCTGGCATTCCAGAAACATCCTGGAACAGATAAAACACCCCACAACATCATTTCCACAGCACTGCAAATATCACTGCATATTTCCTACCATACAGTAATACTGATATACAAACACTCTATAAACAGCTTCACAGATTGACCTGGTTAAGGGAGAAAAGAATAAATTTAAATCAGCTATTACTACACCCAGATGTGCTGTTTGAATGCAAAAGTTACAGAGAAAAGCATTATGATTTGTCTCATCAAATACTCTACCTCAAAATATTTTAATAGAGTAGATATTTAAATGGGAAGAGACCTCAGTAGATGCAGAGTTTGAAATAATTAGCTCTCTTGAGCTCCAAGTAATCAATACAAAGTACAAAGTAGTCAACAAAAGACAAATTAAACCTTCATTTTCTTTATTGATATTTTGCATAAGGAGTTGCATAAAAAAAAAAGGTTAAATATAAAGTGCACTAATGAAGAAAAATACAATCTCTATTTTTTTCTCAAAACCAAACCTATTGATCCAGCTAGTCCTGGAAAGTGACATGCTCTTACTGCATAATTTTCCAGTTTCATATTGATGGAAGCTGACTATTCTTAAATTTGTAATTCCAAGTTCTAAAAATATTTATTTCACCATGTTGTTAGGCAATTTTACCATGCAGCATTCATTTCTAAAGTTATCTGGACAGAAAATGCAAGTCTCCAACGACTGCAAAACATCCATCAGTACTCAATTTTATTAACTTTTGTGGGGGAATGGCTTCTCACTAACAGCAGTTATGGATTAACAAACACCTCTTGCATCTACAGAAGAGAATTTATGGAATTAATACTGACTAGAACCAGGGCTTAATTAGGAAGCTCATTCTGATTTGCTGGATTCAATCCACTTTTCAATCCAATTGTTGCACTGGAATAGTGAAAAAGATATTTAGTCTTCAAGTCATACATATATAAACATACAGGCATACATAGACACTGACATAAGGGAGGAGATCAACCAGATCACCAGGATGATGCTCATGGATGGCATCCCAGGGGTGGAAGGCAAGGCTGCCATCCAGAGGGACTGCTGGAGGACTCAATCAGCAGAAATGTCACACAGAATGTCAGAATGTCACCAAGTTAATCCCCGACCCTAGGGTGGGTCACCTCCTGTATCCATGGGGGCTGGGCCAGCCAGGCTGGGGAACAGCTCTGCTGGGGAGCAAGGGCCTGGGGCTGTGGGCCAGCAGCAAACTGAGCTTAAGCCAGCAGCCTGGCCTGGCAGCAGAGATGGCCAGCACATCCCAGGCTGTGTGGCAGCACAACCAGAAGATCAAAGGAGGGAATTATCCCCCCTCAGTCAGCAGCCTTTGGATCAGAGAGAAAACCGCATCCATGTTCCACATGATGTAAAAAACAAATAGTGAAGTGAAAATTCTTTACAAACTGTTAGATGTGATAAAAATTTCAATAACTCTTCTAAATCAGTCAGAAAGGACAGACACAGACTCTTGGTCTCCAGGTTCTACAGGATATGATGATTTGAAACAAAAGCCTTTTTCTGTGATGCCATGATGACTGTCTAGAGGAGGTTCAGGTCTGAGATTTAAGCAGCTCCCATCTACTTTAGTCATAATATTGAAAGCCAGATTTTTGGGAAGCAAAATTCCAAATTTAACAGTATTTATATCTATGTCTACAAATTTTAACTGGACACACAAAAAAAATCATAAATAGTTTGTTTAGTAGATGTTCCATCAAATGTATGCACTTCTACCAGGAAACTTCCTAGCCTGGTACAACCTTCAGACTACAACACATTACTGATCTTCTACAAAGGGGGCAATGAAGTGACAACACGTGACCCAAGGGGGATGAAAAAGGACTTCAGGGCCTTGAGACAGTTGGTAAGGGAAGCTGAGGCAGAAGCCCTTTTCTCCTCTATAACTCTAGTTGAAGGCAGCAACATTGAAAGAAATGGATGCACTGAGTCTATTCATACCAACATATGAATTGCTCCATGGCTGCTGTCACTGCCGAAATGTTGGGGGTTTTGGCAGTGGAATGGCCAGGTATGCTGGCTTCAGACAGGAATCACATTTCTCAGTGATGTCTGTATTGGAACCAGTTTAAGTGGGCCCGGGGGAGTCTTATTAGGTTTAGCAAGATACAAGTCCCAGGGGCTGCACCTGGGTTGGGGCAAACCCCCATTATCAATCCAGGCTGGGTGTGAACAGATCTAGAGCAACCACTGAGAAAGACTTGGGGGTGCTGGTGGGTGAGGCTGGACACGACTTGGCAGTGTGCTCTTGCAGCCCAGAAATCCAAATCTGTCCTGGGCTGTGTCCAAAGTGGGCAGCAAGAGACAGAGTGACTCTGCTCCTCTCTGTGAGATCCCACCTGAAGGTCTGCATCCAGCTCTGGGTTCCAGCATAGGAAGGACATGGATCTGTTGGATCCAGTTCAGAGGAGGGCCATGAAGATGATCAGGGATAGAGCACCTCTGCTATGAGGAAAGGCTGAGAGAACTGGGATTGTTCAGCCTGAGAAAAAAAAGCCTTTGTGGTGACCTAATTGTGGCCTTCCAGTACCTGAAAGGAGCCCACAAGAATGATGGAGAGGACTTTTTGCTAGGGTATGTATTGATGGAACAAGGGGGAATGGCTTCAAATAAGAGGAGAGTAGGTTCACATTAAATATTAGGAAGAAAGTCTTTACTGTGAGGGTGGTGAGGCCCTGGCACAGGCTGCCCAGAGAAGCTGTGGCTGCCCCATCCCTGTTCAAGGCCGGGTTGGATGGGGCTCTGAACAACCTGGGTAGTGGAAGGTGTCCCTGTTCATGGCAGGGAGTTGGAACTTCATGATCTTTAAGTTCCCTTCCAACCCAGGCCATTCTATTGTGCTATGATTAAACAGCTAATTTCAAAGCATTTTTTCAGACCAGGTTTGAAAAGAGCTGCATATAAAAATAGAAACCTCAGCATACTGTTCCTTTGCCTGTTTGTGTTTATAATACTTCAGGCATGACATAATTTTACTTAACATTTTTTCTTCCCATTATAAAGAACTTTAATCACTGCTTTATTTAGAAGACCAAAATGAAAAACAAGCGCATACTCAATAACACCTAAAAAATTAGCAATTACTAAGACAGTGAATATACAGAATATTAAAAAGCTGTAAAATCATCAATTAATTACATAAATTAGGGAGTATATTATAATTAGTTATAGCCAGAGAGAAACATTTTTCTCACATGGCACTGATTCTATAGGCAAGCCGACATTCTTCACTGCCTTTTGTAATTTTCAATTATGTCAATAGTTTCTCATTCTGAAATTCTCCTTTAACCATGAAGCACATTGATCAAATCTATGATTCATGTAGCAACTTCCCGAGGCAGAAAATTATGGATTGAAAAAGAAGCAGCTCTCAACTTAAGCATGAGAAACTGAAGACACATCTTATTAAAAAAAAAAAAAAATCTTAGGCCAGGTAATACAAGACAACTCAACTCAGAATTTCTTTGGTAGGAATACTTATAATCTAGAACTACCTAGAAAATTAATTGATTTAATTCAAATAAGCCTACAGCTCAATGAAACCACCTCCAGTTTGCTACTGATTGCTCCCCAGATGCTGTTTGGGCAGCTTGTCATTGAGCTCTTAGCAGTGGTTGTCTATAATAGAAGACTTTACCATAAATAAGAAATGAAGTTAAACATTATTTTGCTTCCTAAAGATAGAGAACTCTTAATCATCACAAACCCTTTTATTAGAAATCCATATAGTACCTAATGGTATCAGATAGATCCCACTTTTTCTTTTAAACAAAATGAATTATTTAAACATGATAACAGAAAAAAATCTTTCATGTTTAACTGATTTTTCTTCTGGATAAAGACAAAATATCAGTGAAAATTAGAATTTTGAATGTTCTGCTGTTTCATACTCTTAGAAGCTCCATGTGCCAGAAACATTTTTCAGTCAAAAAAATTGATCTCTATCAACTCAAGTAATATAGTCTATTTACTCCTTTAGAAACCTGGAGAAACTTAATAATAAATTTAAATTACCCTATATATTTAACATCTATAAGTTTATTGCATTTAATTTGAAGGGTAATTGTCAGATATACCAATATAATTCAAAATATGCAAAACATCATTAGGGCTGTTAATCTTTAGTACCACAGAGCACTACTGACAAATGGCCATCATGCACAAGCAATAAACTAATAAAAACAATTCTCATTACACGTTCAAGGTGATGAAGGAAAAAAAAAAAACCTGCCACATTAATTAATAATTTATTAATGCAGAAAAAATGCCCAGAGTGCATATTCAGGTTGTTTTTTCCCACCAGGCAAAGTCTGTCGACTAATTAATATTTTTCAGCTCATCTCACTGCTTGAGTACCCAAAGCATGACTTGATAATTAACAGGAAATTCACATCCTAAAGCAAACTAATCAATATTAATGTCACTGACGATGGCAAAATGATCTTACCTCTGCTATGGTTATGCATTCTGGGTGCAAGGTATTAATCATGTGGTTGGCCAGCATCAGGTAACACAAAGCATCTTCATCCACATGTAGGCCAAAATACTCATTGTAATCTCCACTGAACCCTGTGCCTAATAAGAAAGAAGAGTTAAAAGCCACAGTCAAGTTTTATTTAGAAAACAGAGGTATTTCAAGCAATAGTTCATTTTATAAGCACAGAATGTGCTTATAAAGATTTTCCATCTACCCTCATTGCAACAAAGCAAGAAAATTAGCAAATCTGGATTTTTTTTTATCATTCACAGAATATCCTGAGCAGGAAGAGATCCATCAAGATCAGAGTCCCAACTCCTGGCTTTGCACAGGACCATCCCCCAGAATCACACCCTGCATCATCCAGGTGTTTTAGGAATCTTCTGAACCTGCTTGTGCCAGCTGTGTTGTGCTGCCATCCACTGCAGCACTCCAGCCACAGGACTCATCCCACCAGTTCTGCTTATGCCAATCATGTCAAAACCCTGGGACTGGGCTAAAACTCCAAGCTCCTCTTGTTTGCTCCTCATGCTGCATGGTACAGAAACACTTCCAGTGTGGCTTGTTGCAGCTGACACTGTGTGGAGCAGATTGAGGGATCTTCCTTGTGCTTCTGTCCTCAAGTTTTGGGTGTGCCATCCCATTGCTCATCACTAGCAAGCTGGTTTTGTCCCTTTCCCCTTCCCATCTAGTTTCAAGCTCTACCAATAAGCCCCTCTAGCTCCTGTGCTAAACCCCTGTTCCCCCCTGAGAAAAGTGAACTTTAGAGCACTATTTCCACAGCAGCAGAGCTGCAACAGGAGGGCTGAGATCAGAGCTGGTAAATCACTCACCAATGCCGTGGTGGTGATACAACATAGACGTAACACCGTCGAACCGGAATCCGTCGAAGCGATAGTCTTCAATCCACATCCTCAAATTAGACAGAAGGAATCTCAGGACTTCCCAGCTGAAATAAATTTATTAAGGTTTAAAAACCTTGGGACCAACAAAAGTTCCTTATACCAGGTCCTCCACTTGCATATGTAGTGCTTGTACTGTACATTTTACTATTTTAATGACTCCTTCCCTGTTTTTCATTAACCTTTCCCTAAAAGATTTGTCTTTAAGTCTTTGCCTTTTTACTGCACAAAATCTTGAGACTGGAGATAGGAGGTTAGTAAAAACTCTCAACTATCTACACAGACATCTAACAGGGTAGTGTCTGAACACACATACTCTATTTTACTACCCATACTTGCTGGTGTAGTTTTCCTTTCCCTCTCTGAAGATGGTTACTCTCTGTGGGAAAAGATGTTATAGAAAAGGATATAAAATTTTAATAGGCAAGAACTTCTCCCTAAGAATTTATGGATTTATCACAATTTTTAGGCATAATGGCTCTTGAAAAGCTGCCTTTCCCAATTAATGACAAACCACATGCCACCAGTAGAATACGAAATCACCTATTATGTTGCAAATTTACACATTTGAAATGTAAACAAAGGGAAAGTTGAGGAGGTATATTTTGAAGTTTAGAATATCGGGAATGTGATATAACACACATACATGCAGAAAGCATGGAGAAGAAATCAAAGTATAAAAGAGGTTCCAAAATGAACAAGCATATGGAAACACTAATGAACAGATTTTGATATTAAGAATAAAATAGTTTAATGAGCAGTTTTCCTGCTATTCATCACCTCTTCTCCCTGGGCATTGGTCTCTGTAGCTTTAAAAGACACCCACATCTTGTTTCTATCGTTCATCCTCCATGGCACAGCCCTCTCTGACACCCTCATGTGCATCTCCTGCAAGCCACAGCTCTAAAGAGCTCACCCTTCTCAATCAGCCAACACACGATGTAGTGAAACTAGTTTTGCCCACATCTTCAACACTTGCCAATGTTATGATTTCTCTCTAACCAGTCTCCCAAGACAGCATAGCTATGATCCCACTTCCTACCAAGTTTCTGTTCAGGGAAAAGCCCAGGAGCAGGCATGGTCTCTCCAGCCACCCTCTGCTGGGTGAGACAGAAGGGGTAATGTTGCACAAGCCACACCACAATTTACCTATGCACAAGGTAGACATAGGGTAGTGAAGGGGACCCTTCCTACATTTCATTTAACAGACATCTGAAACAGTAAATTTAGGAAGAAATTATGACACAAGGAATAAACTCTGTTTTGACAAACAAATGTCTCACTTTCCTTCCTCCAAAAGAAACACTTCTTCATATGAAGGATGCTTTAAGTCTTGAGTAACTGGTATTACAAGAAAAGATGGGAGGCTACGGACACACTATGAAGTCAAATCCTGATCTCACTAAACAGCCAATTCTTATTAACTTCCACAGAATTATAATATTTCTCCTTCTTTCTGCATGCACTGCACAGAGATACACACTTGTGCATATAAAGACAGAAATATTACCAAATCAAAACTTCCAAATTTAGGAAATGTGAATCAGCTCACTGTGAATTCCCTCAGTTCAACACCTTTCCTGGGCATGCATTACATGACAAGATTTTTTTGTTGTTGTTCCATTGCTACACTCCCTTGCTTCAAATCATCCAATTCACAAGTTAACAAGACACTAGGAAGATCTCAAGGAGCTTGTCTGAAGAACCTTTCATATATTTATTAGTTCTCAGGTGAGATGGCTTGCAGCGAATGAACAAGATTGAGATTGCTCTGATATTGAAAGGGATAGAAAAGTATCAAAAGTCCTACAAACTGGCAAACTGGTCACAAAAAAGCAATTTTGTGCAAACGTTTGCTCTATCTTTTTCTGACTCAGCATGAAATTCACAGAAAGCTATTTCCTGCAAGCTAAATAGTGTGAGAAAAGAGGACAGTATTTCAGCAAATAAAAATCGTATCTCAAACAGAATTAGGATAATGCATGCACAAAGAGTACATTAATTACTACAAGCACCATCGAGACTTAAAAGTTATTTCTTATTACAAACTTCTTGACTTTATAACCTTAAAGTCCTTAAGATGGTGAAGAGGATTTGTACATTTGTAAAACACACACAGAAGTCTCAAAATGGATAACAAATGTATTTTTTTTCCACCACTGTTGGCATTGAAGATTGATCTTTGGGAAAAGATGGAGAACCAGCATGAACATAAATTGTAATGACTTCTAACAAAAAAGCAACAACAAGAACAAACAAGATGAATTTGTTGCACCAAAGTATTAGTTAGAAAATTTATGAGATCAAAAACCTGAGAAAGAGCAGCAGATGTTTTCCAAGCATCTGATTGCACATGGGAGAGAAGATCATAAATAAATAAATAAATAAACAATCACATACTCTCTGATTTTAGTCTAAACTTGGAAAAAATCAACTTCAGGATAATTTTTAAGAAGTATATCAAATACTAGCAACCATACTGACTTTTAGAGAGATAACTACACAGCTCTAAGACATGAATGAGAATAACAGATTTTTTTGAGACATGCAAATCACACAAACCATACAGAGGTTCATTTTTTCATCCAAGTCGATTTGTTCATGGGTGCAGCAATATTAGACATAGAAGGTGACAGAACAAATAACTTTGCAGAAAGCCAGCAGAGGCCAAAATTGAGATACATCCACCACAGAAGCAGTAATTCAGGAGCATTTCTAAAACAGTTCATTCTTGTATTTTACAGACAGATATGGAAATGGGATAGCATTCCTTAGGAATGTAATTTCTTCTGGAAAAAAGCCATATCTTAAGTTATATCCTAAAAATCTCATATGTTTGCATATTACAAAATTGAGGAAGTTATTTCATTGCATGCATGATCAAAGACAGGAAGGTTATGCTGTATCATCATTAAGGAACAGAATGATTTACAGTGTAAGAAATCTAAGCAATTCAAAATTCACTCAGACATTCAAAACAAAGAAGGTCTTTGCACAGAAGTATTGCTGGATTTTTTTCCCTTCACTCTTGGAGCCCATAGCTCCTTTATTAAAAACAGATTTCTTGTTTGAAAAAGTGAAATGAGCACATCTACCTAGATGACCTGGTTTCATGAGCTGATGAGAAATTTAAAAACTTTCCTATACTAGGTCAGCAGAAAACATGTGAAATTGCTTATAAGACACACTTGCTATTTACTTTTTTCGTCTATACTAACAAAAAAAGCAAAATAATGATTCACCATAAGCATTTTAAATTCCAGTCCATGATGAACATGAAATATTTAGATGCAAGCAATGCATTTAAACCAGTTAATTTTGTCACTATGGACAAAAAATAATATTGGCTGTGTCTAATACAGTTTGAAGGTAATTCTTGAACCATATTAATGTTGACCTTCAGGAATTGCATTTATTACTATGTATTGGAGAACTGCTGACCTTTTAAGAATCTAGACTTTTATGATGATATGCCTGTTTCAGTTCTTAGTGCTTAATTAACTTAAGACATAGTAGCACTGAATTGCTAAATTATTATTTCTTAAACTACTCCCAAACATTTCAAGAGCTGACTGGCTTAAATTCAATCAAAAGATTGCTAAACAAAGAAATCGGCATTCAGTTTAATAAATACATTGCTAATTGCAATACTAGCTTTCAGTAAATCTGGTGCAAGTTATTTTATGGCCTAAACATCTAGATCTGATATAGAGGTGTTCTTTTTTTCGCCACTGCTTATGAGCACAGAGCAGTTTCCCTTTTACTTAGATGCACATTGTTTAATTGAAGTTATAGGAAAAGGTAACCAGACTTATCCTATTTGGAAAATAACTACAGCAGCAATAAATCCCTTTGTATTTCAACCTCCTTAATTTATCACAAGTAATTCCCCTCTGTTATCTGCATAAAATCATTGTCAAGATGCCAAGTCCTTTTTAGCCATAAGGGGTTGAGAAGCTGAAGCAGTGTGGCAGTGCCTATTTAAACCAAGGGACAATCCTGACTCCCAGCATTACACTGCCCTCAACACCTGCACTCCGTTCTCCTATATCAGTCCCTAGAAGAATCACTGAATTAACTTGTAAATCCAGGAAGAGGGTTTTATTCTTAGCCACAGAAATTGAGGATCTATCGATGACGGCATAATTACAAAGCCAATAATATTATTTATTATTGGCTATTATTATTAATAGCCAATAATAAATTACAGACTATATCAAATAAGTTACTGTATTTAAAATTTTCTGTAGCAGTTATAAAAAATGGATACTTTTATCAATAGTTGTGGCAGAATTTGTCTTTGCTAAAGCCTTAACATCCCATTCCTTGCAGTAAAATGAAAAAGCTCAAAAGTATTTGAGAATTTCAAGGCCAGCCTTCATGAAAAAAAGTCCTTAATGATTTAAATAGTACCATGAAAATGTCATGAGAAATCATAGTGAAAGGACTATTTTCAAATTTCAAAGCATTTGTTCAGTAAAGATCTGAAGTTCTTCCACAAACTAAATCATATTGATTTCTTTCAGGCAAAAGTTAATAGTGGTAAATTAATTGGATGCAGGGTTGCACAATTACTTCTGCGCCTTTTTGTGGGCAAAACTCCAATTCTTCATAAATCACAGACAAACATACATATTATCTGTGTAATATATAGAATCACAGAATGGTTTAGGCTGGACAAGACCTCTGAGATCATTGAGCACAACTATTAACAGCACTGTGTTCACTACTAAACCATGTCTCTGCATGCCACATCCACACATTTTTAGCATTGCCAGGGATGGTTCCTTCACCACTCCCCTGGGCAGCCTGTCACACATGCTCACTCTTTCAGTGAAGACATTTTTCATGATATATAATTTTGAGGCCATGTTCTCTTGTCCTGCCACTTCTGCCTGAGAGAAGAGACCGACCCCACCACGCTACACCCTCCTGGCAGGAAATTGTTGAGACCAATAAGGTCTTCCCTGAAGCTTCTTTTCTCCAAACTAAATAGTCTGAGTTCCCTCAGCTATTTCTCACAGGAGAAGCAGTTTGGCTTTACATACATACATATATATATATATATATATATATATATAACAATAATAACATATATTATACATAATACACATTATGTTTTATATATTTACAATTTTCTATTTACAAATTCTGGTGAGCAGAATATTGGTCATTATGAAGCTTTTTTGGTTTGGTTTGGTTTGAGAGCAAACAAGCTTTGAAGATGCAGAGAGTTTTCAATTTTAGTTAAAATTCTAGAGTGCCACACGAGACAACAGCCCTTCTGCAACCATTAACCCTAATCCCCATAAATCCACTGCTATGTAGGAACAAAGCACTTTTTTTCAATATGCTGTAAACAATATACTAGCACTATGCATTTATTAGACCTACAGACTTACATTCAATAATTACTTCGGCAAACTGAATTCTTAGAAATAGGCACATTGTTTATTCGTATAGGACCAGTAGTTCTGAAGTGTTCATGAAAGTATTTTAACTTTTTTCCCCTCAAAATTGGGGAAACCAACCTCTGTTGGTACAAAGCAGTGCCATACAGCAAGGTGAAATAAGAATTTCCCAATTTTTGATTGCTTAGACATTTGACCGATGCTTTGAAAGACACCTCATTTTAATTGTGCACGTTAATTCTGCACAATTCTCTCTCATGTTTTTCCAATGAATTAAACATGTTTATGAATATATTCACGTGACTTTCCTGAAATGTCATTTGCACAAAAATAAATTTTCTCCTCAAATGAACTATGGACTATATAAGGGTTTATCTTAAACTGCAAGAAAGCAGCAGTGGCCTAGGCTTACATTTTTCTGACTAGTCCTATCCACACTTGGTAAGAGTAAACTAGTATCAAATAAAGCATTCAGTTATCTGCTCTATAAAATGGAAGCAGTAATTCACATACTACTCAGCAAAGGTTATGTCCTGCAAAATGTGAATATAAGAACAGCCTTGGAGGCAAAACAGGTAGGTACTCATTGTAATGAAATATATTCTTGATGCTTTTTGCTCAGTGGGCTTCCTGAAGTAAATAGAAAAGGAAAAAATAAAACAAGTAAGTACTGAAGACAATTACCTGCAGTTTTAAGAGAGCCTGCAGGGCATACACATTTTAAAATACAGAAAGTATCAAAATAATATTACAAAACTCTTTTAAGTGCTGATAAAGCCTACATGGATTTCAGCTCCGATTTGGATAAATTAGCATTTGTCCCACTTATATTCTATCCAAGTAAATTATACACTAATAAAATAAAATCTTTGAGATTACTTAAAATTCTATTCTCCCAAAATAAATTTCTTAGAAAATATTAAGTTTTTTTGGTCATATAATCAACTCTGCACATTAACAAACAAAATTTGCTGTTCTACAAAATACAACTAAATCACAACTTTAAAGATGTAATGTCAGAATTTGCATACAATTTAATGCAATTCATTATTTCCATAATTAAACAGTAGTTTACTGTTCAACACTGAATTTGCTTTTAAAGTAAGTCTAAATGTAGTGCACAAATAGCTAGAAACTATTACAGATCAGGTGACTTGATTTTAAACAGACCACTATCCTGAACTTTACCCAGAAATCAGCACCGGAGTTGAGATGGGGACTGGTAGAGAATCAAGTGTCAAGGGAGATTTAACTACTTTGTTGTGAGGTGCTCTTTTTTCCCCTGAAATAGTATGCTATTATACATGTATAAGAATAGACAACAATTATCCTCAGCTTTCTTTATTCCCTATACAGGAAAACAAAATTACATTCAAAATCAATTCATTTCATTAGTAGTGACAAAAATATTAACTACCCGGCCAATTGTTAACATTTTTAAGCTCTACTTTCTAAAAACCATCTTATTAAAAGCCTGAAACAGTGCTTTCTATAAACCTAATTTCATTTTTTACTTTAAAATACTGGTTCCCTAATTTATGCTCACATAAGTGACTTCAAAGGGACACTGAGAAGGTGTCTGGTTCACCCACAAAAATATTTAAAGCATTTGTATTATGCCTGTACCTTCAAAATGCAAATACAAACTGGTTTAATTTGAATTCAGGTGCATTTTTTTTCTAATGTTAAAGAGTAGCAACAGGTATTTAAGCAGCCAAGAAGCAGAATTCTTCACAAGAGAGAACATTTTGAAAAATCTCAAATAAAAGCACTAGAGAAGAGAAGAAAGACCAGACCTCTGCCCTTGAGAAAATTCCAGCATTAGTACAAACATATCATCAAATATCTGTTTTTCCTAAAAGTTAGAGAGCACTGATGATTGAAAAGTCTTTTCTGTGTACAGATGATGGCAAATCATAGTTGCTGCAGTGGTGTGAGGCTCAAGTTCACCTATGCCATGATACCTTGCACAATACCTTATCAATCTACCATTCAGTATCCACATTCTACTACAAACTGAGGGTTTTTTTAAGTAATTACCTTGAAATTCCCACATCAAAACTTTAATACTCAAGCAACAAAGCATGTCAGTTGCTTTTTATGTTAACATAGCAAAATCAACCTCATAAGGAATATGAGTTATCACATAGAGAAGACTGAAAAGGGGGCAAACTTTTGCATTTTACCAACCTAGGACACCACTTTAGAAGATATTATCTGAATATCCTTTTACTTTAGACCCTCAGAGTCCAGCACACTGAATCCCCGAAGATTAGTTGCCTTTCTATATTTTATTGACCAAAGGTCTATCCTTCCCTTCATCACAACTAGGCAGTTGGTAGCAATGCCAAATCTACAGAAGGATAAGAAAATTTTAAGATGAGTGAAAGTGTTCATTATCAATCATCATTCAGTACAGACAACACAGGAAGCTTTGGAGATACTGACCCCATGTCTTGAATGGCATTCTACTGATTTCTAACCCTGAGGAAACAGGGGCTAAGGGAAGATCACTCATTATACTAGCTTATACAAGGCTTAGATTGCTTCCTCTCAGGCTTCTAGATTTTACCCTCAGCATCAGCCATTGCTCTGGATACAGTCCAAAATGTTTCTTTCAGCACCATGGGATGAGACTGCTCAGATACCAGACAGACTTTGGCATGGAGGGCAGTAAAGTTTGTAAAATGAATTATTACCTTCACAGAAAAACATTTCCAGTGCAAAGCTCGAAGAGCCTGAAGACTGTCTTAGATCACCCCCAGCACAAAATTCAAGGAATCTGCAAGGGGAAGCAGCCACCTGGCAAAGCTGACCCAGGCATGCAGCAGACCCCGTTCTCTTTGAGGAAGCGCAGAATGCAAAGCTGCTGCATTTCCACAAACCAGCACAGGAGATCTGAACTACAGGGTTCATATTAAATAGAAATCCATCCTTCAGCACAGCACAGTATTTCTCTCTTTGCTGCACTTTAAGTTACATTCCTCAAAAATGCAGTTAAAGAAAGATATTAGCTCAGATTGGGCTGTGCCAGTACAGTTGTGAGCTTGCAAATACACATTCTGTATGTTTCATAAATACTTTTTCATCTAAGAGACCTGAAAAACAGGTTTGTATTCAAAGACACCTAGTTTTTAATCTCAATTTCTTACTAGATACTGCCATTTCAACTATATAATTTGTACTTCATGAAGATAAATATGAGAACAATAAACACATTTATGATAGATTGTTACTGTAGCTTTACTTAGTAAAATACATGTCAGAATTATTATTTGAATCATCTTTGGAATGAATACCTACAATGCAATTCTTGTGTTAATTCACAGCTATACTTTGTTTTATCCATTATTCTATTTTCCAAGCATTATGCACCTATTTTAAAACCTCCTGTGACCTAAACCCATTTTAACATATCCACTATCTTTAACTATCAAATTTGAAAGCTACACAAAAGACAGGTGGGAAAGACACTGTGCCAAAACGTATTCAGTTGTATTCCCACAAATTCAGTGAAATTAAATTGTGACAATGGAAACCTCAGATAGTATCTTGAAAATATTGAGAGAATAATTAGTGTCCTTAGATAGAAGTTACAGAAATCATATTCAACTGTCTAAAGCTTGCTTAGAAAGTTGTTTACAAACAACACATTCCTCCACATTTGCAAAAGCTTTGAGTACTGTATTCATATTTTTAAGTCAACAATGGAATGACAACTCACACAACAAGGCACTAGAACACTCCAACAGTTTTAAACCAATTTCTTTTCTTCTACTATAACTGGTTAGTGCATGAGATCTTGTACAAAATCACAGAACACAATGATCTGTGTCCAAAGAGATTTGAAGGATTATCGAGTCACAACCCCCCATGGCCAGGGACACCGGTCAGCTTGGAGTCCTGTGCACCCTGAACTAAATATTTCTAGGGATGGGGCATCCACAGCCTCTCTGGACAACCTTTTTGGTGTCATATCACTCTCACTATGAAAAGTTTTGTTCTTATGTCCTTCCTTATGATCTAAATCTACCCTTCCAGTTTAAAACCACTGCTCCATGTCCTGCTACCTGTGTCCTGTCCTGCATCCCTTCCCTCAAGTCAGTCAGCCACACCCCACAGTTAGGTGCCATCCACAAAGTTAAATCCCAGTAAGTTCCTTAGGGACACTACTTGTTACTTGTTACTAATCTACCAGTATATTTCACGCATTGGAAATATGTGTTTATTTTTAACAGTAAGGTCTTTTACTGAAATGCCATGATTTTTAACTGAAATGAAATCAACTATTCCTACTACAGATATCCTCCACTTCAGATCTTATTTCACTGAAACTATTACTGATCCTGGCTTATGTGGTAGCAACTTTTAATTAAAATATATCTGAAGTGGAAACTCCACAATATTATAGAAAACAAGTTTTGTTGTCTAGACCAGGACAGAATACAAAGAAAACTAAAGCTAAGGCTCTCTGAAAAAGTTTAAAACAAGTCTGCCCTTGCATATATTGACAGTCTGGCATTGCTGGCAAATGAGCTGCTCACGCCTTGGACTCTAATCAAATGCTTTTGGTTTCCAGAGTTTGGGTGAGGATGGTTCTGTGCTAAGAGCAACTGTTGGTGAAACCTACAAAACATTCTCTCTTTCCAGTACACAATTCATGAGTTTATAAGAATGCTATTTTGCACTATTTTCTGTAAGTCACTACCTTTTTAGCTAATTTGTTAGCTGGATAAGGATTAGAAAGAACATCTAGCTGAAAGCTGTTTCCCATTTCCTGACAGACCTTCAGTTTCTTCCCCAATTAACCCAATGACAAAATAATTACCTTGAAATTTCTTATAACAAAGTCAAAGTAGATTTTCATCTTTTCCAATGCCCTTATCCAAGAAGGTGGTGGCAAAGGAAGCCTGGAACATTGATAATGTAAATTTTAGTGTTTTGTACTTGACTTGTTTTCCTTTTCAAAAAGCATTCACTTTGTTAATCACCTGCAGGGCTTAAGCATCCACCCTAGAATGGTTATAAGCCCCTAAATAATTTGTGGGAAGAAAAATACAGAAATTTAGAGTTCAGGGTAGTGAATAGTCTCAAAATCCAAGGTAATAAACACTAAACATTCAAATCAGAAAATAGGGAAAAATAGCAATGGAAATCTTTTGGGATTTTTTTTTTCTCCAGTGTTTGGCTGACTAATTACTCCACAGATTGTTTGACCATAGAAACTATCTATGAGATCTTAAAGGCAAGAGTGAAATTTCAACAAGAGAAAGTGAATTTCACCAAGTCATTATCCCTAACACCAACTGTATATATAGCATTTTGAAAGATTACACTATTTGGTTTCGTAAACATCAACTTTTTGAACTTGTTTCTGAATGTCCAAGATTTGTCCATTTAAAACTAAATAAATTAAAATAAATCTGTTATATTTAAATTACACAACTCATAATAAGAAATGGTTTTGGCTCGTAGCTGTGGCTACATTTATAGTCACAAAATGTCATTCAGATAAACTTGACACTTGAAGCCAGTGAAGTACATCTATTTCCTTTGTGTGAAAAATTCTATTTATTATTGTTATTATTTGTTATTCTAATTACTTACCAGCCTGACTAACTTGGTGTCATAATAACTGAAACAATAACTTAATGGGGTTTTTTTTGCCTTTTTTTTTTTTTTTTTTTTGCCTTTAGGCAAGAAGGGAAGGGAGTGAAGACAAAGGGGAATTTAGCACTGCTTCCACCTGCTTGCAAAAGGTCAGGGTTTGAAAATGTAATACTGTACTCATAGGGATGATTCCACTTCCAGTTGTGGCTTAATAACAAATGGATTCTTTCCTCAAAAGACACCAATTTCTCTATTACTCTACCAGAGAACTGCCTTAGAAAATTTATATATTCTACTAATAATAAGCCTGTGCTAAATTTGTTCTAAAATATCATGCCCTAATCAAAGATGTGCTACATTGCAATCAAAATGTTGCTAAATACAAACAGCAAGAGGAGAAAAAGTTAATGACTCAAAAGCAAAAGGAAGAAAAAAATAAAGAACATTGCCAATTTCTCTGAAGCTTTGTGAGTTAAAAACAAAGGCTGAAAAGTCTTTCTTTTTTTTTTTTTTTTTTTTTTTTTTTTTTTTTTGACAGGGAGAAAGGAAACCGGCCTCACTTCACATCATGAAATGACAAATTCTGTGGTGTTTACATAAATCCCTGCAGTCAAGAGGAGGCAATCTTACTTGTTTATTTAAGCAGGAAAGTGACAACAGTCATTACTTTATTTTCTTCACATATCTTAAAGGAATAAAGAATAAAAAAAAAAAGACTGCAAAGAGAATTCTTCTCCTCATTGTGAAGCCTTCTGATAAATACACTCAGTTAAACACTCTTTGTGCAATGACTAAATACATTATAGATACAAATAAAAATCCATACTTTTACTTAATAATTCTTCAGAGAACTTCATACTCAGCTCTTTGTTTAAACAAATTAAGTCATCTCCTACAGAAAAAATTACAAGAGCACATAGTAGTGACTATGGATGTGCTTTTTCATTCTTGTTTATTTGTTCACATGTATCTATCCTTAAAACTACACTTGACAGGACTTAATTATTGTGCAGTAACACCAAATAAATCAAGGGGTAAGGTCTACAAAGTATTACTTGTACACTTGCTTTCCTCTGCCTGAAATAAACTCATTAATTGTAGTAGAATAACTTAGAAAAACTTGTGTCAACTATCTAAACTATTAATTAATCACACGAGCAATTAATTTCTTTTTTTTTCCAAATAATTTTATACCAATTTGCAAGAGCTGACAAGGAATTGTAATATAGATACATACAAATATTGGGTAAAGAGTTAGCTCCCTTATCAATGAGGAGACCCAGGGATGAACCAGGACAAAGATGTTTGATTGTAGTTCTCATGGCAAACTAGAAAGAATTCTATAAAGATACCTTTAAAGAAACTGCCCAAAGCAAATTCATGGGGAAAATAGCCAAGAAAATACAGTATGCTTTTAAAAAACACCAAAAACCACAAACCACTCTTTTTCCTGACCTGGTATAGAACAATTTGCTTTGTTCCCAGGGATAAAGCTTTATTTTAATAGAGTATTTTAATAGAGTATTTTAATAGAACTATTTCAGTTCTTCTGACTTGTCCTGTAACTACATCAGCCAAAACAGAGCCAAAAGCTGCTCCCTGTCCATCCATTACTATTAGAATGGGAACAGTAGAACCATTTTTTTAATCTTCTTTACAATTTCCCCAATAATTTCTTAAGTATCAACTCCAACAATAAATTTCTTTCGTTAACAACAGTTCCAATGTCATTCTGGCATTTAAATAACCCCTACAGAAAACATTTATATACATCTGAGTATGTCCTTATAAAAACTCCATAAATTTTAGCATACTATCACCAGTGCAGTCCCATCCCAAGCTGAACCTCAGTCAGTGGCTACAGGTGGGAACCAATTTGTTTGGACAGAGACAGCTACTCCCTGAAGCAGCAAGCTGCCCAGCCCTGTTGTATGCATTGCTCTCTATCTCCACTTCCAGTCATCTTCTAGAGACAGGAACTTTTGTCTTTATGCCATTCTCAAGAAAACATAGCATCCCTTTCACAACTGTAAGCAAGATATCAGATCAACATAATTACTTTGCAGATTATTTCTGATCTGCTGGTCATATATACACTACTGACTTTTGGAAATGCTATAGAATTTTGATTGTCTTCTACTGTGTAGACAGAGCCATTAATTGATTTTTTTCTCTGTTATTTATTTTATGCTTTCTCCAGTGAGCTTTCAAAAAATGGATTTCAAGTGGATCTGTGCATTATACAACATGTACATAACAGAATCAAGAAATCCCAAACAATTGTCTTAATGTTTCCATCTTTTTTCCCTGATATGAGTTGTACCACACCTAATTTTCTCCCAGCCTTGAATTTCTTTGGATAAAACCCTATTAGAAGAAAGTCAACATCTCTAATTTCATTTGTGGATTCTTCTCAAACTTGTACAACTATCAGCCTTTTCTCCAGCACAATCTTCCATTCACAACAGATGCTGCTCATGTAAACTGCTGCAGCAATCACTTAAGAACGCTGTGAAAGTTGTCAATTCAAGTGTGGATTACTAAATGCAAGATCATTATTGCAGTTAGACTGATGCAAAATGATTCTCTGCAATGTGTTCAATCTTAGCTAATTTTAGATATTTATTGAAATACCACAAACAACTTCATGTAAGTGTGACTACATTTATTCAAGATATGATTGAATTTAATTGGCTACAAGTGGTCACCTCTATATTTCAAAATGTGCTACGTGACAAAATTTAGAACAATTGACTGCAACTTTTCAGTCTGCCTTTCTTCACATCTTGCTTTATTGCTGTACCACTTTCTGTGCAGCTACATTTTAGAAACTTCACACAAAGCTTTGAATGCTATGTTGGAGGCTAATTTGGGAAACTGGACACTTCAAAGAAAGCTACATGGATTCTTATGTGAAGCTCTCAGTTTTAGAGCACCTATGGATTTAAAGCTTCACAGTCTGTTATATCAAAGTACAGTACAGTAAAACAATTAAGCTTGTTTAATTAAAAACTTTAAAAATTAAGAAGTAAAGCAATTATACAGCAGCTCTCAACTGCATGTACTATAAATCATATGATCATGGCTAAAAGTTTTATCTTTTGCACTACTATTTCGGTTTTTCTATTACATTGCAGTAAGCTCCTATGTATCATCTCTTCTGTGAATGCTTTCAGTAATCATTCCCTTCAAAAAAGGCAATTCATAAGCAGCAATGTCACCACACTTGAAAGTGTTTGTTTACTAGCATTTACAAATGATGACTAAAAGAAGAGAAAACAAAAAGAAACAAGGATTTTTTTTTTGGCATAGAAGGTCTTAAAGTTTAAGGTTTAAATTTTATAAAGTATTTATTTATATACTGTCACAGTCACTATCAAAATCCAGTCTATTAGAAGCAGAGTGCTAAGGAACATAGGCAGACAGTGTTTATAAAGACAATCTTTAGCCAAAATAATTACATTTATGAGGGGTGAGGAGAAGAATAAAAATCTCACTATTATGCTGCAAGCAGTGCTTCCTTAAAACAGTCATTAAGAAATAATCTCTGCCAGCCAAATGAAATTCCAATGCATATTATGCAGATCTTTAAATACAGAGCTTTCCTAAACTAATTTGGTAGAGGAAGACTGGCAGGAAATGAATTAAAATCAGCACAACTTTATGTTTTACATAATGAAACACAACTTACATCCTTGTTCTATTGTAATTACCCTAGAATCAACAATATACCAAAAAGACATCACATGACTGAGAACCTCTCTCACTGTCAACGCTCACTGCATTATCTTTCGTCTAGCTGGAATTATGGCCAAAGATTCTCCCCAGTGAAAACATATTTGTGACAACCATGGCATGACATTGGAAATGCAGCTGGCAGAATGCCACCTGCACCTTGCTAAATCCTCAGAAACTGCAGATGGAAAACCTTCAGTTCTTACACTCTGGGAAGTCAACTGGATATGATTCACTAATTATGTTTAAGCCACACCTGCTTGCTTTTCCCTCTCTTCCTGTCCTAAACTGTGAACCAAAACCTGCACAGCTTAAGCTTCTAAGAAAATTCCTTAGCTGAGAGAAAACTGAAAAGTCTTTAGATTAGAACTAGACAAGATAAGAAAGGCAAAGTTACAGACAGGTTTGTTAGGAGCACTAGGATTCAAAAGGAAGCACATGGAAAGGCACAAAACAGCGAAGAGGACTACCCACTACCATCAAGCATCTGTGACAAGTAGTGGCAGTCTCTTTTCTCCCAGCTGACTGACACCTGCCTGGCCAGCAGAGTCTGTTCAGGTGTCATCTCAGAAGCAATGAGTGTCCTAGCAGCCTTTAAATGCTATCTATCCTTTGGGTGCATGAAGCTTGCAGTCAAATCTTTGCACTCTAAAATGTGTGTCAATAAAGGACCCCTGAGTTGGATGGCAAGAGCACCCACAACATGTTATCTGCAGTCTGTATCTCATGCTCATGTGTCAATTTTCCTTAAGAGCATTAGTCAAGGAACCAGAATCTTCAATACTGTGGTACTCCAGAGTATCATCTTAAATCTATTTAAAATGCTAATGGAGTAAGCAATAAAGAGTAGCAGGGAATCCATTTCATCCTGAAAACTGCTATAAACCATGGGGATGCTCCCAAAGAAGGCAACAAGTCTTTACCTCCACTGATATTTAGAATTCATCACTGAACTGAAGGAAAACAAAACCAAAAAATTTGGAGAATTATGAGCCCAGATAGGTACCTCGACTAACCAAACACTAAACTCTGAAAGATTTATGTTCCAATTCATTCCACCTACTATCATCACCTCAGTGGCAGATAAAGACTGGCAAAGTAGGCAATCCAAAGAAAGAAAAACAATTTGGGTGAACAACAACTGTTTAAGGAAGAACTAAACACTGAGCTTAACAGAGGCTGCTGAAGGTGTTAGAAGATAAACATGTCTTTAAAGAGTCAGATCCCAAAGTCAAGCAAAATCAGTGGACCATTTCTCCTCAGAATATACAGGGTAAGGTTTATGCAGGATTTAAACACTGGGTGGCAGAAAAGGCCACTGTCTCAGCATCCAAACATAGGTGGATGTTTTAGATGCAAGAGAGCACCTGAGACACCTGCCCGAGGCTGGACCACAGGACAAGGGAAAAAAGCTTCAGGTGACCCACCCCACTCTGGAGGGGCAAGCTGGGGAAGAGGCCACCTACACCAGAACAAAGACACAAGCTTCAACACCTGACAGCTGCCCTGTTTCTGCAGCACTGACAGCAAGGTTAAAAGCAGTTTCTGAGATATGGCAGTTTTGAACACACATTAAGAAAAACTGAATTAAAAAAAAAAAAAGAAAAAAAAAGTAAAAAGTACTGAGCTATAATCAGCTGTTTCACCAGCAGTTCACAAAACTAAGCTGGAGAGAACATCTGGACTGGCAGCAGGGGACTAGCAAGTCATCTGTTGCCCTGATGTAAAAACTGTGGCTCATGGGACAAAGTGTTCATTAAATACACTAAAGCCTACCTGTAGCATTTCAAAGCACATTTGGCATGGATGTCACTTGAAACTTCATAAAACTGATGAAGAACAATTGTAATAGGAGATTTCTTCCATTACATGGCTCAATTATGATTTTTAACTCCAAAAATATGGACACGACATCCTGTCTTAAAAAAGCCTTGAAAACAGGCCTCAAAAAAGGCCCAAAGGAGATGCTGGGGCATCTGCTGGTCCCAAATCCTTGCAAACAGTATAAATTCTTACTGACCATACTGCTGCATTCAAGAAAGCTGGACTAATTTAAATTAAAACTGCATTGTAAATCAATCACTGACTTTTGAACCAAATTCATCTCCTAGACTGTGAAATAACTTTAAATTTTGCCTAAGTGCTCAGGTGAAAAGCACCTGAAAAGCACTTTAATAGTATTAAGAAACCAAAACAAACCAAACTAAACCCCCCCTCAAAAAAAACAAAACAAACAAGAAACCAAAAAAATTGTAAAGCATCCCATGATTTCTGAATTTTAATTCTCTAATTTTAATTATTTTAATTTTTCCTAAAGGAAATTAATTTTAATTATTCCTAAAGGCTCATAGAAATATATCAGTATACCTATTGACATTCGGAATTGGATTAAGATAGAATAGAATCCAACAAAGTCTAATGAAAAGACAGGAAAAGCCTTAAAAGTCAAAACAATACTCTCAGACATCAACAAGTCTAGAAGGGCAACATCATTTACACATTCTGTTCATGCAGCGCTGTGGGAAAAATCTTTACTAGGTAATATTTTGTTCTCAATTATTTTTAAATTGTTTTGCCTGATTATTATTTCAGACACATTTGTTATTTGGAGAAATGAATTTAAATTAAAATACAATCAACCACTCTAGTTGTGATCCCACCTGGTCTCCAGGGTCTACAACATCACTTCTAATGAACCTGGCAGCTGAATAACCTTTGAATATGATTTTAGGAAGAAAAAAAAAACATTATATTTTGCTTGTGCAAAATTAATCATAAGTAGAATCCTTACTTAAGATGGGAGGTTGTTTACACGTATTCCAAGAGAGCTACCTTTAACAGGAACACAAGAGAGACCATTAATTTCCTCCAAAATTAACTGTACAGTGCCAACTAGGGTACCAGTCCAGAGCTTCTGGCACCCCTTTTACACTAAAGCATTTCCCTGTCATGAAATTCAGGACTAGAAAAGTCACAATATTAAACAGGAACCAAAGCAAATTATACAAAAGTTTGTTTTTCAACAGAAAATGTTAAAATCAACTGCAATTCTCACTGAAGCTTTGTGATTCTGGTTTTTGGGTTGGTTGCTGAGGGAAACAGGATGGACACAAATATAGACAGACAGAATGGAGATGATGGAGAGGAAGAGTCACCAAATTAGTACATTTGAGGGAAAAAAGGCCCAGGATCTAGATTTTAGAAAAACTCACAAGAATGTGTGAGAGCTATGAAAATTATTAAAGTAGAAGTTTATTTTTGGTTGATTTTTAAACCACAGTTTAAATTCTTTTAGTGAAAAAAGTTAAGCAAAATATATTCCATTGACCAGTTATCTTACCTGCAATTTCTCATTTCAATGAAATTGAGTTTTTATTCTCCTGTGACAACACCATGAACAGCATAATTTTAAAATGTTGTTCACAATTTACAGAAAAGATCCCACTTCATACAACGCTTGTATAAATATGGATTAAAAATTAAAAATATGCCTTTATCTTTTTAAGTGGCACTATGGTGCAAAGATGCAGTACCCAGGCTGTCTGTTGAACGGTTTAATAATGCTTTTCTTGTAGCTACTCTCTATTTACATGAATTTTACAAAAAAATAGTATTTAAGTACACAAGGGATATAATCCTTTTCTTTTCCTAGCATGGATATGGATCTTTTGCCACATTCTGTTACAGGAAATATTCACAGTCCCCTTCACAGACAACTGAATAATCTTGAAAATGCTGTGAGATAAACTTACTTACATCTTGGCTTTCAAAGAAAATGTAGATAGACTAAACTGATAAAGCAACTGTTCCTTAATCTCCTTCAAGGTAGAGAATTAGTTTCTCTCAATTCTAAAGTGAATTGAGTATTCTTTGCATTTGATGTTTAAGTACCTGTAGATTTAACAGCTCTTCCCACTACAGAAGGGAAGGGATTTAGTACAAGCTCTGTACAGGATAGAAGGCTGTGCTAGCTGAAGAAATTTCACTCAGCAAGCAAGCTTTTCTGTAGACTATTCAACAGATTGTGTTTGCTGTCGTTTATTTTGACCAAACTTTCAACATCTGCCAGCAACTTGAGTCTCTGTCACAAATTTTTGTACTCGCCTCATCCAGATTAGAGCTGCTCATCCACTGGTATGGAAATTAGCAGAATGCCAATACAGACTAAATTGGGTAAAAAAATAGCCAAACACAACATTTTTCAATGAAATGTTAGTTTGATTCTTTCACAGTTTTGCTTGGAATCTGCACACACAAAGAATAGGGAAAAAATACAAGCTATTTTTTAATAATTTCTGTGAAACTTACAATGACCATGAGGGTTATATCTTTTCAGCCTTAACACCTGACTATAAACACATAGAGAATGTTTACTATCTCAGGTATGATGATGAAAGAATCCCTTAATGACCAGAAAAAGTTCACAGCATCCTATGCTTGAAGGGGAAGAAAGGGTTTCCACAACCATTTGAAAAGAAAACTCCAGATTTGCTGTTGCACATCATGAGATGGTAGGGGATGGGAAATGACCTTCAAGGGACCCACAGTCATCCAGTGCAGACCTTCAGTTTCTCTGGACTTGGCTATTCCCTAATCTCATCACTCCCCCTCACCGCTCTTTCCACTTCCCCCTTTCTGCATTCAGTCCAGCACCTCTTCCAAAGCATAGTATGAAGAGAAATTCCACAGGTACATATCACTGACCCAGCCAAGCCATGGAGGCAGTTCTTCACTTCTGAAGAAATATTTAACATTGCCAAGTGCAACCTACAGAGGAGTTGGTTGTTTTTATCATTTATAAATGCCCCCAAATACTCAATACCAGCACCACTTTCTTTTCCAGCAGGAAGAACCAGAACACAGGAAGGTCCATTACCACATTCCATTGTCTCACTGGAGACATTGGTACTCACACACTTGTTGGTTACTCATAAGCATCAAATGAAATAAAATGTGTAATACTATCATATGGATACTAAAGCTTTAAAATTACTTGAGATACAATTTATTTGAGTATGAATTTAAAGCTTAATAGGAAGGACTAAAATGCACTTCTTATAATAATTAAATTACAATTAATAATTAAATCTTAATAAATCAAATCAGAAAATCCCCCTGAAAAGACCCATTAAATTGTCCCAAATAAAGAACAGCTCATCCTACTAAGTATCAAAGTGCACCAGATAGTTTTCACACTGGTCACTTGGTTTATTTGACACTGAGTTCCATTAAACAATTGGCCTATGCTATGGAACATGACTTCTGTGTAATCATATCCATCCAGTCCATGGCAATTCAATGCAAGCAAGGGAGAAAAATAGGAAGAAACAGGAAATTGAACCTGCAGCACAAAAACCCTAACAACTAAAAGATTAACAAGAGACCAGAACTCTACAGTTGCTTTGTGATGAGCCACCACAGGAACATTCAAATGTAACCTTAAAAGGGTTAAAACAGAACTTTGTAATTAATAAGAAGGTCACACCAGACTATGCATCTCAAGGGGGAAAAAAGATAATTTATCCTGGAATAAGCGATCAATTCTATACAGAATTTTATTAAGACATGCTTTAAGGAGATTGTGAAGTTACACAAAACTAATTGTGGAATGTTTAGAGAAACAAAGGAAAGGAAAGGGAAGAATCAAGGTGGTTCAGGGATGAACAAATAGAAAAAAAATGCAAGGAGGAGACTGAAATAAGCTGGCTGCTTGTGCCTGTTTCTCCATTTAAACCACTGAAACATTCAGCGTACAAGATCAATCTCCTTGCCCCCAATACCTCAGAGAATACAAAGTAAACAATATTAAGCACTAATAATCAACTGGCATTAATACATGTTTTGACACACACTATATTTATACTGGTTAATTAAGCTTGCCCAAACTGGGTCTCTAGAAATGTCTACTGAAAATGACCCCTGCTCTGTATTAACTGTTGATTGACCTTCAGAGCCTCTTTGAAATGGAGTTAGTTGGCCTGGGGGAAAACTTTTCCTACATTTCAACAACCTGACAGTATGTCAATAAATTTTCAGAGCTTACAAGTTTTCATTAGCTTTTCTTACTACTTTATCTTTATATACAAACATAATCTATATTTTTGCAGCATACTATATAGAGCAGGAAAATATTAGTATGCATAAAATGCATAAAATACACAATTACATATTCCTATTAACAGATATTTAAATTGGCATTTATAGAGAAATGTGTTTTTAAATAAAAATAACTACACCATTATATAACACATACAATGCACATGGTATATAACACTCACATAGGTAGTCATAAATGACAGGAAAGCAATGAAATTGAAATAGTATCATTTAATGTTATATTTTAAGGATTTAGACAAGTAGCAGAATTTAACTCCACATACTGCAGTTGTTAAACAATCCAAATGACTTTACCAGTTTGGTGAGGAGTGTAGCTTTAACAGAATTGCTATGAAATAATAACCACTACTCACTTTGCATAGTCAAAGAGCCTGCTGTCCCAGAGCTGGTGATTGCCTCTATACCCAGAATGGAAGAAACAAGAATCTGTACCATCAAATTGGTTGAGACCATCTTCTGAATTTTTTGAGGCATGGCTGTGCACCACATCAAGCAGGACTGTGATGCCCATCGAGTGAGCAACATCAATCATTTCCTTCAGGTCGTCAGGAGTTCCGTACCGGCTGTGGAAACACAACGTGGTATAATCAGGACTCATGCTGGCAATGCTGAACATTCCTCATGGAAAGTACATCAAAGTCAGCAGTTCTTCATCACTTACTCTACAGATGTACACAGGTGATTTTTCAGCCTCTTAAGCAGTAGCTCTTGCTTACAAACTAACATTTGAAACCATTTTTCATTATAAGAATTCCATCATCCACACAATGTTTTGCAGAAATAGATTGTTTTATTCTTCCCCTTTCAATAATACATCAAATCCAGTATAAAACAGATACAGATACAATTTAAAGCTGTTATTTAATATCAAACACTTCCTTAGCTCTTAAGGGACAAGAATATATTTATATTGTTGGAATAAAGTAACACAATGATTACAATAGTAAATGTACATCCACAAAGTCCACAAAATACACCATCTGCTTTTTACTGCTTATTTATTTGGTTTAGGTACTACACCATTTTCTTATTTTTAAAAAAAGATTTTTGTCTCCTGTGCCTGACACATCTTTTTTCAACTAATTAAGCCAGTTAAAAACTGTCTATCTAAATTTAGCCTGGTTGCCACTTGAGCTGCTCTAAGATTAAAAAAAAAATTTAAAAAATTATGACTTCCAAATTTATCATAATTTTCTGAATAACTACCTGAATTCATTTTTCATGTAATTTCACCCTATGCCTCAAATCTAAATACAGTCTGTTATAAGCCTGTAAAGAAAAGGGTTTCCACAGAACACACAGAGTCATGATTTTAATCAAGTTCATTATGAACAGTGTATAGTCCTGTTTGTTACTGCCAAGAATTCCACAATCCCAAACCCATGCATAAAGACTGCTGAAGGTGGATTACCCAGAATATACTATGGCAGCTGAAGTTACTTATAAACTTTTTGTCTGTATCCTATCCAAAGTGTTGCACAGAGCAGCTGATCACTGTGCCAAATTGATTTCAGATTGAAAAGGAAGGTAGAGCAAATACCATTGCCTCCCATTACACACTGTATTGGAAACACACACTTGCATGCAATACTGATTTCAATGGATGGGAATGAAGGGAAAAGAATAGAGAAGATGCTGGAGCACCTAAACCTACCTTGATGCTGCAAAGAAACTTGTGACCTGATAACCAAAACTGGCATAGTATGCATGTTCCATAATAGCCATCAGCTGGACACAGTTATAGCCTATAATAAAAACAAATATAACAAACAAATGCCTTAAGGATAGTTAAAAGAGTATTCAATACCTGTAACATATCCATTCCAGTCTGTTCTCATTTTAGCTGTCTCTGACCCTAAGGGTTAACACCTAAAAATTCAGTAACTTTCACAAAGCAATTCTACCTAATAGTTTGTACTTATGTGATCTCCATTACAAATGAAACAGTTGATTTGTCAAGTGATCTACACCTATTGAATCTCCCAGATACAGACAGAAATAAGTGTAATCCTTATTTGACTTAGAATATTAGTTATGCCAACCTGCATGTCCTGAACTGCTTCAACTTTTGACACTTGCAGGTAGGGTTAGCCACTGGATACACACACTATACAGAATGGTTTGTGTTGGAAGGGAACTTAAAACATCCTCTAGTTCCCACTCCTCTGCCATGGGCAGGAACACCTTCCACTAGACCAGACTGCTCAACACCCTTTCCAGGGATGGGGCATCCATAACTTCTCTGAGTAACCTATTCAAGTGTCTCACCAACCTCACAGTAAAGAATTTATTCCTAATGTCCAACCTAACTAGACCCTGCTTCAATTTGAGGCCACTCCATCCCTGGTATCCACTTGGACATCAAACCATTGACTGAAACACTGAGTGTGACCATCCTGCTAATTCCTTATCAATTTGAGGCCACTCCATCCCTGGTATCCACTTGGACATCAATCCATTGACTGAAACAATGAGTGTGACCATCCTGCTAATTCCTTATCCACCAAGTGGCCCATCTGTCAGACCTACATCTCTCCAGCTTAGAAATAATACTATAACTTAATGACATATGAAACCTTTTTTTCATTCAGTAAAATCGCTTTTTTCTTAACTTTAATAGTTATTTCTTGCCTCTAAGAGTCTCCCCAAAAGAAAAAACACAAGTGTAATGTGCTTTTATTCCAAGTTCACCCAAGAACCAAAGCAGTCCAGGAGGGCTGGGGGACACACTGTGTTGTATCATCTAACATAGTTCAGTGCATTCCTAAGGGAACTCTAAAGAATCAGGTTTTATCTACAGGCTATTAAGACTAATACCACCACCACTTCTCTGCTTGAAGAAAATATTCACTTCATTTCTTAGTTTCAACAAGATGCTGTAGGATTTTTTATTGTTCCTTGTTTTTTTATAGCTGTGACATTTAAAACCAGAGCTATTATTAGAAGACAGTTGGTGTGAGCTCAGCAATTTGTCAGATTCATTGCTGGTTTATAATTCAAGCTCGTACTTATTTTTATTTACAGCATTTTTATAAATAAACAGCAACATTGCACCAAATTAATCTCATTCAATTTGCTTGCTATTTATTTTGCTATTTGTCATGCACATATTTCTACAAACTAGTAATATATTAGTGTTCTCATATAGTGATATCTTTAAGCTTGTCCTAAAAAGTAAGACATTCTAAAAGTGAATCTAACGGACCCTAAAAATATATTTTAAAAATACTTAATTTCCACAATGTTTACTTAACGTAAACAAGAAGGAACATTCATTATAATTTCTGTATACCCTAAATTTCATACAGCTTTTATTATTGGGTGTATCAGCCTTTTCATGACATTTCTCCACAAAGAAAAAATTGTAGGCAAAGCAGAACGCTTTCCTAACTGTGTAAATCCTATTAACTTCTTGGGACAAGTGAAATTCCTTGGCAGTAAGGAGTCACAGATATATAACGTAAAATCCAAAACTGCTTTTTATTAAGAGCTTCCACATGTGCAAACTCCCTCATCTCACCTGCAAGCTGAACTTTATCGAAAGGCAAAAGCCTTGATTTGTTAAGTCAAGCCTTAACATGTAAAGCTACAAGAGAATGTCTTCTTCAGGCACTCTGATAAATATAATTAAGAAAGATCAAACACAGTCACCATCCACAGAGGTTTCAGCTACAGATGTCATGATTATTCTACAGCAGTGTAAAATAGATATTTCATCACAAGGCAGTAAGAGACAGTAACTTCTAACATTGTCCGTTACAGAAATAGCGCAAAGACACCATGGGAAAAAATAATTAAAGTGAAATTGAGGTGAACAGTTTTGCTGTGGTTCCTGAGATAACGTTACCAGCTCTTTCACACATTCTCTCCAATATACTAGAAGTTCTTTTCCTGAAGAAGGTCTTTCATATTTAAAGTTTTCTTGTTCTGATACTTCTGAGCTACTGTTCATGGATAAAAACTCTAGGATGCTTATTCTGGCAAAACAAAGAATATTCAGGTATTTCTTTCGTCCTTCCTTAGAACTAAGCTTTACACTTGTAGAACCAATTAAGAATTAAGTATTTTCTGAAGACTGTCACAAAACCAGGTCCTTTTTCAAGCTGAGAGCAAACCATGCCAAAAGCAAATTACCTTGCAATACTTATCTGGGCTTTAAAAATCATATTTTACTTAAAAATCTGGAATGGACTTTAATTCACATATCTTATTTCAGTCTTTGTTTGTTCTCCATAGATGTCACTTGTTTATAATTTTTACTCCCCTAAGAATCTATTTTTATAGTATGCATAATTGGGAAATAAAAAAAAAAAAAAAACGCTAGATACTTGACAGTTGTCTTTTCTTATGAGCACAGGCACATAAAAATTATCTCTGCAAGCATTTCTGGTATTACTTACCAAGATCCTTTATTCTAGGTAGTACATTGTATGTAAAGTTTTTATAAGAGGCTACTTTGCCTTCTGGGGAAGCAATTCCCACATGAGATTCATAGATTCTTAGGCTTTTTAATCTCTTGGGAGAAGGATTCTTATGCTATAAGAAAAAAGACAGAGCTGTCATTAGGAACAGCTTAGTATGGTCATAATCACATGATTTGCACAAGACGAAAAACAATTTTGGTTTATTTTGTTTTTCCTCTAAGAGCATTCTAAACATTTCAGAAGCAATTGACCATTTCAAACTGTTAAAGCAAATGTCTGTTTGAAATTAACGTCCTTCATGAACAAGAAACTGGACATTCATGATTCAACACTTTTCTTATATTCTTTTTAAATTACACTTTGGTGTTCAAACTGATAGCAGCCACTCCACTTGATGTCCTTCTGAATCACTATGAAGCTTGTTTGAAAACAGAGAGAGAAAATAGTAAGATAGGTTTTTATTTTTTAAGCATACCTGCTTTTTGTAGGTACATGAAATCGCTGCCTTATCTTATCTGAAATTTATAAATATGTTATTCCTAAAGAATACAGTTCCACAGCACAGAATCACCTATATTGTAAATACTTAGGATTCAAATATAATTAAAAAATCCCAGGTCTGGAGATCAGTACACAGCATTTCTAGATGGGTGAAAATATTTGAAGAATACAGAGGCCATTGAAGTTAATATCCTATTTGTTAGTTTATTATTAAGGTGAAAATTTAAAAACGTAGAACAAAACTAGTTGAATACACACACCTGAACAAAAATTTAATATGAAGAACAAGACTTCTGGTTGAGGCTTGTTCCCTGTGATTTATTTCCATTAGACACCTCTACTGTTCACAAAATGGCTTTTCTTTTTTCAGTAAGGCCTTGTCTGCACCCAAAAGTTCAAGCCTCTGTTTCACTCTAGGTCATCCCAATCACTGCATTCCCAAATCTCTACCTATTCCTTTTCCTGATGACATTGAGATGCCACACAGCATCATACACAGAGTAGGCCACTAAAATGATAGTCTACACACTTTAACAAGAGTTAATGTACATTATATTATCTATTTTTAAAGAAAATATTTTCCATGCCAATTTTTCTCTCTCAAGCAGTTGCTTCATAATTTGAGGTGGATGCAAAAATTTAACTCAAAATAGAGGTTACAGCATCTCTAATATAAACTACTGCATACCATTTTTCAGGGAAAACATGAAAAAGTTTACTATGAAACAACATCACTCAGATAATCTGAAGTTTCCAAATGTTCTCCTAGGGTATTTTTTATATATCATGCAAAGAGTTCTCTCCCTTACACCAGTGCATGAGAAGAAAGAGGGCTTTAAATTCAATAATGGGATTTTCCTGATACAAAGAAACCAGAATTTGACTGAAGTGTTGGCACCTTATTTTGGAATTTTTTTTTCTGACTTCATGGAATATTAACATAGTGTTGAGTACTGAACATTGCATTTACAGACAACCAATTCTTAAATCCAGTACTGATAATTCCCTGCTATTCTCCCTACCAGGAACAGCCATCTTGTCCCAGAATACCTGTCAATCTTGCCTAACAGGTGGCAAACCAAGTTTAAAATACCACATTAATAACTATTTTTTATATAGTCTACAGGAGGCTGAAAAAGCAGCTCAAAATCATCCATCATTAAAGTCATTTATTTCTGTCAAAGCCATGAATAAAAGCCCTTCAACTCTCAGCTGTTTTAACTAGTTTGCAATCTTCTTTTATTTTCTTCCAAACATGGAAACAAAGAGAACACGATACACCTCTTGAAAATAATATTGAAGCCTTACTATATATGACTGTGGTGGATTCCAGTGAACCCAATCATAATTCACTTTGTCTTCATCACGGACCACATATCTTGCCCAGGGTGAAATACGATAGAGGAGGGCGCCGTTCTGAGCACGAATCACCACCTATAAAACAACACAACATATGCAGGCAGTCACTTATAACTCATACAACGCCTTCTATGCAAGCCACAGCACAGAATGAAATAGGAGACTACACAGAAATTTAATTTAAAGAATACACAAACACACAATGCAAGTCAAGAGAAGGAAGAACGACCCTGCCCGCAGGGATGATTTGCAAAGGGACAGTAAACCAGACATGTCAGACAGGAGTGATGTTCACCAGCAAGAGCTGAAAAGTGAGAATATACATAAGATTTATATAAATAATGGGAGAAGAAGCCTTCCCAAATGCATTTCTGTTAGGTTCTCTAATTACCCCTGTCATTGCTATTTCCTTTCCATGTTCTTTTAAATTTAAATAGACATACAGTATAATGCCATTAGGATGAGAATTGTGATTTGTTTAACTTGGCAAACAAAACAATCTAGTAAAACAATTTTAATCTCATAATTCCATCTTCTTTTCTATGCTCTGAGAGTCCTTAAAAATGTCACAAAGCCCAGAACCACAGATAATACAAGAAGCACAGGACAGTTTTTGGGTCAAAGCAAAGAAAAAGTTCCACCTCTCTCACATCCTCCCACCCCATCCCACCTCCCCTCTCCTCAGCACAGAAGGAACAGCACCACTTTGGTTTTGCTTGATATCTTGGCTGCCACTAAAACAGTAACACAGATGGTTTGCAAATTTAAAACCAAGAAATGTACAAGCAAGTGAACGCACAGAATTCTTAATTCTGCTTTATTTAAGGACGTGATGACTGAGACTTTTTAGCTTGGTTGTTGGTTTTATGGGGCTTTTTTTTGTTGTTGGTAAGAAAAGCTATGAAATTATAAGAAACCTCAAATGAAAAGGGAAAGGGGATTTTTTCCCACTCCTTTCTCATTTTTTTTTTTTTTTTAAAAAGTGACTTGTCTTTGCTCTCTATTCCTAACAGGTAGTCTGGAAGATGAAATTATCAAAGAATTGCCCTTTTCACCTCTGGCAAGTATCTTTCATTGTTTTGCTAGATTATCTGTGTCCTTAACCCAATCATGGAAGAAGACAGGATCACAAAATCATGTTTAGATGAAAGGGACCTTTTAAAGGTCATCTAGACCAACAAAGAGGAAAACATGTATATTCAAACAATTAATGGAAGTTGATAGAATAAAGCAAGAAGTATGATTGCTGTGCCTCAGTAAATAGTACTATAACTCCAACAATTCAAAATAGGTTTTATAAAATGGAGTAATTCATACCAAGAACCTCACCAGAAAAAGCTGAGAAAGTTATTGCAAACACTGTAAAGTTGCATAGAAAATTTCTTCTGTTAGCTGTGCTAGCAAAGCTGACCCAAAGAGTATTTCTGCAAATTCTATCAACACTGTGAAGATCCTCCTTGCTGATAGCATTGACAATTTGCAAATTATTCTTAAAATAATAAAATTTATCTCCTCTCTCTAATATCACACTTTTGATGGTACTATTGCTTCTTTTATTATTTTGTCCCAATTTACCCATCACAGAAATAAGATGATTACCGCATATAATAACCTACTCATCTTGGCATTCCTTTTTTCTAATATTTTAGCATAATTCATACTAGACAGGCTTATGAAGGGTGGGCACATTTAAGAAATGTGAAGTAATTAATCTACATTCAGAACATTAATTAGCTGAAGTACTGGTTTAATCCAAAAGTGATACTGGAGGGGGGAAAAGTAAATTTCTTTATTATGATATATTAATCCAGTCACGTACTGTCTTTAATTAAGGCCATTAAGCCATGAAAAAGTTAGGAGAAAAAAAAAAGTATCAGAAAACCATCTAAGTGGCCAACATCAGTTATTTCACTTTGTCAGCTTATACTTCTACAGTTACACTGCACAACCAATCTCTGTATCCCGTCCTTCTGACAAAGCATAAGAACTTCTGTTGTTCTGTAGTCACTTAAATTGACCTTATTTTCCCTCATTTGTGAGATACCATTGCATTTGTTTTACCATTTATTCAGAAGTCATTTTGTTCAAGTGCTAGTTTTGCATTTATTCAAAACACCTACAAAGCCAAACTTAAGGGTTACACTTTTCAGGAACTGAGAGACTTACAGGAAGTAGTACAAG
Organism: Urocynchramus pylzowi; assembly: GCA_013397555.1. Classification (NCBI taxonomy): domain Eukaryota; kingdom Metazoa; phylum Chordata; class Aves; order Passeriformes; family Fringillidae; genus Urocynchramus; species Urocynchramus pylzowi. The sequence continues at coordinate 1,547,070 of VZRH01004535.1, forward strand.
TTTCTAGCAACTTTCACAGACAGAATTTTAAAAGATAAAACTATAACTTCCTAGAAATACATACATTTATTTGTCATATATTACGACAGTAATAATACAGACTCATAAACAAGTTGTGAAAATCTACGGGTTGAGTTTACACACTTGAACAGTCTTAAAACTTTAGAGTCTGCTCTATTTTAAGGCTCACAACCTAAATTTTTGGGTTCATTCATTTTAAAACTTTGCTTTCAGCTCTATTATGAAAACATATAAGACAACTTCCATGCTCAGAAGAAAAAGTTATCACAGAATCACAAGGTTGGAAGAGACCTTTAAGATCATAGAGTCCAACCCAAGATACACTTATCCAACAACAGAAGTAATGCAATTTAACAATGCAAATATCAGAAAAAAAATTTTTAAAAGTGGGGAAGCACTTATTTTAAACAAGTAATCATAAAATTTATTTGTTGTTTTCTTTACAGTATGGGTGGTCTTAAGAAAAAGTTTTCAAATATATCCAGCCATGGCCATAGATTAATCACACCCTTACAGTAGCAATCTCAAATTTGCTCATTTGTTGCTGTATTTTTTGAGTATCATGGGCTGTGCACAGAGAAAGCAGAGTCAACAAACACAATTATTACACCACCAGAGCTGGTAAAGTTGAATCCTTTCCTCCTCTGGTTTGCAGAAGCATAATCAACACAGTGTCCTTACAGATCTATCAAGTGATCCCTGGCAACTTCAATTCTTTGTAGCTATGCTTGTTTAATACCTTTCTTAATTTTATGTGAATACCATTTACAGAGTCTCTCCTAGGCTTAATTATCAAGCTCTATACTCAATCATCTTATTCCTCTCTCCTGATATTGTATAAAGTTTTATTAATAAAGCTAGAAATAAAAATCCCAAATAACGTTTTCTGAAGTTTCTTGAGACAGAACTCTCACATCACCATGCTTAGCTGAAGCATGAGCACAGAACTGGAAAAAACTGAACAGTACCATAAAACAAATAGCAGTTCAGCCCAAGACTGACCAAAATAACTCTAATGCAAACAGTCTGACAGCTTTAATTCCCCTATTTGCTTTGCTATTTCTTGAAACAATTACATATAAGTAAAAGAATAAAATAATAATAATATAATAATAAAAGGAGTAAAATTATAAAGCACACACAAAACAAAGACAGGTGAAAACTCTTGCTCCACTCACCCCAAGTTATGACTTGGGTGTCATAATTCTCTGCAGTCCCTTCTCTGCAGTGTCCAGATATAAAAATTAGCTGCTGTGTACACTCTAAATGTGCTGTTACAGATTTTACATGCATAAGGAACACTGAATATAGTCATCACACAGCACTTCTGACGGAGTACCTATAAATCAGTTTAACAGATACTGTGCTTTTCCTCCAAATTAGTTTTAAATGAGTAAAAACAAATTCATAAAAGTTGTAGCCTAACCAGCTACTACTTACTTCATCAAGACTTTATAGCTGACTTTTCATTTTCTAATTAACTCAAAAAATTGTTCTCTAAAGAACATATATAAAACCATGGTGTTCATTAAATTAGGCTTTTTCAAACTGGCCTTGGGATTTACCTACTTCATTTTCACAAGGCATGTCCCTGATCATTCCTCAATGTATATGAGGAGGCACATCCTACCATTTGGTAGAAAAACTACAGCCCCCATTAAATAAAGCTTTTAAAATGCATAATACTATAGCATGAAACACATCCCAAGTGAACCAAGCAAGCTGACAAAAGCTTAGCCCCTCACCACAAGCAACCTCTTTTATTTAGACTTAAGATAAATAAAATCCTAGGTAAAAATAATCCCTGTATTTTTGATCCTGTTATTACATAAAACACTCCAACAAGAGGACAAGTGTAGGGGAAAAAAGGAAATCCAAATTTCTGACACAAACTAATACACCCTCCCCAGTTAGTTAAAAACCAATAAAAACCATTAAAGATGAAAGAAACCAGTATCCCAAAGAGTTACATTTATGCTGCCCAAATTTAGACAGAATGGAAAAATACAAAATAACAGATGTAAAGAACTTGCCACTATCTACATTAACCACCTCTTTGTGTGAAACATGAGATAAAGTAATATATTATCAAACTGTATAGTACATGGACAACATCACGATTTTTTTTTTTTTTGTGTCTGTGTGCCAAAAGGGAAGTATCTTAAAACAGCAAGCCTGTTTAGTACTCTATCAAAAAGTGGTTTTCTTCCCCTGTTTCCAGAGTCTCCATGATGGCTTTCCCACTGGAAACTTCTAACACAAGAATGTAGAAAATTCAAAGTAAGCCATGCTGAATTTGCCCACATCAACTTTAAAAATAGATCACCTAAACAGTTTAGGGTTTTTCCCCATCTCCCCCAGTGGTAAACATTCAAAATCCTTGATGCGACCTTTAAATGTCACATGACTCTGTCTTCCAAGTGAGATATAAATACAAGTAAACAAATGATCTCACAGAAATAAGTGTCAGAAAGACAAAATGAAACGTCCTTCAAAACCTGACATTAAAAAGTCAATTTGCTCTAAAAATGGACATGACACAGACACACAATTTATATAAGTACAACTGCAAAACAATAGAAGTGAAGACCTTAACCTACACTGTACATCTTTTGCATGCAAAGGTTAAAAATTTGTTTGGTATTCATTTTCCATTATAAGGGTGTTGGGTGTATTTTCAAAGTTTCTGACTGAAGTGTACAGCATCTTTAAGTTTAGCATCCCAAACCACTGTAATAAGTGCTGTGGATTTCACAGATGAGTATACCCAACATAGAAGAAACATTACCTGAGTTTTACAGCATCAGTAAAAGTAAGTGATTAATTTTGAAGAACTTTCAGATCTGAATAAAAAACAATAGAAAAACAAATGTATGGCTGCAGTCAGAGAAAACATAACCAACCAAAGATGGCTTTGAAGGTATGTAAAAACCAGTGTACAAAAGTTCACTCCATAATTTTCCAAATGCTGGACTGCTGGAAGACAAAGCAGGACCTAAATCTCACAATAACATTAGTACCAAAGTGACAACACATTCCATGTCCATACACTAGAGGATAGGAAATTCATGGAATGGGGAGTAGGTTGTAGGATAAAACTAAACACAGGGGTTATGAGTCTGTTTGATGATGTTTGAAACTCTCAAAAGCAGTTTATTACAGTTAAGGGGAAAGCATCACTCGGAGGTCAGTCCAGTATCATAAAGAAAACGCAATAACACATAGGAGCAATTCAGAAGCTGAAATAGGTCTCATTTAATGTAATGATGCTGCCAATGCAGGACAAGTGAGATTGAAAGGCCTTGATTTTTCAGGCATTTGAGACTCTTGGGTATCCCATTATTCTGCCTTTCCAAAATAACACAGGCCTTTTATATCACCCACAGTACATCCAGCAATTCCTTCTGGATGTCTTGGGGCATTTAAAGGAAAACTCTGGGCTTACATTCAGGCAATTTTCAACCTACTGTGACTCAGGGAAATCTGCTGGCTTTTTATGAACAGACATCACACATTTTTTCTTAGACGATCTATAATGATAAAAAGTATAAAAGGCTTACAACAAATTTAAAATCTTTGTCACAAATACAAATTCAGATAAAAAGTAAACCCAAATTCAGGTAAAAAGTAAATCCATGTGTAAAAATGGAGCTTAATGTGGCTGTACTATTGTTATGACAGACGAAACTCTGCAGTAACAGGCCACAAACTACCACATTTAAAATTCATATATGTTTATGAATATCCCTTTTTTCCTTTGTGTTGCCTACCTTCATCTTCTCTTCATATCAGCTCCATTTGGCTACCCCAACTCCCAGTGTACACAAAGATCTTCAGAACAGTGTGAGAGAATATTCAAGAGACAGTTGCAGAAGATCAGACAACTCCTGCTCAGCAACCACTCCTTTAGCTTTCAGTTCCTGCATCTAAAGCAGACTTCAAATCCATACATGAGCATTTAATTTAATTATGATGTTCCTCCATAAGGTGTCTGCCTCTGTTTCCACTAATTAGGAGACAGGCTCAAACATTAGAAATAAAAAGCCATGCTGATATTCCTTATTTTTCAGATATTTATTTTGATTTAAAAGTATAATCATCTGGACATGTTCTTTAAAAAAATATCTATATAAACAATTTAGACATATTTCTGCTGTTTGAGTAATTTGTTATATAGTGCTTTATCATTTATACTCCAGCTGAGGAAATGAAAATAATGAAATGATAACTAAGTAACTGATGAATATATGAAAGCCAATAAATTCCTCTGAAACACTGTATTATTATTTCATTACTTTAATAGCTTGAAAACATTAAGAATGATTCTTGGTATATGTGGTTTTTAATACAATGATGAAATTAAATTAGCCATCAAACGAACAATAGCTAATAAAATGAGAGAGTGGACTAGTTTTAATATAAATATGGAAATGGCAGTGACTTGTTATATAAGGGCAATAAGGTATTATTTCAGTATTTTACAATCTACAGTATTTCATTAGCTTCAGATCTGTTCATTTCTGACATAAAATTATCCAAATATAAAAGCCACGGGAATACAGGAAAAATCATCTGATCTCAATAACATGCATCTGACTTAAAAGCAAGTTTAATGCAAAACATAAAACATGGGCAGGATAACTTCGAGGATAAACCTCGAAAGTTTATATTAGATTCTATGATAACAAGGTTTTTCTACATCATGAAATTTACTAGAAATTTAGCATCAAGGTATTTTCCCTCCCTCAGCTGCTCTAAAACTACATGAAAATGGAAAACAACTACTTGAATACCAAGATTTTTTTTAGTATAATATGAATTATAGAAAATAAGTTTACATTTTTACTTTTGCTGTAGATAAATATAGTAACCAAGAAATAGCACTACAAATTTACAAGAATACAAAAGAATCTGACCCAATATACTTTGGACACATTGCTGCTGTAAGAAAACCTGATCTTAGAATTTATTTCATAAAAGCTCTTCAGTTTCAAAGACAGATCCTGCATTCAAGACACCAACACAATGCTGCTATTCTCTTTTTCCTTAAGTTGTACATCCTTTTCTCAGCACCCTCAAGTTGCTACAGAAACAGGATGATAGAGTTGTTTAGGTTGGAAAAGACCATGGAGTCCCACAGCTGGCCCAGCACTGTGCTCACCACTAAACCATGTCCCCGAGTGCCATATCCATGTGTTTCCTTGAAAACTGCTGAGGATGGCAACTCCATGACTTCCCTGTTCCAATGCATGATCACTCTTTCCTAATATCTAATCTACACAACTGGAGGAAATTTCCTCTCTGTCCTGTCACTTGTCACCTGGGAGAAGAGACCCACTCCCACCGTGCTACAATCCATCAGCTGGAAGTACCTTTCCCTGTACACCCCTGCCTGTCCTGTTCATCCTCAAAAAGAATCAATCCCAGCTTTAGAACCCAGGATAGAACACATGGTTCTGAGGATCTTTTGCCAGTGGGCAGTGTAAACTGAGGCCATTTACAACAGCAAATAAAATCACATCACCCCCTCACAAACACAGAGGAAACCAGAGAGCAAGTCCTCTCTTTCTACAAGTCAGCACTGGTTTGTGAGAGAAGCACTGTAATCTAGAGGCAGTACTTTGGAATGTTTGGTTCTTAATGCATAGGACCACAGCAGAACACTTTCTGATAACACAGTGCAACCTGCTGCAGAGCCCAGAAATCTAGAGTTCTTGTCTGAAAGTTCACTTTAAAGCAGCTTAAGGTAAAAATACAAAAGCCTGATAAAAATTTGGGATCGAATAGCATGGTAAAGAGCATTATTCCATTATTGTCTCACTTTACCTGACAGATTTTTAGAGGCCAGATAAATTTTTCTCTTTAATAGACTCAGAAATAGAAGGCAAGAAATGAAGAAGCAAACACAGCTTCTGCTCTTCTTGTTCCTGCACAGATCTGCAACAAAGCTCAGGAGAGGCAGCAAGGAAGCAAATTAATCAGAAGCTCTTCAATACTTCAGCTTCCCCAGCTCAGGAGTACCTTCCCAAATGAACTGGAGGGGCAAAAAGCATGGAAAATGGAAGATCTTTTCAGAACTCAACCTCCCCTGAAAAACTTTACCATACTCTATTCATACTGCTCCAAATAACCAAGAAATCGAGTCTATCTCTCAAGGTGCTTGTAGGCTGAAGTTATTTCCTTATAGTGAATTGATCATAAACCTTGAAATGAAATTTTGGAAAGAATGGACAGCATGTTGCTTCTTCCAGGCTGTTCTCCTTCCTAAACTGCAAATTGGTTACACTGGAAAGAAAAAGTAATAGAACACTAGTCGCATTATTCCTTCCCCCAAGCTTTTATTTTCCTGATCAATTCATGATTACTATCAAAACTGAGTCAGATGATACAAACCAGTTGTCTGGTTTGCTCTTTTTCTTCCTAACTATTTTCTGAAAAAGAAACCTGCTAAAGGGACAAGCATTAATATCGAAAATTGAAAAAATATTCCTTAGTTATCAGACATAATAGTACTTTTAAGTGGTTTACACGTTTAACAAAGTTCTGCAGACAAACCTGTGCCATTCAAAAATCATTGGAGAGAGATTTATTTGCTCTGTAAATATAACACAACATCAGCAATTGCAATCTAAATTTATGGATATTAAATGTTAGTTCACAATTCCCCCTTTTTCCCCCCCTTCCCTTCTCCCTCTTTCAAGGAAAGAAAATAAAGTAAGACTAAATTACAATCAAGATACAAAAGAGGCAAAAGCCTATATTCTAAGCCAAGTCATGAAGTCATGCCTTGATTTTCCAAAAGAGGGAGATACAGCTCCATTTCTGATTTAAGTATTTCAGTTGCATTGCAGAACTTCTGAAAATCTTTAACTAGTTTACTAGATCGATTTAAAAAGGAAAGCTTTTTGCTCCTTTTTCTGTTTTTGTGCTTCTCTTAGAAAACGAAGAGAAACTAGTAGTAACAAAAAATACAAAAAAACCACTGTATTATCTATTTGAATAAAAGAAGTAATTCAAAAGACAGAGCCAGTAGCCTAGTGTTATAAAATACCTATGCAGATAAAAAATACCATAGGAAAGTCAAACTGTCAAAATACAGAAAGCCTTAGGAGAGTTGTTAAAAATGAAAGCAACATCATACAGAAACAATCCCAATGGATTTTCACAGTCAAATGTATAGAAAATACTTCACTTAATCATCCAAGTACATTGATTTATAGCTGTTACTCACACAGGGGTGGCATTATTAGGTATGAGGGACAGCCAGTTTATTTTCACAAAGGGAAAACACACATCTGTGCTGAGGGAAAGCATTAAAACTTTTCTTTCGGTCTAGAATCCTGATTTTGAAAACCTTTCCCAAAAAAAAAAAAAAAAAATCAAAGGAAAACTGGAATCTCTAAAATATACAGTTGAAAAAATATTTTCCCTCCTATGACTTAATCAGAAACAAGTTACTATAAGAACAGTGATGAAGCTTAAAGACTGTAAAGATTTGTATGCATAATATAGAAGCATTCCTGTATGTATTCTGCTAGTCTCTTAGTTAAGAGGCTTGGGGTACAAGAGCATGGTTTGAAAAGCAACCATAATAATAAAGCACATTACACATACAGCAAGTGTACTTTTTACAGTTGTTTCAAACCATGTCAAGTAGAAAAGAAGCTGATGAAGTATGTAATACGGGCACCCAAGCATTAAGTATTACTTATCCTCAACTACAAAGCATTTGTATCAAGGACAACTGCTGCAGAATGCACCTCACAATTGGGTGGCTGTGCCACACTGCAGAGAATGTCAGGAGCTTCCCCTAGAAAGTGATCCTATCCTCCAAACAAAAACAAATCCCATGAGAATCACAGCCAGGCTTACATATTCTTAATATATAAGACTTCAAATCCTGTTTCAACACCTCTTCTTCTTTAAGATGTCTCCCTCTTTTCCTCAAGGAAAAAAAAAAAAAATCACATTTTGCCTAAATGTACACCTAATAGTAATTGAAACAATTAGTCTTCTGCATGGATAAACTAAAAGTAAAATATCTTGGAGTATTTTTAAATAGTAAAACCTCCTACCAGAGAATTGTGCAATCTTCAAGTCACAGGAGAATGAAGCCTGCCAAAACAACTGAACAAGAATATTCTAAAGAACTGAACTCAGTCTGCAACAAAGGCTCCCAAGAACAACAGTCCACTGCATTACATTGGTGCTACAACCTCTCCTATGAGTCTATGAGGAGTTGCACATGGTTTACTAAATCCAAACAGGCAATGCTAGGAGACCATTTACCTCCCAATGAGATAACTCTTCCTGCAAGCAAACCTCATCTGTAACCCAAAGAAGTCTACAATAACTTGCTGAAGGGTGATGAATCACAATCACATGGTGAAACATGAAGGACACTGCCACAGAATTCATGTTCTACTTCCCGTCAGCATGACTTATACCCAGAAATGCATATGGTACATGATTTAAATACTGTTTAGTAACTTCCAAATCCCAGGAATACAAGTCTGTTTCTTCTTCCACACAGGGTATGTACCATGATGCTGTGGAACACTTGTTTCACTCACTGTTCACATTTGCAAACCTGGTGATGGTGTTTTGGGTCGGGTTGCTTTTTTGCATGCTACTGACTACTTAAGAAATTATATTCAAGTGACACAGAATTTAGCAGACTGAGCAAGGATATTGCCTCTTCACCCAAACTAAGGTAAAAACCAGAATAATTAGAAATGTTTCTATATGTACATGTAAGAAAATAGCAAACATTTCTTCAGGAAGGTTTTCACTGAAATCAAGCACCTCTGCTCAGGGTACCCAAGACTCCCCTTGTAAAAGCCATCTGACTGCACATAACCTATCTTATAATGACAACCATCTCCCCAGGAAAGTGCTGGATTCCCCAACATTGGACACTAAGATCCAGACAGACAGAGTGCTGGGCCATCGTGATTTGCTTTTGTCAAGAATGGCTGGACCATAGGATCCTTGAGGTCCCTTCCAACCAGGTACTCTATGTTTATACTCACATCTCACAAGCCTGAAAGTCCACCACATCTTTAACACTTCTGTCCCCAGAATCCTAGCCATCAGTCTGCCATTATTAATAGATTTCCTGGGTTTTCACATTCTCATTATAAACACGTTTTTGACTGCAGACTGCTTGAAGTGCATGAGACCTGAACTCCTCACCAGTCTGGTATTATGCTGCTGCACCTCCTGATCAGTCGGGTCAGCTGCAACACCATCTATTTCATAGGTGACAGTAATTATACTTGATGAATTTTACTAGCAGTGGCTCCCTGACACAGATTAACCTACCTGCTCACCATATCTGATTCCTTTTCAAGGTGTACAAGTTTAACACAGAGCATGCAGATTTACTAGGAAGTATAGGATAGAGTGGTAAAACTGCAAGGATTAAGTTTTAAAACTATTCTTCACAACTAGCTTTCCTCTACCCAGCACCTTGTGAATACAAATGTACTTTAGGTACTTTCAACAATGATTAATAAACTGTTAATAACTGTTAAACGTAGTTCTTTCCTTTGCACACTTGAGTATTAAAAAGGGTAATACATTTGGACTGGAAAACTATTAAAACCAATCACAGTGAACTTCCAAAGCCATTTTGTACGAACTGATGAAAGAACTGTGTTGCTCATGCCTGCCTTGATCTTGTACTGGCCTTGGCACCTACAATTCCTGTTCAGCAATCACTAAAACCACCCAAACATGAAAGAGTATCAGCAGAAAAATATTGTGTTAACAAGTGCACAAGTTATCAAATCTAATCAACTCATTACAGTACAAGATACTCCCTCAAAAAACTATAAATGTCACCATTTAATTACATAGAATATATATACACACACACACAGATGTGAAGAAGAAAAGGATACAGACTTTACAAATAACGGAATGCAGAGCTTTAAAAAAAGTTTCTACCACTTTCTGAGGCGTTCTTTCCAGTTAAAATACATTAACTACATTTCATGAATATTCAAGTGATATTTAGTTGCATATATAGATTCATGAACCTACCCAGCACATTGTTAGCTGAAGTGTCAGATGAGTTTATTAGTCAAAAAAATCATTGTTCTGGTAATAATTTCAGAAATCACATATCCATTGTCATTATTAGAACGTTGAACAATCACTTCTATTTTAATAGATCCTCTCCAGCTCACAAAAGTTTGTGGTTCTTCTATACAGATTCTTTTCCTAGTTAATGTTACAGGGCAGCAGGTAGCTCTATCATAATTGCCAATATTTTTCAAGTAATGATTGCTATTTTTTCTTATTTAGACATGTGAAAATATTTCAGAACTTGAATTTGGAAATTATTTAAACTAGGTTTACATTCTTAAAGGACTCAATTTGCCAATTATTTTCCATTTTCTGTGTTGTTCCTTGGCACTCCTCTAAATAATATTAAGCAAGTTCCCCAGTGCAGATATTAAAATCTCAATTTTTACCAATACTATCCCTAAACTCCACTGACATTATTTCAAAATTAGGATCCTGCCCACTACAGTGAAAACTTAATTTACAGGTACATTTACACAGTTGGAAAAATCACTTATAAATAAACAGTAAAAGGACAAAATGTAACACTGGTTAAACTCCTGCATTAATACGACTACACATGATGAGACTTGCTATAAAAGTTTATCCATGGTATTTTTTTAAAAGCTTGCTGTGTCCTCTAAAAAGTTAATTAGGAATACCAAAAATGAAGGAAAAAAACCCAGTCATTTTCCACCACAAAAGGTAAGTACTTGCACCCCAACTGCTATCACTGTATAATGACAAACATGCTGATGTTTAAGGAAAACATCTTTCAAACTACCTCATTAGAAATTATGGGAGGTAAAAAGGCTTCTTTTATTAAAGGATAACATTTGGCTTTGGGTTTAAATCTGTGCTCACTTGTGACATCTGTCAGAAGCTTAAAAGCCAGCACTACCTTACTATAATAGCAACAATATTTGTTCACTTAACTCAGTCTAAGCTCTCAATTGATCCACGAGAGAAAAAAGAAATACCCTTTTCTAGCAGGTAACCTTATTTTGAAGATGGATGTCAAAATTCACAAGGGAGTCACTCAACTATCATAAGCATCCATCTCTTCACACAGAAAAGTGTGAGAAGATTTACAGCAGGTTTTTTAATTACTCATTTTCTGCAATGTTTATATTTACTTATGAGAAGACTGCCTGAAGAGCTACAGTAGACAGCCTGCTACTATTGAAAACAGGCAAACATTTGACCTCTGCTCCTCATTTATTTTCCCACAAAAATATTTTGTGACCTGATCTAAATTAGTGTCACCGACTACACTCCATCCATTTCCCATTCTGGCTTAGATATTACTTATTTAAAAGAAATGACCTTGTTACCATTTCAGAACTTGGCAGTCGCCTGTGTGAAACTGATCAAAACAGAGTAGACAGAAGCTAAAGAAAAGGACCTTCTGGAGGAGACATTTCTTTCCCTAACAGATTAATCACCACAATAATGCCTGAAGTTAACAATTTTAACTTAAATAATAAAGTTTAACATACTGGTAAAAGAAACTTTTAAAGCTGTGATTCCCTTAGGCTTCTTTAGTATAGAAAAATGGGAAATACTTTCATTACTAGAAAGATGTCTGTTGCCTAGTCTAGTGCAGACACCAGTGCCTGTATATTTCAACATTACCTCTGCTATCTGCATAGCAATTTCTATCTGCAAACAATCAATTTTCTCAGCTTCTATATGAACAAAGAACAGCAAAACTGTGCTCTAATACACAAAATACAGATATTTATGAACAATCAGAAATGTTTGAACCACATAGCTCAAGGAAATCTTACAGAAAAGCAGCAGCTTTCTGCACTAATTAGCAGAATGGGAGAGGGTAAGATCAGCTGTAGCACGAGGATAAGGTACATGCCTACCATGTGAATACTCCAAAAGGTTCTGTGATAAACCATCTTTGAACTACCTTAACTGGAGACTTTTTTGTTTTTTTCTGTTAGTCCCATCATCTGACTACATCACAAGTACACATTGTGAAGTCTTGAAGGCACCATGGAACAAAAACAAAGTGTCATGAGATTATTAGCAAATCTACAGATGAGGCAGGGAATAGCTCCATATGGATGGAGCCATCAATTATGGCTTCACACACTCATGAATCAAGTTTCTAAATATTTGGTCCTTGTTTAAGGAATAAACTACAAAGAAAATTTGTTTCAAAGGCAGTCCTGCTTCAAAAGCCTGTTGGACAATAATGTATTGTGAGTGTCAGTGACAGCCATGTAACTTTGTCTAAAATTGACCATGGAAAGCACAATTAAAGTGACAGGGTAGAAAAAGCCTAAAAACAAAAACTCACATTGTACTCTGCCAGTGGGTATCTTTCAGCTTTTCAGAAAACTCAGAGCAACTACAGAAGTACAGCAATTCATTTTATAAGTACATCAGTACCAAGTGCAATCCATAGCAATTCCACATACTTAACAAATTATGTATAATGCCATACTTGCTTTATGGAATTTCTATTTCAAAGAAAATGCTGAACAGGAAGAAAATACTATCAAGACCTTAATTCAAAATAAGGAGATATGACCAGTGATTATCTAAGAGAAAAAAAATCATCTTACCTTGCTCCAAAAGCATTTAAGATTCTATGGTTTTGTTTTGCTATTGTGTTAATAAATATCAACACTCATCATCATTCACACCTCTAATCTTTACAAAAAGCATAGAATAATCTACAGTAGATGAGTCAAGAGTTTTGTAGATAAAATAGAGAAGGTAAATTCAGCAACAATCAAAAAATCTAACCTACTTGCATCTCAAAGCCATGGAAAATATTAAATAACCATTCTGCACACTTATACCTTGCAGCATAATCACTGAATTTCTGAGTTGCAGACAAGTATTGTCTTTCCTGCTCTGCAAAATAACAACAGCTTTCTCATCCTTGAATGATTATTCCTAAACTTCAATTTGTCCTTATTTATTACTGGGATTATTTCATAAGCCATAACAAAAAGCATAGAGATAAGCACACACACTGAGTAAGCATTTCCAGAGCATTTTTACACATATATTTGTTGTAACAGATTTCTTGTTTGCCTAAGCAGATTTTCAGCAGAAAAATGAGGATTTTTTTTTCAGTATTTTAGTTCTTTTGATGGGACCTCTGAAAATGTAGTAGTATTATACAAATGCTTCCAGGTTCATAATTTTCCTAGTCTATAGGTAATTTCAGTACATTTCTTTCCTTTACTACTTATTACTGCCCTCTGTTAGCACACAGTATCTATGAAACTCAAGCTCTGAGTGCAACAAAGCACATCCCTGATTTAAATCAATATTCACCTAAAAATCATCAACTCTTCTCTGAGTTACTTGTCATTAGGTGTATTTGCACTAAGCATACAACTGTGGCATTTGACAGTGCAAAGAAATTTTCCATTAATTTCTGGAAGAAAGCATTTTAAGCTCATAGATGCTCATGAAATACAACTGTGTTCAGTTTCACTTACTTAAGCCTTCCACTCAATACTCTGAATTCCTAAAGAGTAAGTAGAAGTTTTACAAATCTGCATGTACCATTAATGCAAAAAAAAAAAAAAAAATCACCTGAAAAGCCATGGTTAAAAGTATTGCAAAAATTACCTAGCTATTGAGATTTTAATAGGATCTTAACCACAGGTAGTTGCATCAAATACAGAAGGATTTTTACCTAAACATTACTTAATTCTTCTTTTTCAGATTATCCATTTGTAAACTGTTTTCTTCTTATAACATGGTGCAATACTCTATAACTACATTTCAGTCACACATGCCTGTTCCCAAAATCTCTCTTTGTGATGCTTAATGTTTCACTCCTCTAAGTCACCTTGCTCAACTAGATAAACTGATTCTGCTTCTTAGAACAATCACAAGACGATAAAGTTACTTACAAGAAAACAAAATGGACAGCAAATGAGAAAGAAAGGTTACAAGAGTTAGAGTAAGTCTAGAACCAATACCTTTAGCTTTGACCCGTGGGGCACAGGAGAACGGCCATCTTCAGGTGGAATGAACAGCTCCCACTTCCCATATTCCAACTTCTTATATGGATGAGAAGATGGATTCCAGCCATCTGCAATATAAGAAATAATATTAAGTGTTCATCTTAAAATGCATCCAATTACAATTCAAAGCTGTAACTCTGAGTTTCATCTTTCTCAGCATAAACTTCAGAGAGAACAGACACAAATACTTTTATGCCTGGTACTGCCCACACATTCAAAAGAGGTAAAATGAAATGCCACAGTTTTAAGGCTTCAGGAAAATTCCTTTGTCATTAAAAAAATTAACTGAAGCAAGCTGGAATCCTGTAATTCAAGATTCTTTGTCCTCTTTGGATTTACTGAGCACTGGAGATGTGCAAGGATGGTCATTATGGTTGGTCCAACTCAACAGACACCTGTCAAGGGGGTCTGGAGTGTTTGTAAGCACATTGAAGGTTAACTCCTCTGAATGGAGTGAAGATATCACTTCTGAACTGACACACTTCAGCAATGGAGTCATTTCTACACTCCATTTCTAGAAGGAAGTAAAAGGATAAGTTTGAAAATTCCTTTTTTCTTTTTGCCTTGAAATGTCTATTTCACATAGTTCAAGGCAACAGACTCAAGCTAAACAGGAACCAGTCAACACAGAAATCTGAATTACAAGATGTTAAAGCAACACATATTAAACTTCCTTCATGCTAACCTATTTGCATGCCATGGCCTCTTGCAATTAAAGAAAAAAAAAACAACAAAACAAAAAACCCACAATGACAAACCAAAACTCACACAGCACTGAAAGAAGAATAAGCAGCCTTCAGTTTAAGAATATTAACTCAGACTTGGAGGAAACAACATTGCTACTAAATATGTCAGGTAAAAAGCATTTCAATAAAAAACTGGACAGTTAAACTGAAGCAGGATCATCACTTTTGCCACCATGGAAATCACAGCAGGGGAGGGAGAGAAATTAAGATGTTCTATCCATCAGCATACGTATTTTCCTAAACATCAGTAATTACAAATACTATCTGCTGTGCAACAAAAGGATAATCTTCCCTAGCAATGTATGGATGTGTTGCATTTCAGAGAAAGACCAAACTGTTTTCAAAGTTGCTGGCTGCATTTGCACAGCTGTTAAAACCCAAGAACTGCCAATCTTTAGTTGAAGAACACCAGTAGACACAAATTAAACAAGGCCACACAATGTGACAAAATAAGTATGCCAGACAAATATTGTGGTACCTACTCCTTTTACAGCAGAAAGTAAAACAGAAATACAGTTAATTCAGTATTCTATTTAGATTATAGTTTTATCATGTTTCAAGTATTTGGGTAGTGGAGCCAAATTACACATATTAGCAGAGGGAAAGTATTTACTAAACAATTGCTTAACAGCAGAAGAACTTACATACTTGTAAGATTTAGATGGCTCCTCCCCCTTGGCTTTACACTGAAGTTTCAATCACGAAAAATAATTAAACAAATACTACTAATATCTACTAGGACCAACATCAAACAAACAACACCTTGGCAATTAAGCAATACTCCTTAATAAAATGTCTAAACTTGAAAACTGTAGTGTTTATACAGCAAAATATAGATATATTTTTTATTTCAGGGCATGGTAAAAAAGATGCAGAAAAAAGCACTTTAAAAAGTTGGGTTTTTTTAAATTATAAGCAGCTAAATTGTCTCAAATAAAAATTCCAGGCAAAAATGAGAAAACAGAAGATGAAACATATAACAAACATGTTAAGCAGCTGCAAGAAGTTTGCTTTAAAAACTGTTAGGATTTATGATAGTCATCATGGGGGACTTAGTCTAAATTCTTTCCATCTTCTTCTTCCCCCAGATATCCCACCATCTTCATGGCTTTTCATGAAACTCTTTCCAATTGAGCTACATCTCTTAATTCAACATACAAACTGAATCACATATGCCAGGTGATGAATATTGAGCAAAATTAAAAGTTACAGCAAAAAATTCTTAGTCTCAGTTTTCATAAAAGTCACCCAGGGGAACCTGCACAGAGTTAATCATGTTCACCAAAACCACTGCATTCTTACAATATTAAAAAATATTCTCATGACCTCTACTAAAACCACATCTCTTCCCTCCTTCAGAGAGGGAATGGTTACATCTATCTACCTGTTTAAATATTTCTGCTCTCTACAGACAGATTTGATAATTCCACCAAAGTTGCCTGAACTTTCCCCTCCACCTGCCAGCAATGCCAGATGCTCCTGTTAATCTCTCCTGTTCCCAGCCACAGTCCATGACTGCAAGCCTGTGGCTCATGATGTAAAAATAAATGCTAAGCAATACCCATCTGCCCCAGATGGTCCTACTTAAACCCACTGTTTACTAATTACCCCTGGAGAGGAGCTCACTTAAAAAGATTATAACAGAAAACATTGCTTTGTATTAATGCCAGAGGCATAAAGAACACATAACACCCTGAAAACTGAATATTCCTTCCAAAGAGAGAGTGGCTCGTGCTTCTCTCAGGTTTACTGCTCCGTTTTCTGACTTTTCAGCAAAACTTAGCCCAAAATGCCTGAAGGAAGGAAAGAAAAAAAACAAACTCAACTAACCAACAAGTGATTAGTAGACTATTATGAAGATGAAAAACAAAAAGTCAAAAAAATATCTTAGTTTGAGAACAGAGACTTCAAAAGATTCTGCCAACAACTACAAACAGGAAAAGGCTGAGGAGATTACCAGCAGGAGTTCAAATAATCAGCTTGAATAGGTATTGGGGAAAAGGACACCATCACAGAATACCCATAAACCACACACAAAGGCAAAAGCTTCTGTACAGAAGTTCAAGCCTCAGCTATCACTTAATCCAACACAGAAGACATCTTTGATAGCCTCATACTTTGTTTTGTCTCATCTCTGTGATTGGATCTCCCAATCCCAGACAATTATTAAAACATTACATCCTACCTCAGCAACAGGAGGCACAAGGGAACTTCTTGCTCAAAACTACACTGTTAGCTTGCCAAAGAATCATGAACTGAGCTTTAATGTCAAACAGAATTCAAAGCTAGGTTTGGGTTCTAGCATTTGACAAAAACTCCATTTAAATACATATTTCCCACTAAAAGACAATTTGACTGACTTGCTCAATTTCCTGATTTTGTTTTCACATTGACAAGGATATAGACATACACCTCTGAGGCTCATGCCTGAACTTGGAGTTTCACACAAGAAATTAACACTTCTCACAGAGGAAAAGAGTTGTTGTTGCATATTAACCAAATAATTGACTTTTTTCCAATACAAGAACTGTAGCTGGTTTTTTTCCAAAAGTGAAAAAACTTTATAAACTAAAGCTGAATTCTCAAGTGAAATTGAATCTCTTACAGCAATTGTATTTCCATATACCTTCTGATCAACTAAAGACACCTAAAGAGAATAAAAAGTTCAGCAAACACACAGCATCCTTGAAGAAAGTTTATCAGACAAGTAGCAGCTCAGACAAGGGAATGAGCACCAAAATCCCAGTATCCCAACAAGACATCTGTATTCCACTTGATCAGAATATGAAATCAGAACATAACTGGAGAGATTCTCCAAGGACACTATTCTGTTCTACACAGTGGCAAATTAGGTCTTCCTCTCCCCAAAGCTAATAATTTTTAAAGCAGATTACATTAATGATCCTGCTCTTGAGCTCTTGGAAATTGGGTAAACAGCCCAAACACTGACATAAAAACAAATGTCATTACTTCTCAGATAGGATGTTTCCCTGTATATTTGTGCCACCTTATATTACAGTCTGCTGCTCTCAGTCATCTGCAGCCACAGAAATATAACACTGTTTGACTTTACTCATCAAATGTAAGTATTTTTCTATAAAAAATCTTGGAAGAAAGCAGTAAGAAATTCAGCATGATATCATGACCGTACCTAGAATCCATTTCAGTAAAAATCTAGAATTAAAAAAACCAAAAACATTCTGATACACAAAGTTTTTTGTCAGCTATCAGATACCCAAATTATGAAGTACTGTGACTTAAGGTACTCTCTTTTCACTCTGAAGGGATCCTGTCAGAGTTTAAATAATAGACAAATATCCTCCCAGAACCAACCATACTACCATCCCTCCAACCACAGCAGAAGCCTTCCCCACTAGTGCAAGGAAAAGGAAGCAGAAACCAAACCAAACAGACATACCAGACTGATCAACACTTTAGATCAATGTCAGCTGGGAAGAAGGGAAAGGAAGGGAAGACAAATAAAAGAACAGAAACCACAAATGTTACAACATATTATAGCAAATGCTAAGTTCCAAATTATTATGCATACTTACTCTCAAGCTTTTTAAAACCAGTAGCTTTATTTTTAAAATTAAAGAATTGTTGACAGATAACCTATTGAGCCTCTGCATGACCAAATACAAATGTGAGTGTTCCAATTACCAAAAAAATTCCATGAGCTACTCCCAAAACACACAGTTCAGTGACTTAAAGTCACTTCAGTGACTTTGAAACAGTCAATTTTAAAGCAGCAATAAATTGCCAGTAGTCACTGGGTTCCTTGGCAATAGGGCACACAAATGAAATAATCAGTGTTATCACTGAGAGCTTTTGAAGGAGCTATAATGTTGATAGTGCCTCTACTGTTGGAAATTCAGCTGACTAATTGTCTCATACACTTGATTTACTGAAATGCTGAAAGTACTAATTGACAAATCTTAATGTTTTTGGATGCTCATTTAATACTTCTTATATAAAGCTTTGTACTAGAACACCAATAGACACAATATTTTTTCTCTCAAATTACAGAGTTTTAAAGAGACAAAAAAAGCTCTGAAAGCATTGAATTGATGTTGAATTCATGTTTTTCATTCTCCAATCCACTTACAGATTTGTGTGCTTTTACTAGTTTCTAGCACTTTTTTTTCCCCAAAATGCACAGCGATATTAAGAATTTTTCTATAAATTGGAGCTATCCCATACAAGTTTCTCAGAATAAAATATAAAAAATTCCATAATTTGGGTCAAAATACCTTAATAGCAAAGCTTTTATTGTCTTTTATAAGCCATAAAAGTCATTCAGAAAAACCTTTACATGTACAGGACTGAGGCTTCACATGTATATAATTACAGAAGTAAATGATTCATGTTTATCTTACACATAATTTTTAACAAAGATATAATCAACTATGAGCTTAATTTTAAATTTGGAAAAAAAAGTTCAAGGTCCCTGTACACAACCTATACTTGCCATTTTATTTTTTACTAGTTTTTGTTCCTCAAAAAACTTAAGATGAAATAGCAGACACTAATGCTTTGTCTCTTTACATCAAACATTAAGACATTCTCAGACAATACCATATTATTAAGGAAAACATTGCTATCCATCTCCAAAACAAAAAGAATGAATTGACACTTTTTTATATTCTATACCACCATATTTCAGTTTAAAACCTAAAGAGCTTCTGTCATCTAAGTTCAATGTTTCTTTGTCTAAGATTTCCAACTTCCCCTGACATGGCTACACTATGTTTTTTTTATAAAAAAGTTTTATTAATAAAAGTCTTATTAAAAGCAATCCCAATATCCAATTTAAACACAATATAATCACAAATTTAGTCTGAGACTTTAACCTGCTTGAAAACTTAAAGAAAGGTTAAAGGGATTCAGTTTTAATTAAACATATCTGTAGCAATCTGACTCTAAATCTTAGGGTTTTGCAATCCAATTTCTCATGAGAATATCATTCAAGATCATATGAATTGAATGACAATCTTCCATGCCTCCAGTCTTTCCAAGTACACTATTGTCCCCTTTGGGAATGAATACTTTACTATGACTGACTGATATATAGCAGAAACACAGTTTTTCCACATTACAATTAATTTCTTTTAATTAATTTTCTCTTTATATTGCTGTATTCATTAGTGTCTAGATACAACTACTCTAAGATATTAGTCCTAAATTTCTGCTTCATATGACATATTACATCAAATATCTTAAATAAAGTAGGGTTTAGAAAACTATTCCAGTGTTTAGCTACCCTATTCTGGTATACATATACTTCCCCTCCAACCTGATAAGCCAATTTATAAGTTATAGCCTCTTTTCAAAATATAAAACATATTATTAAAATCTGGTTTTAATATTACCATCTCTTAAAATACATATATAAAACAAATACACTCTAGGCTTTAGCTGAGTTGAGACATTTAACCTGCACCCATCCCATGAAAACCTTGAGCAATGAGTGGGGTTTCAGCAAGTAGAAGAGACAAGGAGGAAAATTTTCTGTATGTTTATACACATAAAATTGTCCTATGAAAATAACCTGATCTAGCTGCCTTGTAGTCTATATTGATACCTGAAATCACTATTATCTATCTAGTAGGTGAACTATACATGACTCATTATTCAGTGTTAGAGGACATATCCAATTTCAATATTAAAATGCAAGAACTACACTAACCTATTTATCAATGTCTATTCCAATAAAATGACAAGCAGCACTTTAAGAAAAGCTACTTTAGCATTCACTATGTTAGTCATATCAAACAGGATCATGGCTGAAAACAGCGTCGCACTAACTTTTCTGTTCAACTTCTGCATCAAAAACGAGATTTTTTTTTTTTTTTTTTTTTTAATAAAAACCTTTCTAAAATAAAGAGATTTTCCTTTTGATACTTTCCTCAGACGGGGTAAGGAATGGCCAACATTTAGCTTTGCGTTTAAGCAGAAGTAGTTAACTGCTTCAAAGGACTTTTGATGCACTGAACACTCCCTAGATCAGTATTTTTGCAAAATCAAAGTCAGATAAATAAAACTGTATGCTTCTGAAATGCAGTTAAATGAACAAAATAATTTCACAGATAAAGTCCCTGTTCAGTAAGAACCAGCAGTGCAAAACCTAGTACTCTGGCAGACATAACGGAAGAGAGAGTAGAGGCGAAAGGGAAAAACAGAACAAAGCTCTCCCAAACCCTAAACAAAAAGGAGAGCAAGGAATTGTATTGCAGGATTGAAGAGCAATGATGAATGTCACCTTTATCTAAAAATTTGAGAACATAATTTGAGTGTAGCTAGCCTTCCAATAAAAAGCAAATTTATATTTTCGTTTAAAATTCAAAGGGAATTGTCTTAGTGGTTCTCAGAGCAAGCAATGCAATTCTTCCATGTAATACTGTAATCTTCCCATTCTGCTAACATCTTTCTTCCTCCTGCCTTCACAAAAGCAGAGTAGCTACTCTTTCAGTAATATTTAGTTTGATTTTAGGCTACCATTTTCCAGCAGAACTTTTGTCTAAACTCTCAGGATAGGTGAGAATTCTCAAGGGCCTTGGTCCTTAGATAACACAGTTGCTTGATCAGTAAAAGAAGATGAAACAAATTATTTCACTGTTATTTTTGCAGAGATGCAAAAATAGTTTTCAAAAATCTCTGCATCTCTAGTTTTATAAAAGTCTAGTTATAAAGCTTTAAAAAGAACTTCAGGAAGTTTAGATACAGCCTCGAGTTGCAGTGTGATCCAGTGTGACATGAGCCATTGCCTTTGGGGTATTAAAATTGCGTAACACTGACCATGTAACAGAAACACATATTCATAAGCTACTGCAACACAGAGGAAAATATTATTCATTTAAGCCATGACATGCATATATTACTATCAGAATTTGATCATTGTGACAAAATTTTCTTTAAAGGAAGAGAACATTGATGCAAAACAATGTGTAGGGGAGAAGAAATTTTCCTAAGAATACTTACTGAAGTCACCTGCAAGAAACACTGCTTCTGCTCCTGGTGCCCACTCTTTGCAGTATATTCCACCATCCGCAAGTTGATTAACTCCAAAGGTTTTGTAACTTTTCGTAAAATTATCAAGGCCGCCTTCACTTTCCTCAATGTTCTTCAAGTGGTTATAAAACAGAGAATACCTTGCAATGAAAACAGAGAACATTCTTTAGAAAGATTAGCAAGTGTCTTTCTCACATTAACTAGTGTAAAAACCTAAAAAAAAAAAAAA
>VZRH01004535.1:1569195-1602051 GCA_013397555.1 Urocynchramus pylzowi
AAAAAGAAAAGAAATACACTAACATGAGATTCACTGCTCTCTACTGGAATAGAAAAAAATAAATAAATCAAACACAAATCATGCAATTTTTCCATGGTTGTTACACAGACTAAAATTGCAATCTTTGTGTTTGTCAGTGCTTTCGCTATTTTACAGGAACATTTTGCACTTTCAGTCTAAAACTACAACCCCTGATTGGCAGCCAAGAAATCCCAGTATTACTACACAACAGGAGAACTTCACACTCTGAACAGCCTAGCACTTTTCCTTCCATCTTATTAATATCAGACACAACCCTCCTAGGGAGAGCTGGATAGGCCTGCCACATCTCTCACAGCCAGTTTTAATAGACAGACAATCTCAGGCCATTGCAAAGTTTGCAGTACAGCATGTCAGCATGGACAAACCCATCTGCTCCTTGCAGAAAGGGGCTCATTAGGCAACCTCTTTACAGAGACTATCAGCAAGACTTTGCAGTCAGTCCCTGACACTGCAACAATTTGGAAAAAATTACAGCTTCATATAAGTAATTATTTGAACCATACCCTACTTACACCAGTAGGAATTGAAATACCCTAAACCTCTAGCATAAACCTTTGCCTGTAACAGCTTAGAGTTTTTTGACATATTTTGCTATGTTTTCTCCAAGTAGGTTTCTGGAATTGACGGTAACATCAGGGGTACAATATAAACAAGTCAGTCAACTTTGACCCCTAAATTATGAACTGTTTTGTTCAGAAGCACAGCTAAAAGCTGCAACTGAGCACTTAATTAATGCTACCTGCACAGTTTTTTTGTTGTTTGTTTGTTTTCAGTAAGACACTCCTGAGGTAAATTAGAAAAGTGTTTGCTTTTTCATAAAGGGTAGAGAGTCTTCTGAAGCATATAAAAAACAGTAAGAACCACAGCAAAACCAAACTTGTCAGCCTTATTACACTTCCTACATTCTGTAATAGGAAATAGAAACACTAAACCAGCACTATGGAATGGCAACCTTGTTGATTAAAGAAAAAGAAGTCTGTTTGCAGTGTCAGGACTTAGAACTCTGGTTTATTGCAAAGTTTTGATTTTTTTGGCCCTTAATTAGTTCAAAGTAGAAGATTACAATGTCTAATTACTAGTTAAGGTAAACAGCATTACCTGCATTAATTTAGAGTACTATGACTACTATTAAGGTTAATCTCCCAGTAAGTTTTTATTATTTTATTATTAAGACTGATGATAATCTTTAAAGGGAGAAAGATTTGAAAATGCCTCCAGGATACACTGTAGCAAATACATTCATAACTATTTTTGCCCATCCACCTGCATTATTCTCGTAAAATTTGCTCATGGGTATAATCCTCAGAAGTGCATTACTAACTACTACTGCTCTGATAATCAATTTCACTTATGTCCTTGAGGGAAAATATTTTGTCAGATTTCCAACTATAAGTGCATTATATATATATATATACAAACTCAGTTGATTGACTTACATTTTAAACAGCTGCAATCACAAAGATTTATATAAAGCTTAAATACAGAAACAAAGAGCAAGTCACAAATACCCTCAGAATTTCAACATACATCATCTGGAAAATTCAAATTACTCTATTTTTGAAGGGTTCTCCTTGGGGAAAAAAATAAAACAACCACTATGGCTTTGAAATTTAAGTAATTCTTAAAAATATTGTATCATACAAGAAGTATAGTTATATATATAGAGAGAGAGAGATATGTTTTGTGTAGATTTTTTTTTTTAATTGGTTAAGGGAAAAAATATATAATAAGAAACATATTTGGAGTGTTATCTGCAAATCCCTGTTTCTCTGCCATATATAAGCTGTTTCAAAATTGCTGCCTGTCCCATGCATTGCTTCCACCTCTTTCCACCGTGGCTGAAGCAGGATCTGTTTTACTATAGGCAGCTGCTGTAACTTCAGAGAAGATCTAACTGAAGCAATGAGCTTGATACAGGTAAAATAGAAGAGGTGGCTTTGAAATATATTATTTAACCAAAATTAGTTTTTCCTCCCCACTCTTGCCACAAATACATTGTCACAGCTTTAAGAACATGACTAGTTGGATGCAATATTTCCCATATTCCCATATTAAAAAGTAAAAGGAGAAGTGAGCTTCATTGTTAAACAAAAGTCAGTCACAAACCCTTTAAAGCTACAGAAGGAAATGAATCCTTTATTACCAGAGAAGAACAGCAGGCTATAAAGAAGGACTGAAATTTCACTGCAGAAAAGGAAAAGGCTACTATTTACTTCACAGCACCTAGAGGTGTAGCACATGCCAGTGGTCTACTCTTCCTCAACATGATCCCTTCCTAGGAATCAAACCCATTCATCTCATTCAGAAGAAATAAGTATCTAACAAATTCAGGATTTGAATGTGGGATGGATGAAAATGGACTTGCAGAAAGCAATTATGTGATTCTGTATATTTTGGATAAAACCAGCAATACAGACATTGTAAACTCTTGATTCTTGTCACAAAAGCACTAAGAACACCCACTGCTTCAATTTTTGCCTTTCAGTAAATTCAGAGTTTAAGCAAACCATGACACAAAGAAACCATGGCATTTAATATATGAAATGATCATGAGTATCATTGTCAAAGACTACTCTTTGCTCACTTTGCAAAGAGTGGTGAGCAAGATTACATGCTCAATAAATTATTTTGGGGGGAGAGGGAGGGTAGGCAAGAAAGGGAACATATCAGAAAAATTGTTGAGCAAGGATGTATAACATTTTTACAAAAATGGCTTTTTATACAGGACAGACTTGGAACACAGCATCATGTACACTGAGTAAGAATGCTCCTTCTATTTGTACAGAAGCATGCTGCTTTTAATAGACTAAGTTAATTCAGGTATTATTGCTGCATCACATTGCAGAAATAAAGATTTTTGCAACAACTAGTGTTCTCTGTAATTTATTTAAAATTATAATCTTTGAATTTATTCTTTTTAATCACCTCCTGAGATTATCCAGTAAGGAACTGTAGTTTGCTCAAAGCTCACAAAAAATCTCACCAGCTCCTAAACGGATCAATTACTTTTGCTATGAACTATTCCAAAAACTCATCTCAGGAGATGAAATGTATCTGGACACAGAACAACATTACTTGTCACAGAAGGCCTTGTAAAACAGCAGAAAGGCCTTGTAAAGCAGCAACTGTAGCCTGTTGCTCCTTTGAAGGAAAGGACTGAGTTAAGTACATGCTCGTGTCCATATTTAGGGAACTCTATGGTCTTGCTTTCATGATATTTCAGCTTTCATTTCTACATTACTAAAGCTTGTGAAACACTGGTTTTTTTATCTTTGAAAGTGACACCCCAGGATTACACACAGAAAATTACAGGAAATATATTTCTTGTTCAACCAATTCCTAATATTTATATCATTCATTAATAGTATACAAGTCTTAAAACCAGAGATAAACACTTGATTAAGACTACATTTTGTGACCTCCTCTTCAACACTGAAAGTTATGTCATGTTCAGCTATGCATATATATACTTACATGACAGACTCCGAATGCATTTCATAAGTGAGAATCTCAACATTCTGGACATGGAACAGTCAACCTCAGAATCTAGAGCTGTAAGTCACAACAAAAGACTGACTTCTGCCTTCATACTTTTCAAGTTCTCAAGAGAGTGCAAAGTCTCTTAAGATTTTGCAGTTTCCTGGCATTAACACTGATACTGGTGAGGATTACAAGGTAAAAACTGTACCCAACTATGACTTGAAAAGTACAACCATTACCTTTGGGACAAAATAAACCTAAACTGAGCAACAAGAAGATCCACAAAACTTCTGAATATAGCATGTGAAGTGACTGAAAGAAGTTGCATGTGAAATCCTTTACTACAGGTGCAGCAACACAAATCTGACAAGTGCAGGCAACAGAAGGGGGGCTGCTGATGGTGTACTCCTGGCTCCTGGAGTTTTCATGAAAAAGCAGGGTTTTCAAGTTCCATATTCATTCATCTAGCTTCTGTTAATATATCAATGCTTCTAAAAACTGAAATTGTTGACTTCAGACTTACTGAAAAGACTTTCCATCTTAGCATTTCCCAAGAACACTGGCTGCCTAGACTGAAACAAAGTACTACTCTATTTCCAAATACTTTTAGACCAACATTTTTGCCCTCCCCACCATTATTTCAGTGTGAAACACTGGTAATCGTAAACATCACCTGAAACACAGTCACAACAGTCTTCTCCTATTGTTACATTCATAATTTGTAACACAGCATTGCTTTAAATCCCATGCTTTATATGCAGCTTTGTTTGAAGCCTTACAATAGAAGTGTAGGAATTGGCTGACTTTCCATAGAAGCAGGATTAAAACATCAAACATGAATTATTATAATGGCCATCCAGGAAACAAGTATCCTGCCAAAAAAATAGCCTCCCAAGTGAACACATAAAGACAATATTACATCAGCAACCACTTCAAGAATTGACATGTCAGGTGAGCAGTTATTCCTCCCACTTCTATCACTGAAACACTCTCAAACATTTTGTCTTATGGATACCTATACAACTAAAACTTATGCAGTAGAAGTAAAGAGTTCTCAGTTTAATGCTAAACTATACAGCCTTATACCAAAAAACATAATGTTCTATTTATTTTGTAACTTTGATATACAAACACCCTGGTTCTGCAGTTCCTATAATCACTGACTTAATTCAACTATTGAACCCATTAAAAAAGTCTCAGGTATATGTTAAAATTGTTAGCCTTAATATGAAGCATAAAAAAAATAAAGCTAAGCTTCTCCTTCCTCCCCAAAGTCAACTGCTTTATTGAAATAAGACTTTTGGCAGATTATTGAACAGTCTGATGGTGAGTCAAAGCGCTGAGTTAGAGCTCCACATAAAGCTTTCACATCTTTATTCTTCCAAGCAGAAGAGGTACTAACTCCTTCCTAGCCACCTCATAAAATAACAAAGAGGTATTGTAGTATTTTAAACTCTTAAATTTAACCAAATTAGCTTTAGTTTCTTAGGCATCACAGGAATCTAAACAGAAACTAATATAGACAAAAGGACTCGGCAGCATATAAGATACTCTCATTTAAAGAGGCTGGTGCTGAACACCAAGATGGATGCAAAACTTCAAGACATTTTCATGCCCATTCTCATGTTTTTTTGCAAAGCTGTTATTGTAGTTTACAGAACAGTCAGTCAGCTTACTGTAAGATCTGTGGTGACAACACTGAAATTAATTATTTTAGCCCCTCTTCTGCTTATGATGCTGGTTTTAGTAGCTATTCATCTTTTAGATTTTTGTCCACATCAGCTTTTTGGTCATAGTTTATTTCTACAGTATTGGCCCAGTATTAATGCTAATTTATTCAAAAGATGAAAGCAAGATACTTTGATAATGGTATCTGGTATCCACGTGGAAAGCCCAATTCTGCAGATACCAAAGGGAATGGGAAATGGAAGCAAACACTAAGTGAGGTGCTCTCTGTAACCAAATCCTCCATTTTCCAGCAAGTACAAACATTTAAATTAATGCCAGTGTCATGGACCATAGTCCATAGCTTTATGGGGTTGCTCACAAATTACCTCTTTCTAATATTGCTGCAATCCCTTTGAAGATGCAGTTACAAAGACTTTCACTGACACCAAAGCCAGTGCAGAGTCCCTGCTCAGATAAGTGAGGCCCCGATTCTCATCTTCCCCTTTAGTCTGTAGCCAGTTATTCCCTCAATCTCTCATCACTCAACTGGCTAGAAAGCAATGGATTGCAGAAGACTGAAGTAGGCGAGATAAAGCTCTTCCTAAAGCAAATTTCTGCAGCCCAGCAAATCAAAGGCAGCAGACCACTCTGAACTAGAATGACACAATATAAGCAAATTCTTACTGGCAGCTTCTTCAATTTCATTTGTCATTAGTGAAAATAAACCAAAACAGGAGTCTTGTGTTTTACTTCATTCTTTTCTCACCCCGTCACACACATTTCATTAGGCTATTCAGAGTATTACACAGAGTAACCACACTTCAGGAAAATAGGAAGTAAAGGCACAGTAAATCTTGGGTTGGTATGACTACTTGAGAACAACAAATTTACTGCATTTTTAACTTTTACCAATTTTATTGTTGTAGTTGATTGACTTGCACTTTCTCTTTCTGCGAGCAAGTCGTGTCCCATTCAGAAAATCTTTTTTAATACACATTTAAACACATTAAGGAACAACACACAACTCACATAGCCTTTGAAGTGTTAGAACAATTCTGACAGATGCTTTAGAAGCACAAGATAGCCATGGATGATGATTATAAAGATCCAGGAGATGAGCACTTAATTTTTCTTTTCTGCAGGTTAAAAGTAAAGTTGTTACATGATTCTGAAATCATGATCTTAAGACATTTCCCCATAGCTAAATCTGAATTCCTCAAACATTCTAATTGCTCCATTCACAAAATTGTTTACTACAAAGCAATTTGCCTCTCTCCGTTGCCTTCTCCAACAGAGGCAATTTAAAACACACTTTTAGCTGAAAACTAAGGCTTCTGCAGGTTGGCCAATGGCATTAAGTTCCTTTCAGGAGTAATAAAATCAATAGTTACCCAAATAAATTGAGGATATAGTTATTCCAATAAGGAGCTTACACAGTTAAACCATTTATGTTGTAATTCCTACCAAAAATGTGCTTTTTTACTAGCTACCACAAGACCATCCAGCAGAGAACTCGTAAGAGAGAGAGAGAAAGGCAAATGCTTGAAAAATACTTTTCCAAATTTTCTCTACTTGGCAGATAATGAATAACTCCCAATTCTCTTTGGGTGTTTAAAGAT
Source organism: Urocynchramus pylzowi (assembly GCA_013397555.1). Lineage (NCBI taxonomy): Eukaryota > Metazoa > Chordata > Aves > Passeriformes > Fringillidae > Urocynchramus > Urocynchramus pylzowi. Next base: position 1,576,005 of record VZRH01004535.1, read on the forward strand.
TTCAGAATGCTGAGGTAAAGCATTTATGTATAGAACACTAATGTAGTTCACATCTCAAACTAAATGCAGCATCAAAAAACTAAGAAATATTTGCTTGCGATAAATAATGCATAATCACTTGTTCTGTTGAAAGCCATCAAGACAGTGTATCTGACTCAGCATCACCTCCTTGCAAAATAAAGTACAATGACATGCAAGTCAAACCCTAACAAAAAGTCTATGTAGAAGTATGTACATAGAAGTATGACAAAAAATGGGCAGAAAAATGGAACTACAGATTTTCTTGACATCCTACCAGCAATTTCTAGCAGAGATGTAAAGACCTATAAGCTGTGAGGTCTAATACAGATAAATATAATTTCATAGTATTTTAGCTAGAAGATTGTTGCTGACCAGCAACATCTTCCCTGCTTTAAGCATTAAGGTAATTTAGTGGCTTTGGTAGCATTTGACAGCTGTAATGTTTTTGCCATCAACATCAGAATGAACACACACAGTTCTCAATTTGGAACCAAACGCAGGAGAGATTACAAGATGTACCAAATGCAAACTTAATGCAATCAATTAACAATTGCTCCACTGGCTTATCTAAACCAATCCAAATCTTAAAAACAGTCCTCCACCCACCTCCCCCTGGCCAATATTTAGAGTCTCTCTTATACACACTCTTGCTCATCTCTCACCCACTTCAGTTTATTAGAAACACATGGATGCACCTCACAGGGTAAGTGTAACAAATTACTAGTGTTTAGAAGGACCAAGAGGCATTTTCTTTCCATCAGAAGCCCAGCAAACTACTTAAGAGACCTCAGTTCCAGGAGAGGAGAAGAAAGAACTGTGCATGTATCAGTACTTCCTACAAGAAAGCCATATACTTTAATCCTCTAATTGAATAAAAGGTATATAATAATTTAAAAAAATGAAGCAACTAAAGTACACACTCCGCAAGGAACAAAGTAAGGAAAAAAAAACAAAACACACAAACAAAGAAAAATTAAAAACCACACAGACAAACCCCCAAACCTTACAATACTAAGCTGTGTTACAACCTCCTGGAATGGCACAGCTATGTATATTCTGTATCTGCCAAAGCACTCGAGACAGCTTCCCTATCACGAGGGCACAGTCTAAATAAGACAGCAATTACAAAATAATGAGAGTTCTATATATTTTTTTCTCTGCACGTAAGAAGACAAATTTACCAGCAGCATACTTCATTTATTTAGGTATAGGATTTCTTCATTTCATAGTCATTGTCCTCTGCTAAGTAGTCTTTATTATGCATGAATTGTACACTAAAGCCCCTCTTTTAGCAATAATAATTTGCTTCACTGTTGTGATGATATCTGAAGTTGATGGAGTTTCTGGAATTAATGTAACTACAGAGAAACCCCATCACATCTGAGCAGAAAGCTGCAGAAACACAGCGACAGATTTTCTCAAAATCAGTAGACTGAGGCTGCGTTAGCTCATGTTTCATATTACACAAGAGAAAATAAACTGAAAGGTCAGTTGAACAGTTACAGCATTGCCCTTTTCCAAGGTAATCACCAGAGCATGTAGCAAAGACGTGAACACAAGCGTGACTGGAACGACAGGAGCTGATAAAGAGGCTCTTGCTGCCTAAAGTAGCGGGACAAGACACTGCTCTCTCTCTGTGGCTGTTGAGGAGTGGGGCACACTGCACATCTTACCTCACTAACTCTGATTTATTGCTTTAATTTGAAATTGTGTTCTTGCTAAACATTCAGGTTTCCATATTGCCGAAACACACTAAAAAATGTAACACTGAACATTAATCACATTCACGGATAACCTACAGGAACAATATAATTATTAATTTGTTTGTAATATGGACACAACTGAGTCAAAAATTCATCTGGTTTACTAATGCATTTTCATTATAAGTTCACAAATTCCTCTTGTTATTCAGTACTATTTAACTGGAAACCAAAGATTAGACTTTTCACCTAAAAGCAGCTTATTGTTCCTTTTCTAAGCATGTATTTATTAGCAGAACATTCAAAACTATTTCTACTCATCATATCAATAAATGCTTAAAAGTACCTTCATCTAGAAAGAACTCAGATGTTTTATTTACCAGAATTTATTTTAATGAAGCTGTAAACAACAACTTAGCAATTCCCATTTGATTCCACTGCTAGCTGTTGCTAACAGACCCCCTTTGTGTTAACAGAAATCAAGGTCCAGTTTGGCTGAAAGAGTCAGGGATTGCTACAGCTCTACTACAAAGCTGGAATCAAAACAAAGTTGCTGCGCAAGAGACTTCAGGGAAAAAACAGAATTTTTCTAAAAAAAATTGTAATTCTCCTCTTGGTGGTCAAGTGCTATTAATTCTTGCAGGCCTTCAGCAACCTGGAAGCACCAGTTGTTACCATTTCTAAAGCATTTATTTGTGTGGCGAGAATCAGCTCACACACCTCCTATGAGTTGTAAAAGCCCTGCACAGTGACAAAGCAACAGACTTCAATAACTCTTTAATTTTGTTTTAAACCTGGTTTGTATATTGTGGGTTTGGGTTTTTTATTAGCTTGCCACAGCAGCAAACATAAGAAGACACGGGTTTCTTTTCAAACTTAGATTTCAAGTCTGCTGCTTCAGTTTGACTTCCATATTGAAAAGCTGCAAGTAACATTAACTGCAATAAATGAAGCTCAACACAAAGCTAAGGACTTATCTTTCTAAATAAACTCACAAGAAATTAAAACTGAAAGTTTTATTTGCCTACCAAACAAAAAAAAGCTTTTAAATTAGAAGTCAGAACTCCTGATTTATTTGAAATAAAACACCAGATATTCTTCACTACCTTTGCCACTCATCCCACTTTGGCAGAAAAACGATGACGTAAGAATTGTTATTTGAATTCCAGCTCGCAGAAAACTGCCCAGCTGTTCTAGCTACTGTTTATTGCTCATTTCCACAAGTATTTCACCTCCCTTAAAAATACACTCCATAACTTAAAAATAAAGTCATGATATAATGGATAAGATCAACAGTTTGTATATTCAAACTATTGTATAGGTCACTATTTGAAAGATATGGTAGAAACTTAAATAAAATTATCATCCTTTACAAATATCAAACAAACACAACCTCCCCTTACTATAGGATTGTTTCTTTGTCAAACTTGAAGCAGATTTAAATGGACAGCTATCTTAAGAGCCTGACAAAAAGATGGCTTGAGAAAAGGTACCCATAGCAACACCTGGCTTCTTTACTGCCTCCAAACCTTTCTCCCTGTAACAATTTTCCTCTCCATAACCCTACAGTATACTACCTAATTAAATAACCCCTTACATTCTATTAGTTTTAGAATGTGCATGTACTTGTGCAGCATCTAAGACATTATTTGTTTTCCTTCTGTCATGCACAAACATATATTGCCAATCCCTCTGTCATGCACACAAATATCCTGACATTGTAGGTTTCTTCCTGGTATTTAAGTGTTTGTCATCATCCACTTTTCATTTACCTCAGTATTTTATTGTAACAAACAAAACTTCACAGTACTCCAGAAGAGAAAAGCCTGCGTGAGATTTTTACACAGCATCATAGCTAGAAAAAACAAGTATTAAACATGGAATGAGAAGGAAGGACTATTGCTTTTATTACTGACCACTATGCCAGCTTTGATCAGCCATCACTGGTTTGATCAGGGAGTGTTGTCTCAGTGGGCTCAGGAGCTGTGGGGGCTGTTCACATTCAACTCCCCCAGCATGCCTGCTCTGCTTGCTGGGTTCCCTGCAATGCCTGGGAAAAGCAGCCTTTCGAGAAGACCATTTTAAGGGAGAAAAAGTCACCCCTAGGGATTGGGAAATAAGATCTGGGATATTTGGGGTGGGGGGAGGAACACCATTATCACACCAGCTCTGGTCACCTCAGCAGAAGCATTACAGTGGCTTCACAGCACAAACTTTTCTAAATTTAATTCTTAACTGCTTTCACTGCAGACAGGACCAACAAGGGAAGCCAAGCACTCAACATTTATACAGTCCACAATGCCAAGTCTTCATAATTTACTGTCAATGTACTAGAAGTATAATTAGAACTTGTGTACTTGAGACATGTCTGTAACTAGTCCCAGACAATCAAGTCCATTCCCACAGGAGTCAAGCAAGCTAAAAGCAAGCATTGTTGTTAAGGGCTGCTATGAGTAGTTTGTGACATTCACGGCCAAGAATTTTCAAGGTGCAGTCTAAACACTGTTTATTCCAGACTTCAGTTAGAATGAATACTGAGGTAAAAAATACTAGCCATCAACAAGTTTGTATTACCCAAAAAAGGCAAATATCAGATTTTCCAAGTTGCTATACTGAAAATTTTAACCTTTATCGAAAACACGACACTTCAGATTCTACATAGTCTGGCTATTCTTGTGAAACACGAAGGTACTGTGCCTCTTTGACATAATCTCTAATCTGACTAAAACTGTACGATTTGCTGCATCACCCAAATCTGTTAAGCATGTAACTGCAGAAAAAACACTGTCCAGCAGCTGTTGGATTCATCCCACACAGCCCCTTCCACATGATTTAAGCTGCTAAGTACATATCACATAACTTCCAAGACACATCCCTTCTGATGGGATTGTAGCTGTACTGGATGTTAGGGAGAGCCCAATTATTTTAGACATCATTTGCTTTGCAGCCTCCAAGCATATGAGTCTTTTCTACAATGTGACTCATCTGTCACAACATTAGAAAGCTCATGATTCAAGTTTTGAACTGATATGACTAAAGAAAATTAACAAACAAAATACAAAATACAGGGGAGAGTATTAACTAGTACTTCATTACTATGCAACACTCAAATCTCTTAGTAACTCAAAGCACATCAAGACAGTGAAGCTTACAGCAGAATTTTAAATATCTGAAGTGATGAGGTAACTTGGAACACAGAGAAAACCACTTGCAGCAATTCACAGCAGAACTACAAACTAAGAAATTGTGGTATTGCCACGGTTAGTCATCCTGATACACTGCACATGCAGGTGTAACTAGTCTTACTGTGAAGTACTAGTGGGAAAACTTCCAAGATCATGGAATAAACCCTTATCTAATATTAGGTGTTAGGAAATAGAAGTTGTAATAGAATACTTTATTTACTGGGTAGATAAAATTGTTTTTCTGCAATTTCAGATTCATCTTGTCTGCTTAAGACTATATGCACCTTCTAAAACAACTACTTAAGTTAGAGCCATTTTTCATATAAAATTTTGACATAAGCTTTGTTTATACAAAACCTTTTTTGTAGAGAATTAATATTATTAAGCACTCACTACAGATGGATAAGCTTAAACAGCAAATAAGTTGAGCAACATAGTAATGGATTATATGTTGGACAGAATTTTACTTTTTAGTAATTTTCCACTCATTATGACATTCTTATGACTACTTAGTATATTTTTTTTTTTCTCTTTATAAAGGAACTTAGACAATTTGCACTGGCTGACCTGCTTGAAAAGCTGTATTCTAAAGTATCTGTCTATCTTTAAACAACAAAATAGAAAAAGCAGCATACTATAGTCTTGACTGAAAAATATAAGTATGTATATGATTATCTGCAAATCTGATTGCTTACATCCCCTCTCCCACCTGAAACTCATACAACAGACCATAAAGGTAATATCTCTTTTACTGGAACTAAGCCTAGAAAATACTACAGCTCCAATTTCCAGCCTGGAGAACTGCCAAAGAAAAACCTACAAACTGAGCCAAGCAGGACTACAGGTTAGTCCCAAAGCTGCAGTCAGCACAGCCTCCTTATTTGAGGTCAACTTGATATGCACCAGCACAAGGGAATAACAAAGCAGAAAAACCATGAGCCAAAACTTCAAGTGTTCAGAGCTTTTTAGGAAATTAACCTCTTCATTTGTGAGCTACATATGAAAAATAAAGCCGGTAATAATGATACTAATATTTCCAAGGCATCAAGGAATAAAAACAGTATTGTTAACTATGCAAAGAATTAATGTGCTTAATTTTTTATCACCTTTTATTCTTAGCATCAGAGTAGCCTGGCTATTTATTATTCCAGAAATAAATGTATAGCTTTTAAACTGTATAACCCTCCCAAAAAGTCATACTTAAATTTTTCATTTTTGTCTTGAAGAGCTTGAACTCACATTTAGTTTTTACAAAGCTACACATACATTACCATCTATACCATAATTGCCTATTCTTTCCCTCCCAACTCACATAGCTTGTGCACTGCCAGTTAGAAGCCTTTTTCAATTGCCATCTGAACTGGTGCAGGATGAAAGATTTGCAAGTAAAACATATGCAAAAATTGACAGGGGGTGCCACCTAGAGAGAAGAAAATAAATATTCTCTTAGGACCAAGGCTCCATTCCTGTAGGTTTCACATGCAAGAGAACAAAATCCTGAACAATCCAGTCCCAATTCAACATTGACCCAGTCCTGAACAGGAGGCTGAGACACAAACAGCTTGGAGAGGTCCCCTTCAACCAGAATTGTTCTCTGAACATTTAGTACTTCACATCTACTGTAGCTAGACAGTTCTGCTTTAAAAAGAAATAAATTTAAAAACCACCACAAAGAACATAAGATATATAAAACCAACAATGGAGATCACGACAAATACTACAAGCACTGCAAATGCCAAAGCATTCTAATATATCTTGGATTACTGGCAATCACATACACCTCCCCTAAGCTTGCATTAATTTTCTTTGCTTGTGTTTCTGTATCTATGCACACAAGAATTCCACAAGGCTAAAACACACAAAAGCATGGAAAAAACAGCCCAGCTACTACCTCAAAAGTAGTTTAGTATCTGTCTTCCTTTCCAAAGGACAAAACATACCTCTACATCACCAAGGAGGGAGTCAGACAGTTTAATTCATTGTCGTGTGATGGCTAGAATTAGTGTAATGCCACACATCATGTAGCCTCTTACACAGCAGAGAGCTGTTAATATATACCTCCCTTATTTTTAAATCTGAAGGAAGACTGAATTGTTATAGTCCATCATTCATAAACTCTAAGAAAAATTCATAATTATTCTCATTTCTTTGTTTTTGTTTTTGAGCTGAGCATTTAGTGCCCTTAAGAATGCACACACTAAATAAACTCTTAATTTCTTTTAAATGTTAAGCGACAGAGTGGGTGATTATGTGCTGAAGTTTAAAACACCTTTGTTCAAAAGCCCTGGTGTGGTGTCCCAGTGCATCACATTACACAGTACACTTGCATTTGGTTATGACAAAAAAGCTTCCAGCAACACACCAGACAGACGAGAGACTGGCAGAAAGGCCCTTCTTTCTCCCTCACAGTCCTTTAGGTCAGACAAGCAAACACAGCCCAGAACCACAGCCTCTCTCCCAAATCCAAATCATCACACAGTTCATGCAGTTACAGTTCATGTCCTACATGGAACAAAGGCTTGTTTAAGGTTTCCAGTACAAGACGCACATATCATGTGAGGAGGAGAACAATAAGCAGGGCTCAAATTTAAATGTTCTTTTTTAATTAATCTGCACTGGAAGGCATCCCTGTGCATGGCAGTGGGGTTGGAACTTAAGGGCATGATTCTTAAGGTCTTTTCCAACCCAAACCATTTAACGACTTAAGGAAGTACAACTGAAAAGAAACAAATTTTCTATTTATCAGACAACTTCTTAAGAGAAGCTCCCTAGGTTTATCAATTATTCCTAATCAAGCATGAATTTTCAGGTTGCTTACTGAGGTAAAATCCACAAAAACTAGATTCACGAAGACATATATACATAACGAACAATATGAAGGAAAAGTGATCTGGACAATATAAAGGAGTCCAAACCAGCAATTCATCCCTCTTTCTAGTATTAAAAGCATTGCTAGAACTGCATTGCACTCATGTGTAACACTTCACCTTCGGGGGAGGCTCACATCTGTTCTCCAACACAGATCTCAACTTGCACACATGATACAACTCTGTTCTATTAGACCCTTTTTAACAGCACACAGGTCCTACTCAGCTTCTCCACCAGCCCTCCCATTTAGTTCCTCAGGCTCTCAGCACTTTCCAAGTCCAGGGTAAGCAAAAAAAAGCAGGGTCCCACAGCCAGACCCTCACCTCTTCTTTGCCCACAACTTTCCCTTTTGGCAAGGCCTTCCTCCCCCCCCTCACCTCAGTTTGGAACAAAGGCAGGCTGTGAACTCCTCGGGTATCAGGGTAACTTTTCTTCATATAGTCTCAAAACAAGTAAAAGTGTCTATGATACAATTCTATGAACCTGACATTTCAAATAGCTCACACATAGCCAAGACACATAGGCAAAAAAAACCCAAAACAAAACAAACCTATGAAAACAACACTAAACCCATTCTGTTAAAAGTTTAAGGTCTCTTGAATGGAAAAGCTGTTCCTTAATTAGATCATTATTTACATATGAAATTATTGGGCAAAACAGGTAAGCATTTTCAAAGTATGCAATTTGGCAGAGGCAGATGCCAGCAAACATGAGTGACAATGAACATGATATGGTTCTATAACTATAATATAATATGATATTTAGTTCTTCTACTAAAACAAACAGAATGCAAGGCCTAAACTTAAAAACTAAATCTTGTCTCATTGCTGGTCAGCTATCTCTTTCTAGATCAAATTTCAGTGTCAGGCACCCTTCACTTTTCCTTAGAGAATACATTCCAAGTAGCAAGTAGTTGCCAAAGGGTTTTGTGGGGGGTTTTGTTTGTTGGGGTTTTTTGTTGCTGGTTGGTTGGGTTTTGGTGGGAAGGTGATGGGAAAGCAGCAGTTACAGAGTGAATGCAACAGAAACTATCTCAGTCTACTTAATTATTGATTTCCTAATTTGTTTGTTCTCCCAGAAACAAAAATAAACCTAATACTAAGTTTAACTTGCATCAAGGACAGCTATTCTAGGACTATTCAGTGAACTTCAAACTTTACTTACTGCTAGAGTTCAGAAAATGCTCACTCCTTGGACAGTTCAGAGAAATTCAGAAAGGAAAAAAAAAAAACCAAAACACAAAATCCCACTCCCAAAAAGTCACAGAAAATACACACACACAGTGTCCCCCCATCAAATCCATGAATAACACACCTTGAACAGAGCTGAGTAGCCAAATAATCCCATTTCATTAACAATTTTGAAGACTGAAGAACAAATGTTATCACAATTTTAGTTTGCACTTGTAATCTCCTTTATTTTCGAGCTGTAGGATCCCATGCCACCAGCTCCACAAAAACTTACAATATCCTCTACTCCCTCAACCCTGAGGTCACCTGTAAGTGTCCATGAGTTTTCATGAACAGTTTCAGTAGTATGCAGCATGTTCCAAATGAATATTACAGTGTTATTAAAATATATGTTATAAAAATGACAGAATCAGACAGATTTTGTTCCACAAGTACTTTTATTCTGGATATTTACAACACAGATACACCATAGACACCACAGGAACAATAAAAATCTAAAAAAAAAAAAAAAAAATCAAACAAAAAAAAAAACAAACCAAACTTGTTCTAGGTTATTACAAAGTACTAAGGTATTTGACTATCAAATTTCCATCTTTCTAAAACATATTTTTTTCTTTTGTAATTAATGCTCTGGAGTGAACTCCCTCCACTACCTTGTAAAGTAACACAACTGCTGTATTTTTTCAAAATAAAAATTTATATTATCAGCCTCAGAATCACAACCTTCTCAAAGACCATGAAGTACTGGCTTGCACACCCACAATACTTACTCCAGATTGCTCCCTGTGTAAAAAGAATACAATAAAGGCTTACAAGGAAATGGTTGCTTCATGGCAGCCAAAAGCAGAAAAGGTAATTAATGTAAAAAGCACAGAAGATGTGATGTAAGTATATTTTAAGGTCTGAAAACACAAAGTCTGTATATTTTAGCCTTTCATAATACTTGAATTCAAGATACCTTTGCAATAATCACAAGGGTTGTGCATTGTCAGTAATGTATGATGATATGATTTTTGTTTGGTTGCATTTTGCTAGGGTACAACATTTCCCATAATATACAGCATTCCCTGGAGTACTGACACGACCATATCCAATACAAATTGCATCATGAATAATGCAGAAGCTATTTCTTTAAGATTTGACAGTTACCTGTATTTCCAAAAATGTAACAAAAAAGCACTTACATGGTTCTATCTACTGATAAAAATTTCTTAGTGATATCTAGTTAGGATATCAGCACACCAAAAATTAGTGAAGGCTCACACTGGAATACACTATTATTTCACCTGAAGGTTGATAGTCATCTTGCTCATGTAGACACATGATACCATGATGCAATTATTTAAGCTCCCTGCATTTGGCCATCTCCCCTGTCAGCCATCACAGCAGAGCACAAAGGAACAAGCAGGCAGAAGCAATAATCCACCACAAAAGTTACTGAGATTTCATGTGATCTGCAATTACCATGTCACGGCAATAACCATCATGAAAAGCAACAGTGCAGGTTGCAATTACAACCTGTTTGCTCCAGTCATCTTATGACCACCCTAACAATTATTTTAAAACCCTACCCAGACAAGTCCCATGCCACACACTTCCCCTTCATAGCTGGGAAACAGAACACAGCAGAGTCTGGACACTTTCTAAAAGAGATGTAACCCAAGCTTTCATGACAACCTTTAGAGCTTGTCTGCAAATCTGCATTTCCTATTTTGTTTCCCTTTGCTCCCAAGTTTGCTTTGACTCTCACAAACACCCATATCCTTTAATTTTATTTTTGTTGAGGCAATTAATGTTTTTTAAAGTAGCACAGTGAAGTTATTAGATAAGACAGGAATTCAAACTTATATTACAGTAGCCACTTTGTCTGTACACACATGTGAGTGTATGAAATTCCACTGCATTCATCCAGTCCCAAATTTGCCTTGGCTATATTATGAATAATAGAAACAGCAAAGTATATTAGAATCTTATGGTAATATGTGCAACAGTACCCTAATATTTTATCCTCATCATGTCACCACCTATCCAGGCTTCCAAGTCAATATGAGTTTTGAAACACAAAACTTATAATCTGATATCCTACACTGCAGCTGTAACAGACTAGCTTGTTTGCTGGGGATATACACAATTCTAATGTTGTTTAATAAATAGCTCTGTCATTTAATAAAGGTCATACATGTAATCTGTATTTGGCAAGATCTATCACTGTAAAACCTCCCCACTTTATTCCACATCACAAAGGAACCTTTCCCGAGTCCCTATGTCAAGACCACAATTTTCTCTTTGCTTCAATTTCCTCATGGTTACTTTCATAATTCACAAGTGAATCAGTTGATGAAAGAGTATCAATAGAAACAGCAGGAAAAAAGAAAATCCTTAGCCAAAGCTTTTAGCCTGGGAAATGATGCATTCATTGCCAAAGCACATGCACAACAGCACTGCCATCTCTATTGTTTTCTAGATGCCTCTTTACATCTTACAGGCTGTTAGATTTTTATCAGGTAAAAGCTCATACCCCACTGAATTTTGAGGGTTCTACAATGCCTCTTGTCCTCTGAAGGAGAAAGCAAACCACAGCAGGAACACCACCTTGATGAAGCACAGCAAGACCAAAGAACTCTCAACCAGCACTTTTCAACTCCTTCCTATCTTCTCCAACAGAGCTGTTCATGCAACCTCAGTCTTGGTCAGCCTATTCTGCACAAAGCTTTAGAAAGCCAGAAAAGTAATTTACAACCTGCAGGGGATGGATACTTTCTTTACACTGACATTTGAGAATCAAAAACTTCAGTAAAAATAGATTCAGAAAGCTAATCTACTGCAGATAGGTATTTAGGAAAAAAAAAAACAAAAAACAAACAAAAACAAAAAAAAAACCTTCCAGTTTAAAATAAAAATACCCATACATCTGAAAAGTTTTATGAGAATACATCACTGCAAAGTATGAAATACATTTAAAAAACAGCCACAAATTACTGTTTTTGCCTACTTTTCTGTTACAGTTTCCTTGCCACAAGAATTATGGTCCTTGGAAAAAAAAAAAAAAAAAAAAAAAAAAAAAAAACCAAAACGTATTCTTCTCCTATTCATCACTTATGTTTTTGCATGATCAGAAACATCAAAGCTAGGGTTTGGCGCCATTAGATCAAAATTATGTTTCTCTGTGCCAGGAAGAAGCAAGTGTCAGCTTCTAACCACTCCAAACAGGTGGTAAACCAGTTAATGTAGGTATTTTAAGGTTTTATACCATTGTTTCTCTGATACAGATGTCTTATCTTGCTCTAACTAGCAACACTCACTGAAAATACCAGGAGTAATGCTACTAAAAAAAAAAAAAAAATCCCCTCAAAAACCAAAACACCGCACAAGCTGCTTCTGGTATTTATTCTCCTGCTTTTCCTCAACTAGTNAAATCCCCTCAAACACCAAAACACAGCACAAGCTGCTTCTGGTATTTATTCTCCTGCTTTTCCTCAACTAGTCATCATCACTATGGCAATACATGGAAAACCAAAGGATAAAACATATACCTGTTCAACTCAACAATATCTATGCATTGTCTGTATTTAACAACATTGTAACAGACACAACTGTAAGCACCGTGTTGTCTGACACCAATCATGGAGCAATATTGATAGAATGAATGCCAGAAAAGGTTCCAGAGGCTAAAAGCCCTCTCCCTTCTGACAAATCCCTGAATTTCTTACAATTCCTGGCAGGCAATCCACACAGCCTAGGAAAGAGAACAAAGATAAACTTAAGAAACAGAATAAGATAACAGCACACATACAAAAAAAATATTGACCCACTTAGCACATCTGTTCTTTTGAACAAGCAAAGACTGGACAGACAAACCTTAGTTTAGAAAAAATGTCAAAAAATAAGCACAAAACCCACCACAGTTTCAGAGTTTACTACTATCACATTGCTTTCCTTCACACAGACTAAACATGGCTTGTATTAAACAAATGTCATGAAGCATTTAATAAAAACCTATCTGTGGAGAAATCTCAGTGGCATTTTTACAGTTATTTAAACAAGCAATTACATACATAGGCTGCTGACAAGAGTCAACAATACCCAGAGCAGCCTTTGAAACTGATAACCCACAGTAATCAGTGAAGTCAAATACCTGAAGTTCAATCTGGTACCTCTTGGTAAAGTCCACAAGTTGCACAAACATGGTGTCAGACCTCCTACTTCAGTCAGCCCCAGCACCATCTACAGGAATTATGCAAATGTACCCAGGAGCTGTCTCTAACCCTTCCAACTGTGAGAACTGTTGTTCTAAAACCAGGTTTACATTAGAAATGCTTGCCAATGTACTAGCAAACACTACTGGTGAGCAATGTCCTTCTGGCTGCAAAAGTCCTAAGTAAGTAGGCCATTAGATGAAGGCATTCATCAATACAGTTTTTTAACAGGGTTGGACTGGTTACCAGCAATAATTTGTATTATGCTCTTACACCATAAACTGTGTCAATGTTGTACACTATATTGGTAATGTCTTTTTGTGGACATTTACTACTTTCTCTGGACTTTCTACTTCAATAACTCACTCTTGTGGCTTCCCTATCAAGCAGTGCAATTATTATCCAACCTACACCCCCAGAAACTCACTACCCATTTTTGAGGAAACACTTAAAATTGAATAACAGTAATTGACAGGTACTGGGTTTGCAGCAAACTATTCTGATCTCCACTGCATAAGGACAAACAAGCTGTTCAGTGAGACACCTGGAGAAGAATCAGATCTTGACAGATTTGGCATTTCCTGCATCTGTAAGGCTTCTGTCAGAAATCATTACAGTCAAAGTGGTCTACAATGACACTTAATGGACATAATTGCCACTTACAGCTACCTCCATTTTAAGGTGGAAATCACTCAAGTCAACCCTGAGTGCTGCTGAAAGCTCAGTCTGATGTCTACTTTGATGGCAATATGTTATTTATGATATTAGGGAAGGTCATGCCTTACCTCTTGTTCCGCAACTCAAAAGCCCCCATCTCAGATGAAGTATTTGTTTCTGCTGTAGAAGAAAGTCTGTTTATGTCAGTGTTTATACTACTTGCTGCTAAGCAAAAAGCCAAATCGCTTGGCCAAAATACAGAATGCCTGATAGTCACACTCAAAGACATTGTTTGTTATCTTGTAATACTCAGGCCATAACTTCATGGTCCAGAAGAGATCCTATTCACAATACAAAGACACTTTAATCCAGTCATTGTTATTGTGCGGTAACAACATTCCTGCTTTACTGGCTGTGCTAAAATAGTTGACATCCAAGCCCTATTTCAGTCCAAATTTAATAAAATTTCAAGTGAAAAGGATCATTAGTTGTATTTACCCACCTAATCTTTTTAGTAAAGCTTTTCCTGTCCTTCCCGAATTCACAAGCTGCAGCTGAAATACACACATCTCCAAACACAAACTGAGTATATTAATTTTACTCATTTGGAACCCACAGACACTTTCTACCAATTAAAGGTGTAAAGGACTAGGTTAAATTCTGTGCCATGAACACTTTTTCATCCTATTATCAGTTCACAGAAAAAGCAAGAGATTGCTTTCCTCAGAAGAAAAAGCACATTTTTGAACAACCAGATTTATAGACTGTCTTTCATTGTCATTTAAGGACTTTACATTTCTATTATCCAGTTGAAAAAGTTAACAGAAACTGTTTAAATTTAAGCAATAGATGCATAAAAACTGTTGAAACCCACTGTACTAGGAGCCTTGCAGAAAAGGAGCTGGTGACACCTGCTCTGTTTGGAGCTGTTCTCAAGGCTTCAGGAGCAGACTGAAGGTTCACCTGAGTAGCAGTCATTGCCTGAACGTGAGGACAAAGTGAATTCTAAACTAGTTTATGTGCCATCTTCAGTCCTAAAACATGCTAACACCAATCTGTGGAACAACATAACTTCAAGTCAGAGAAAAGACAGAACCTGCTACAAATGAGCATTCACTGCATAGCAAGTTCTGAGGATAAAGGGGTGGAATTTATATGCAAGTAGCAAAGCTAAATGTGCCCACATAGTATCAGTACATGGCAACCTTAAATCTGGCAGTAGACTTCTCTAACCTCCCCCAGGTCTTGCCTCCTGCAAACTTGAGCTTTTCAAGCATCATATACCACAGCAACACGAAAACAACATACATTTCATAGATTACTTGATTAGACATTGACATTATGACCCAAGGACTCTTTCCCAAGAGCAAAAAAAAAGAAGCACCATACCAATTATTAGGGTTTTGAATTTTTGAGGAAAGTTCTCCATTTGCCTACATACACATCAACTGTGGCATCTAAAACTAAGGGCACAGGAGGGAGTCTTCAGTTTTGAAGTGTTTTTAACTACATGAATTTACAGTGTGTAAGTGAAGTAGCAAATAATCTGACTTATGAACTAATACACTTATTTATTTTAGGACAAGCAGCAAATAGAAAAAGCTCTTCTGCCCAAAATTTTTGATGAAACAAAGAAAATGCAAAGAAATTTAGCAAATATCTCTAAATGCTAACACTTCTTATTTATAAATTTGTCTGAAAGAACTAATCACTGTAATCACATTCAAATTATACTGCAATAGCAAGCAGAGCTTTTAATAGTAATCTGCTATTTAAAGAAAAGACTGTTACAAGCCTGATTTTTTTTCCTTAAATACTTTCCAATTGTTGTAAACAGGATTAAAACAAAGCAGCAATATTTTGAAAAAATCTTTCAGATGTTTATAAAATTAGGGATTAAGGAACTCTTATTAAAAAATTTGTAACAAATATACCATAGATTAAGTCAATGAATTCTATAAGCCATAGCTAAACTTGCCAATGAGCTCTAGTGGAGGCTGAATTTACACATAGACCAGCTAAAACGCCTCAAAAAAAAAAGCTGTGTCTATATGTATTAATGCATTATGCACATAAAGTGCAATTAATAAAGATATTTTAATGGTCTTTGGGGAAAATACATAAAAGGCTGTACAGCAAACAAAAGAAAAACTAGCATTCACACTCAAAACAAGCTTTACACCACTAAAAGCTAAGCTACAACTACCTTGAATTTTGCACAGACTAAACACAGCTTTAGGGATCCAATTCCACCCCATTTTTAGCAGTGGAGGTTTGTGTTTGGGCGTTACATGTGAAGTCAGGGCAGGGAGGAAAGAGTTAAAACACAGACTTTTCTGATACTCTTACCAGTACCAAGCTCCTGCCTCAACTGACCTTTTTAATCCCTTTATCACTTTATACTTTCCCCCTCACTGCCTGACAAAGCAGGCAGCAACACCTCCTTGGATTTGCTGTCTCCAAGGAAGGGGAAAAGCTGCTTAGACAATGGACACAGACCCAAGTGTGTAACCCAAAAGCTACGCTTTGCTGCAGACTCTCTCCCACCACATTGGGGCTTGCCAATGAGGAGATTATTTTTCCACTCATGCTATTGCTGTGCAGTAACCCAAAAGCACTTGTTGTTGCTCAAAACAATTGATAAACAGTACCAAGAAAGTAGCCAAGGGCTGAAGAAAAACAGAAGCACAAAGAGCACCCTAACTAAAAAGAACATGGGCAAATTGGTAAAGTTATTTAAGCCTCATAAAGGCTGGACCAAAGGAAGAAGATAGTACAGCCACCACATTATCAGCAATATGAAAGATTTAATGATAGTCTGACAATGATCTTTTTTTTAAGCTGTATTTTTCTAAATAACTTCCTCTTTAAGTGACAATAACAAAAAAAAATGTACAGAAGACATCTGAGCCCTACTGAAAGGGAAATGAAAAACCTTTTCCAACAGACTATGTTTCACTGGGAAAAAACCTCACACAGATGTTCAGAGAGGCCATACCATTGGCAGAACTAGACACGTACTGTTTACTTCCCAGAAGTGAAATATTTTATTAAAAACAATATCCATTTATTCAGCTTGAAAGATACGATGATCCATGAGCTTTCCAAAGATTAAGTTAATGCTTGAGAGTTCACATCAACTGAGAGACAGTGTTTGGTTGTTCAGACAGTAGATTTAAATTGCCTGGCTCATTCAGCATGCAGAAGCTTTCCCTTGTTCTCCACTGCTTTAACATTCTCAAAAGAAGCTGTTGTCTAAACAGCCCCTGAAGTTGTAAAGCTTGTCTTTTTTCAGCTCTTTTCCTTCCTTTCTTACCAAGGACAGATTTTCCTCATTTCTTCTGTATTTCTCTTAGGGATGTCAAAAGTTTTCAGGGAGTGAGAAGGACAACTGCAGAAGGGTGGTACGCAGGAAATAACACAAGATGACAAATCCCATCAAAATACAGGCTGAGAAAGGATTTGAGAACCAACACAAAGTATTTATTTGCCTTAAGTCTTATACTGATATACCAAATATAAGATTGTTCTCTAATTTCTACTTCTCAAAAGGGTAGATTTTAGCTCTAAGCTCTGGAGAGCCCCTGTACCAGCTCCTGTCCAAACCATCACATATGCTGTGCCACAAATGCTTCCATGGAGTCTTTGCTGCAGTCCCTGTAACAAAATAAACCTATTGTGCAAGTATTTACATGCTGCCCAAATTTCCTCAAAAAAGCTGGTAACCAAAGCAGTATTCCAAACTCCCTACTTCTATAAAGGTTCAACAATTACCTAAAGGAGTAGCATTTTAAAGAAAGTAGTATTTATTCAGGTCAAATTAAACCTTGCTGAAAGTGATCAAACAGTCATAATTTCTTTTGATGGAAATGGAATTATTTTTCTTAGACTGGAAAGCATCCAATCCCTCACAGCTTACCAATCCCTATCATACCAGGCACATTTATACTGGGGATATAGCCTATAATATCTAAATAATAATACTAAATAATGCTAAACAATTATGTTACGTATTAACAGGTGTCAATAATGTTAACTTGCTTAAGCCTGACACATGAGACAGAATTTATTAAACTCTTTTTTTTTGTTTTTGTTTTTTTGCTGGGATAGCAGGTACAGTACAATCAGGATGCCCCCTAAAGCCTAAAGCTGCTAAAATGAGCTGCTGACTCTTATGTTCATGCAGTGAATACACTCTAGATGGGCAATTTCTAAACAGCTGTGGTAGTGCAGCATGTTTTCATTTATAACACACAGTAACTCAGCATGATTTTAATAAAAGTCTTTCAGACAATTCCCCCTAGCCCTCCTGCCCTTCTTCTGAATCATCTTATCAAATGCTTACACAATCAAAAACTTGGATCTGATTATGACAATGCATTCACATGTGACTATGGGGAATGCCTGGAGGTAGATAAATGTAGCCTGCCTCTCAGGGACACAGCAGGAAAAAGAGAGTGCCCTCAAACCAGAAATCTGACCCACACACAGTTGGCACAGTTTAGCCACCATCTAATACAGTGTTTTCTCAAAAAAAAAAGTCCCCAAACTAACTGTCATAAACTGCCTACCTACTACCTGCATCTGTGATCAGCCCTAAGTTTATTTTCACTTTTCCCAAGGCAATGTCTCCTAAAGAACCTTCTCTAGCAGCTCCCTCTTGAAGAGACGGATGCGAGCAAATGACAATCAGACCGTAACCAATGCCCAGAAATAGAGAAGTAATTATCTTACAATCACACAGATTAGCAAGCACTCTTCAAGATCCATGTAGCTCGTTTACATATGCCAAGTTATACATACTTCCAGAAGCTTTTCTTGACTGAAAAGTTAGGGTTTACTTTTGAGTGGAAGAAATTGAATAAGAAATACTGATAAGCTTGAAGTCCTTACTTCAATGTACTACTTCGGCAGAATTCCTCCACATTTCTATTCCCACCATAAAACACAACATCCTTACTTTGGCATGTCATAACTGAACCACTTGTAAGTGGGAGAATCCAGATCCCAAACTCCCTTTAGAGACTGTGAAACACAAATTCATTCAAGGAACACAACACCAGTTCAGGCAACAAGGGCTGAAACTCACATTTTCTATTCCATGAACTACGGAAACTAGCACATCTCTGTCAATTTTGTGTGACTGAGCATTCCTTTTGTACATCTAGGCTACATTTTTCTGAACTTGGCATAACCTTTTAGCAGTGGCACTCCTTCTCTGGAGAATGTAGGCCCACCCTTACTGGAGCTTCATGGTCCACTTTGAAAATATTTTGCCTCTCCATCACTAAGCACAAGGGCAGACATGCTAAGCACTAACAGAGGAAAAGCAACACACTAGCACAGAAAGGATACAAAGGAAGCAAAGTATCCTATGCCTGAACAACAGCTTCAAAGAGAAAAGGAGGGCATCTAACAGAAAGCATTAGAGCTACTTCTACCTGCAAGTAACACCAGTCAGTGGAATCACAGCTGAATGACTAAAACTGTAAGTAAGGGTTTTTTTGGGTTTTTTTTAAGTATACCAAGAGAATATAAGTTTAGCCTTGGAATTTCCCAGATTCGTGGAACAATTCTTTCAGCATGTTCACATAATAGAACTAACTGAGCTGGGTCCTTTGACAGGTCTTCAGACATCTATTTTACCAAGAGCCTGTACTAAATTTTAATTTTAAATAATGCCCAGATAATATTCACTAATTAGGTGCTTCCAAGAGCAGCATCTTGGAGGCATATTCTTTGTAGGACTCATCTCCAACAGGACTCAGCTCTAACAACTGGCCTTCAATTCCTTAACGTGAGGTGCTTTAAGAACATCAAACTGCCAGGTACTCTGGGAAGAAGCAGCCATAGTCTAGGGAGAAACTTTTTGGTTTTTTGCTGAATATTCTTTTTCCAGAGAAAACTTATGTTTTAAACATTTTAAATACAAAGACCTACCTGATCTTGTTGCACTAGACACATTGCCTGAAGACACTATTTTCTTTTAAACCTGATGAATAACTATGTGAAACAAAGTTTCAGAAAGTACAAACGGAAGCATGAGTGAGAGGTTTTAGATCTCTGACACTGAACAAGCCAAAAGCAGCTATCTTTTGTGGAAGGCAGAAAATAAGGGAACAGCTAGGATTATACACTGGGAGTAAATAAAAGGTAACAGGGAGCCTGAAAGAGAAGTGTCTACACATAAATATTGAAATTAAACAGGGGGAGGAAAGTATCTTCATGAGATAGGATGTCAATTTAAGACAGTCCTCCCTAAGAATGCCTTCTTTACATCTTTGAAGCAGTGAAGAAACATGCATAAATACCTGAATGTGAAGTATTTAAGACAAAGCTTTTCCTCACTATTACAGTGAAACAGTAATCAGATTCCTGGTCACGTAGTAAATTATTCTAGAATTCCAGGCAAATTCTCAGAGTCAATTCAACATGATTCAGTTAAGCTAACACTGCATAACAGAGCTGAGGGGGCTTCAATTCATTTTTTTTCAGAGAACATCAAGTTTTAATTTTTATACAGAGGCAATTGGTCTACTAACAAAAAGCAATACCTAGATATTTCCCTGTCTTTTTATAAATCTGGCCGCTATTAGCATAATTCCAACTTGAATCTTTTGATGAGGGCTACACCAGACACACATAGGCTAGATGTACATAGGCCCATGTAAGTACTTCCTCACACACTTAAAAATTAAGGTCATCAGTGAGATAGTCAACCATGCTTGTCATAGTTAGCAATCCAAATGCACGTGAGCTAGAGACTATGATAATGCAGAAGGATATATTCCATTTAATTGGCAGGGTTCCAGAATCAACAGAAGTCTACTCAACTTATGGGATGCCAGCAAAACCAACAAAAATACAGCCATATATGACATGGCTTTTCATGAATATTTAGTTCTGCCCACGCAATACAACAGTCTGTATGAGACAAAGCGGGAAGGCAAAAACCAGTTTTCCTGACAATACATGATAGTTGGGTTAATTCTGTGACAGATCATACTCCAGTCCTTCTCCCCTTTCCATCTTCATCTAAAAATAGGATTCTATCTTAGTCACCCTTCAACTGCCATTCCCAAACTTGTTAGACCCCAACAGCTGCCTTCCTACTCAGCCCTATCACATCCAACTCAACACCTCTTCATTTTCAATACCTCAGTCAGGTACCCTGTTCATCTTTAAAAAATATTAAAAGAGACAGAACCAGAAAGCAGCATTAAACTGACATCAAGCAGATACAAAACAGGAGATAAAAATGGAAGAATGGTGAGTATTTCCCATTTGTAAGATTGGAGGGAACTCAGAACACTATGAGAAAGCTATGAGCCAAGTGAGAGGACATCTTAGTAACTGATACTACTACAAAAGCTACTGAGTACGTGTTCTCATCTCAACCGGCTCGTGAACACTTCAGAAGGAATGGAACCCCTCTCTCTCAACCCATTCATATGGCCAAGCACTTTCAGCAACATTTTACCTACTTCATCAAACTAATGTTTTCTGAAGACAAAGACTGAAGCTACGCATTGGTATCAGTCTTCTTATTTATTCTATAAATTGAACTATTCGAAAAAAGCTTTCACCAAAGGCTACACAATCAGTAGGTTACAGAGGCAGCTGCACAGTCTGGTAAAATGTAATAAGCCATGCACACTGTTAATAGAAAATTCTAATAGGCAGCAGTTTCTAACACCAGTTTGTAACTCCATAAAATGCAATTACACCACAGGCATTAATGGTTTTAATTGAACCAATTACGCTCTAAGAGGTAAAAGACTAAAAATGCATACTAAATTATACAAAGTCTTTAGTCTAAATAACACTTGAGACTTAACAAAATACTTGTGGGCAAACACATTGCAGATGGTCAAACAATGTAGCACAGTGATACCCTACACAAACACTATCACTTGGGGATTTTGTTTGTTTGATTTTTTTAAGCAAATTCTTGTTTAGAGAGATGAATAATCTATATTTGGGTCAAGGTGGAGCAGTTCACTTTATAGACACTGATTTCCCTTCATCCCAAAGAAGATACTCCTTCCTTGACTCAGGATCAAATTCAGGCATTCATCAAAAGAAAAAAAAAATACACATTTCTACTTTCCCACCATTTGCAACATGCCCAGGCATGACAAAGTATTGAAAAGGGAACGTGATCAGAAGTCTTTTTTCCTCCTAGTCACCCATTTAACTGTGTCAGTCCATCCTCCATGCTTAGGGCATTACTAGGTCCTACCATCACATTTTAGGCATTACTTCTTTAGAGCAACCCTTTGTTCCTATCAAAGCACTCATTCAGCATTTCTCGAGGCTTTGTGAAAGAGAGGGAAAACAGTCAGTTGTCTAAAGCACAAAGTTACACTTTGCAGGAGGTTAAAGGAGACAGTCCTTGAAAGCAAGAGGAAAATTTTCAGAACTTGAGGCAACATCACGATTCATTTCATCATGGATCTGGCAATTCTCAAGGTGAATCAGGATAATCATATTACACTGCAGAATCCAGTCTGATGTGACTAAAGCCTGTCTGTCCTTCAGCAAAGCACTCCCTCTGACAGAGACAAAAAACAAAACAATGCACAGAGATCTCAGTATTAGCTACTGTACAGACCTGGTGACCATCCTGTGGGTGAAGGAGCTCAGCACAGGGCAGGAGAGGCAGATATGAACCCCAGCAAGAGAGGCCTGCACTTGCTCAAGGCATAGATGAGCAGGAAGACACTACAGCCTCTCCAGAAGACAGTTTTTTGTTCCTGGACTGCCATCTACTACCTATGGCACACAGGTAGGGCCTGAGAAATGGGTTTCCTCAGAACAGATGTGCAAAAGCTTATTTGAGGAGGCATGGGCTGCTCATATCCACTCCCAGTCTTAAACTACCTACAGGTACAGGTAGCTGTGAGTGCCTAAAGAAAACAAGGAGCCAGGCTGCACTCCAAGGGAAACAGGGAAAACAGACCAGAAGCAACAAGATTGCATCAAGTAAAGTCACACTATTAAAAAAGAAATTGCCTCAATTTGGGAAGCCAAACACAGGGAGAGGCTGCCCAAGGAGGCTGAGGAAACACATCCTCAGAGACCCAACCCAACAAGGTCCTGAGCAGCCCAATCCAACAGCAGAAATGGTCAGTCTTTGAGCGTGAGAATAACCAAATCACCTGTGCAGCCTTTGACAGCCATGGATACACAGCTACAAAGGTCTCTGTTAACAATTACCTGGCCATGCTAATACGGTGCCACAGGTAAGAGAACAGATAGACTCAAGCCCAAAGGGCAACTCAAGCAACTTGCTGATGCCACTGCCAAGATTAGACCCCAAACTTTTTATTTCCCATCACTTCTACAAAAGAACTTTTACTGAGCAAGATAAAGGGAGGATTGTTTCATATCTTACTGCACAAGGCATAATAAAAGGATGCCCACCAAAAAATGTTTAAAAGCTTTGTTTCTCAAGCATCCTTAATCCTCTGTTAAAAGCCACAACTTTTATTTCTTTAGGAAATAAACAGTACGATAACTATAAGCTGTTAAATTTCCATGACTCCATGATGATTTGGTTTAATACTAAGTAAGGCCAATATCATTGCAAACTCTAAGAAGAGATTCAGACTACTTCAGGAAATGCATCCTTGCATATTGTATTTAATCAAGTCTCTTTCACTTCTATTTTTTCCCAAAGCTTCCTAATCCAAGCAGGTAAATACTTCTAGTGGTACAGAGTGCCAGGCACCAAATCTGCCTCCGATCCCCTTTATCAAGAAAAATTCAACCATCTGAACTGAGAGACTGCATGTACGTTTGTTGCATAAACTATTCAAGTGGAAAAAAAAAAAAAAAGTCACAGGGCAGGGGTATCCAGAGCAAAGTTAGTGAAAGTCAGTCAACAGTAATGAATAGGTTGTCACTGGCTCAGCAGTTGAGTAGCATCATTTCTGCTCAGTTTTCCTACTCTCCAAAACTAAATTAATTGCTAATATTGTCCTTCTATCCTACCTATGATGAGGCCATGGCAAGCAGCTGACAATCAACTCTTAACACACAGATTTGCCTAACAGCAGGTATTCCTGGCAGCTTCATCACAACCTTTTCCTGCACCACTATGGTGTAGAAAACCAGATCCATTGAGTTATTTAACAAGTCCCATACTACAGTCATGGGTCATACACCCACCAGTTAAATGCATCAGGACCCTTCAGCCTGGAACAAAGATCACACAGTTCCACATGGCTAAGGATTTCTGACACAGTGCACACAGTGGTGCAGGGCTGTTCATCACCTCCCCCAGCAAAGGAACAGGACATAAAGTAAGCAAACCCCATATACTGGAGGTCCTAAAGAACTGGTTCTTCACACAAACATCAATTAGGCTGTAATAATCCTTTCTCCTGGGCACTCTTGACAAAACACACCCAAAGTCATTAAATACAGACCAAACCACAATTCATAGAAACTGCAATGAGCATTGCATGCAGACACCAACAGGCATTTCCTTGTGCTAACAACTTCCCCTCCCTAGCACTCTCCACCATCCACAGGATGTGCTGCTTCTTTGGGCTTAGAATAAATCACCCAGTTTATCATAGATTGCCACAAAAGTTTTCCTTTATTCTTTTAAATTAATTAACAGGATACATGCTTCCACAGTAATTTTATGGCAAGTGACCAGTTGGAGGTTCAGGAGCCAGAAAGTGACAAGATAGAGACAGGACCATCTGAAGCTCTATGCTCCAGATTCACAAACCTGAGAAGAACAGAAAAGTTTTGCAAACTCAATGCACTCAATACAGTCATACTATCCCCAGAAATAGAAACACCACTACCCACAATATGACTGTTTTGATGGCAGGCACATTCGAGGAGCCCAAATGTTTTAATGGATACTTTTACTAAGAGCCAGATCTGCCCATTTATTAATTCCTACAGCCTGGCTCCCCACTGAAAAAATTAGGTGGTTTACAGCATTACATGTATGGCCAGGAGCTTGTCAGGAACCACTGTATAAAACTCTCAGTTGTTCTGTCATTAAGAGATTAGTTTGAGAAAATGCTCTGCAAGTCAGCCTAATAGTTTACTCAATCCTTAATCCTATTTTACAAGATCTAGACTTACCACTATTCAATAGCACAACCCAACAGGACACCTGGTAATGTTAAACCATGCAGAACACAGGAACAGGGAAAAAAAAATACAAGACCAAAAAATAAAAAAAAAAATATATATATTCCTTCTTGCATCCCTCACACACAGCGACTTTTCCATACTTCTGGGACACAGGGCATTAGTCAGTACTACAATTATTTTGATTGCCAGAAGACCACTAGTGAAACACAACATAAATGTGCAACATAAAAGCTCCCAATGACTGTGTTGAATCGGTGGGTGAGGTTTCAGCAGCTTTTCCAGGCCAGCAGCCTGGCTCTGCAGGATGCAGGCCTCCTCTTGCCCAGGCTGCTACTAGCAAGCTCTCACCAGGCCCTAGACAGAGAGTTGGTGTCACAGTTCCCAGCAAGAGGCACAAAAAAAGGGATGCTCAGGCCGGCAACCTGGCACCAACCTAATGCACACTCTGCTACTTCATGCATTGCAGGTCTGCCAAACAGCTGAGCTGGCGGTTCAGGGACACCTGAAAACACGTGCCTGCAGGAAAATTCTCTGGAAAGACGAGATTCAGGAGCAGTTTATTTACAGGTTATAGCAGCTAAACTCTTTTATTAGTGATAGTAGCTCAGTGCATCACCCTCACGTCCTGACTGTATCCAGCTCTGGGATCCCCAACACAGGAGGGGCACTGACCTTTTGGAACAAGTCCAGAGGAGGCCACCAAGCTGATGAAGCATTTCTGCCATGAGGAAAGGCTGAGAGAACTGGGATTGTGCAGCCAGTGAAAGAAAAGGCTTAGGGGTGACTTAATGGGAGCCTTACAGTACCTGAAGGGCACTTACAGGAAAGACAGGGCTAGGCTATTTACATGTAATGACAGGTGAGGGGGAGACAGGTCCAGGCTAGGTTTAGATTAGATATTAGGAAAAAACTTCTTTATTGTAAAGGTGGTCAGGAACTGGAACAGGTTAGCCAGTGAAGTTGTGGTTGTCCCATCCCTGGAAGAGTTCAAAGCCAGGTTGGACGCAGCTCTAAGCCACCTGAACAAGTGGAGGGTGTCCCTGCCCACGGCAGGATGGCTGGTGATCAGATGACCAGATCATCCCTAAGGTCCCTTCCAACCCCAA
>VZRH01004535.1:1602327-1617598 GCA_013397555.1 Urocynchramus pylzowi
AAAAAAATATAAAATTTGCGGGAACCGACCCGCTCGGCAGGAGGGGGATGTCTGCCTGCCGTGGCTCGGCAGTGCCCCAGTTTGTTTTCTTAGTGGCTCTTTGATGTCTTTTTCAGCGTGTCAGCTGCCGGGTGAACTGTGTGTTCCCACACACATAAAGCCCACCGCACGCCCCAGCCAAAATCAACACCCCCCAAAGCAGATCTGGCATCATCATGAGCGCTGGAATAAATTTCTCGACTGTTTGATAGGGTGCTGATGTGCTCACAGACAGCTCAGCAAAACAAGACTCTGGGGACATCCATGAGTTCTCATAAGCACCACAAAATGTTGCTTTATCAGACACATAAATTCCAAGCATGGTAAGATTAGTTCAGCTGATGCTAGTGCAGCTCAAAATGCTGAATAGCACAGGTAGATTGCTGTGGAAGTTTTTGACCTAATAGCAACATGTCTTGTTTTTGGATAGGCCACCAAATATCCAAGGCAACTAATCACCAGCCTGACCATGCCTCTAGGCCAGCATTGAGCACTTTTATTTAAGGTCCAGCAATTTTGCTTTGTTTTGATATGTAGTGAGAAAGTTTATTTAGAGGTCTCTTTTGAATGCTTTTCAGCCACAGTTTAGAGACTTTTCAGCTTCTAGATACCTTAACTTGTTCCCACAACCATCTCCAAAATTGTTGTCCTCAGTTTGAGACTCATCCCCCTATCTTGGCTTCCTCTAAATTTAAATGCTGTTTCTCCTTCCTATTTGCCAGATGACTAACAGCACCATGTCTGATGAACACAAACAGTTCATTTATTACTTCTCCCAAAACTGGCTACAGTGAAAGTTTCCATAATGATTTGTTTCATCAACAGTGCATGTACACTTAACTAAACTGTATTTCCTTTCTTGTAGCAGTTTCTAACTACACAGGCAAAAGTCCAAGTACCTTTGTTCTTTTTCTCCTTATGGAGTGCAACAAATATTCTGTCCTAAGACTGTGGGGCAATAGTTTTACTGTTTGCTAGAGCAGTTGCCCTAACAGGAGGCCCAAGGAGTTTTGGTTTGGTTATTGAAAGAAGCAGCATCTATGCAGATGTTCTGCAGTAGCAGTACTACTCATCATATCCTGCTCTGATAGATCAAAATTTCTTTTTTTCACAGCAGCCACAATTTCTTCAGTCACTTGAGACTGAATAACTGTTTTTAAAATTATCTGGGCTTCTCAAAACTTTCTGTGTGGCAGTGATTTCAGTGCCAGTGCTAAAACAACGTTTAACAACTCTTACCATCTTCTTTTTGGTTCTTTCATCATACTGTGTGCATTGTATTCTTCTGCAAATTCTCCTCACACTTAAATAGCTTGGTCAACTAAAAGGAGAAGAGAAATCCCAGCTTATTATCAAGAGCCAGGAAATTGGATTTTTTACAATAGTTACGTGTTACAAATGTGCTGCTGCTTTGGGGCTTCCAGGTGTTCAGTACTGGAGAGGGCACCTGCTGGTTGAAGTGGAGGTGGGTAATTATTATTGTATAATAATTCCTGCAGCCTCTGAATGCATGAGCATTGGAAACAGGAGCTTCTGTCTTAGCACAGGTTCTTTGGTTTTATTCATTGTCAGGAAGCCCAAGCAAGTTCCCAGCATTGTTATTGGCTTTTCAGCATAAACGCAAGGGAGACATCTATAAATGAGCATTAGCAATTTGTGTAGGAATGTAGCTGTGACTTGCACCTCCCTGGAGACAGGGACTCCGTTGTAACATTCATTTTAAATAAATGACACAGCATCCAGCCTCATATACAAGCAACCTCGAACTTCAGGAAGTTAAATTCTGCAGGTAGCCCTTGTCCTTGTAACAGACAAAGCCCCAGTGATATATTTAACACTCTGTGAACTAGAATATGAATAAGCATACCATTTGTATCTACTCGTGTTTCATTTTACAACTTGGGCATGATTTTATCTGCCTGCTTTGTCACAAGTAACTGCAAGACACTAAGGCATATGTTATTTTGATCACTGATTACACCATGATCCTGGTGTTCCCACCATGAGCCGAGGTTGGCTCTCAGGACAGTGCCTTTTAGTCCTCTACCTGGAGGCAAAACCAACAGTTCAGACAATGAATATTGTCCCAACAGCTGAATGTGTCTTTGTGCATTTGTCAGGGATGGATACAAAGCTGCCAGCTGCTGCTGCCAGTAGAAACAGAAAGAGGAGGACTGTTGGGAATAACTGCTCTTTTATGGGGACAGCAGTGGATCATATAAGAGAGGTGTCTAAGGCGTGTGTCTGGCACCCAGTTACTAGTGAGGCTGGAGTATATCAATTACTCCTAAGTAGTCTTTCAAAGGATGTTCATGCTTAAGTTGTATATACTTTAAAATTTTGCAGAGTGGTGCTTGAGCAGTAACTGTATAGTTAAATACAGTTAAATTTATTATATCAATTTAGATGGTTTTTTTAATATGCAAAGTTCAAAGATAAACCTAAATTTTGAAGAGAAAAAAGGCTACTCCTGTCATGTAGCACCTCCATTTTGATTCACTAATATATTGCACTTACTTTGCAAAAGATGACAGAGATGATAAACCATAGGAACTAAGTCAGAGAAAAAATCTTTCTTCAATAAGGCACTGGTTCAGATTCTCCCTCATCAATAGTTTCTTTTCATATTTCAGCCAGAATGGATCTGTGATGTCTCTGACTTTGACTGGCTCTTACAGAGCAAATTCCTGGGCTCCAGGTTCTTCTAAACCAAGTGGCTTAGAGCAGTCCTGGGCCCAGGTTCCAGCTAGGCTCTGAAAGATGCTTCCAGGCCTGTCTGAGTTGTCTTTGGGGTACAGGCTTCTGCTCTGCAGCTGATATAGAGACTGACCCAATCCCACAGTTTAACCTGTCTGAGAAGAGATGGCAAGTACCAAAGGCAGCAGGATATTTTTTTAACTCTGTGTTGAGAACATTGAAGAGCTGCTGATCTCTCAAAGTGACAAGTCACAAGGCATGTCCTTTGTATGGTTCAGTTCAATACTTAAAGGCTATATCAACCTTTTAGTCTGGGCAGAACTCCTCCCAACTCATTTTCCTGAAAGTCTTTTTACATCTAGGTATGGTTGGCCCACTGTGTTTGCTTGCATGTGGGGAGATGTATTTTTTATTGCTGTTGCACCTACCCATGACTTACAGATGAGAGGTAGTCCATGAGCAAGAATTGACAACCTGTGACTTGTGCCTATACTGGATCTCATAATGCAAACTATCAAGAAAAGGTGTTCCTGTGGACAGAGGCACCTGTTCAAAAAATTTTGCACTTCAGTATTCCAGAAGAATGGATTCTTGAAATCTCCCCTATCCTTTATAAACATTTCAGACATCTGTGCACATTATGCAACATCCCACTTTTGGACTAGTTTCTTCACGTTCAGTACCTAACACAAAGTGCAGTTCAAAGTGTAAAGGAAAATTAGCTTATTTTGCCACACCAGCCAGCCAAGCTTTCCCATGTCAATTGTTCAAGGATCCATAAGAAATTTACTGCACAGTTGTCATCCAGATCCAAAGCAAATGTCCCCCTTAAAAAATAATTATCCTTTATCTCAGTAGTCTTCCCAGAGAGGTCAAACATAGGGCATGGAGCTGTAGCTCGCTGCAGGGTGGCTGTAGTAGGTGACCTTTAAAGGTCCCTTCCAACACAAGCTATTTTGTGATCCCATGAGACTTATCCCTATCTTTGGATTTGCCAAGGTGACACATAGGAGAAAGGAAATGGTCAGTGTTGCACAGCTGCTGCCAAACATCACATCACTCTTCCATAATTAAAATTTTACTACAGCAAGGATTCAACTGTTTGATTATATATGAAGAACAAAGCATATATCCTTGAAAATTGTGGTAAACAAGCAAATTGCAACAAGTATCTGTTAGTATGTCTATTAGTTTAGAGGTTTCAGAATTTTAAGTTTGAGGTTTATTCGAAATGTAGGGTATTGATACTGTCTTTTAAGGTATCACCTTTGCCCTGTCATGGTTTCAAGAGCTTTACATAACAACACAACTTCAAAGATCAAAACAAATACACAATCTGCAACACTAAAAAGCCAGTTTCAGTGTTGTAAAATTCCAGTAAGCACAGTTGATGGGTTTCACTTGCCATTCAGAGCAAAATAAAAACACATCCCAACAACCTTGAAGTCCTAAATAATGACTGCTTCTTGTTTTCACAATATTGCAGTGTGATTATGCTTTGGTGCCCTTATTTTGTATAATAAATTATAAAAAAATGTAAATATTTTTAAAGTTGTTTACACATTAATCAAGACACTTCAAAGTGTGATAGCAATTTTAAAACATCCAGATGTAGAACAGATGTAGAACAATATTTGTTGTGAAAATGTCTAGGAGTCTTACTAAAAAATGAAGTAAGAATTTGTAAAACAGTTCACAGATGCAAAACACAAATAAAACCTTCAGGAATTTCATAATATTTTGGATGTTGTAGATACTCTGTCGGTTGTACACCTTCTGTGTTTCTCAAAAGTAATTACTGGCAATAGTAACAACTTTCTACAATTTACTGCAGTTTCCTGGTGTTTGTATATGTGTTTATGCATTGGAGGAAGAACACAAAACATTCTGACCTCTCTCCTTAATGCCATACCACAATACTTTGTAGCTGTCACCTCTGTTTTACCAATGTGTGTTTATCTCTTACACTTAAAAAATAAGTAGCTTGAGCTCTCTGGGATAGTTGCCCCAGAGGAACATTCTTGCTATTATTGCAGCAGCTCCTGTAGCAATATATTACTATTAAACAAGCAGCTTATTAACGCTTGCCAAATATTATATTCCTTATAACCAATACACTTAGAACTGAGAATGAAACCCCATAGCATCAGCAGCAATTTTGCTTTCTTGCTGTTTATTGTCAGGTCTTTCCTAAAACCCCTGAGGAACGATCTTACCTTGAGCATTTCTTGGCTGCATAGTCCTGAAACACTACAAGCATTTAGGCTGCCTGGCCTTTTACTCAGAAAAGAAAGTGAGGTTGCCAGATAATCGTTCAGAGGGTAACACATCTAATCCTTTGGGAGGTCAAGTGAGGTGAGAAGAAAGGAGATGCATACTGCTAATGCTCTGACAGCTCTGTCAATATAAATTCATTAGTATGTATAGAAGTATTTCAGTTTTGAAAAAGCAGAATAGTAGCTCAGTTGTATTCATGAATTCAAGTCTTTCCCGAGTTCACCGCAGGAAAAGCAGATGGATCTGGTGTGAATTGTGTGTGAAATGCAGAACTTTTGGAAGTCCAAAATGCTTTCCACAGACAGCCTTTTAGGTCTTGTCAGTATTAGTTCTGGTTTACTTTTTAGTGGCAGTCGGTGGGATTTGACCCACTGATTCTCAGGTGTGACCAACAGTGTGTTGAGTGAACTGAAAGATAGGGCAGGGACCAGATCTTTAGTGCTACACTCAAAATTTTGCTGTGGTTAGAAGAAAACACCAAATATGGAACTAAGAACTTGTTGTTAGTCCAATGATGATTTTAACACTATCATTTTTCAAAAATATTGGATAAATTTGGAAAAAACAAAACTCAACACCCTCATCAATAATGCATCTATATATCCTTATACGCAATGCGTACTTGTTATAAAGAAAATCCTTTAGCACACAAAAGGGTCTGAGAGTTTAATTATGTATTTTTTGTCTTAGAATATCCCCAGCACAATAACTGAAGGTGCAGCCTTCACAATCCCAGTGATACAGAGCTAGACTTAGAGGTGTGTAATCTGTTGCCATAGGTGATTGTACTGCATGCAATACAATTTTCTATAGGAAATTTTGCATGCCTTGGTGATTCACCTTTTCTTCTTAGAACAAAGACTCTCCATTTCAAGACTCTACATTTCTAAAAATATAGAAATTTTAATCCAAGACAAATAGATATAATTTTTGTTGAGAACATCAATAGTCATGGATTAGGAAGAACTAATCTGTCTTCACATAATTTTTTTTCTTGCTTAGAGATAAATCCTTTAGGTTGGAAACTTCTTCTCTTATTAGAAAGGTTTATATCATGCTCATTTTTAAAATCAGCCATGGCATTTCAGTTAAAAGAAAAGTGGGATGACTTTCAATTTTTCTATATGTATGCAGCTTAACAAAATTATACAGTAAAGAAAACTAAGTGATACACAGCTTCCAGTATGAATAGATTTGGAAGGGATTGCTTAAACTGTGTTACCTGTGGGAAATAAAAGGTGCAAATATAATTAATCGTTATCTTAGTTGCCCAGTACCTCCTTCAGTATGAGTTTCTGAGGATATACAGGATTATTAGCTGCATTTCTGTTTCCTGAATATTTTATGTTGAAGTACATACTAATAAAACAATTACTTCATTACTACTTAGTATGAAAATTTACTTCATATTATTAAATAACTTTTTCAGATAACAGTTTTTTTGCAACAAGCAGCTAAATATTTATATTTAAATCCAAATAGCAATCTTCACTAGTAATATTAATTAAAATCATGTATTATATGGGTGAATTTTGGTTTTCCAAGTTAATGCAGTCTCAGTTCCATTAGAATAGTTGAAGTGCTGATGGCTCTCAGTTTTCCTCAGTTTCAAACACCCTTCCTTTCTGATGTCTCTGAGCCTTCTGTTTATCTCTCAAAATTCTCTTTGGATGTTGTATTCCATTACCCAATCCTACTCAAAAGATGGTTAATATTGGTGGTCAATCTCATTTTAGCTTAAGCAGCCACTGAGTGCAGATTTCCTTACCCTTGTACCGTCAGCCCCTGCAACAGGGCATCATCACACATCAGCAGTCACCCTGCTCACAGCAGCTCTGATTTCTCCTGCTTGAACATGCAGCTTCTTTGTTTCTTTCTGCATTATATTATCTTCTCAGGCAGCATCCAGGCTCTTCATTTTCCACTTGTCCTGTAGTTCCACCAGGAGGGGAGGCCATCCCCATCTGGGGAGGTTCACCTTGCTGTCTGTAAAGGTGGGGCATAAGCAATTGGTTGACTTTTTCTTTATGCCAGTCTTCAGTTAGTGATCTGCTAGTTCCAGGATCACTTCCCCAGTTTTCTTGTGTTGTTTCCATGTGTGTTTGTTCTAAGTCTGACTATTTCCTTAGTACACTATTTTCTACCGTTGCATATGTGAATGAACTGCTTTTCTACCTCTTTTCACTTTGTCATCCCCCTTTTGCCACTTTTAACAGAGAAGAATATATGAGAGTGAATGCTGACAAAAAATAGAGCAGTTTTTATAGCATGTGAGTCATGCACTCTGATGGACTTTTTGTTTGTTTTTCTTGCTTGCTATTATTTAGTGTCCCCTAGATCACTTCTTCCCTCATATGGGTTGCCATCTCTTTCTGTACTGTTACAGTGTGTACAGGCCCTAAAACTAAATACATTTCTGTGTCCAGGACATCCACTACCGGTCTTAAAATACACCTTGGTCATAATTCAAGGCTTGCCTGTCTCTACCACATGAACTTTGAAGAGGCTGACAGCTTTTTCTGGTCCTAATGTCTCTGCTTTCTTTTGGCTTGTGGTCCATCCCCAGATGATACAATCTTTCGAATTCTGTGCCTCTTTTTCAAGCTCCTAGAGTGTTCACAGCTGGCAGTTCCTGCTGCAGGAACAGCTGGATTGCAACAATCTGCATCCCCAAGGCTCAGTCACTGCTGAAGGTACCATTCCCTCAGCCCAGCCATTTCTTCTACAAAAGGAGAGGAAGACAGCTATTTCTAGGAGCAGAGTGGACATGTGTAGTAAGAGGATTTGGTTTTCTCCTTCCTTGATTCCCCTATCAGTGTACCTGATTTTGTGCTTTACAGGTAAAGCCATAATAAAACCAGTCTGTACTCAGCTAGGTCACGAGAAAGGGACAAAAACAGAGATCTCTGATCACACAGGACTATGATCAGAGGCCTTTAAAGCAAGTATCAGCAGATTTGATGCTTCCATTCAGTAGCCATTTATCATCAGCTTGCTCTGACTGCCATCTGTTTTCTTCTCTTTCAGATTTCCAACAGAGTTTCCCTGTCCCTCACAAAACCTGCTACTTGCCACAGCAAGGTTTGGCTGGAGTGAGTCACAGCCAGATCATAAATTGATGTTACTAGTTTCTCTGCTTTCCTTGGATTGTTAGTGATCCTGAAGCACCTGGGTTGCCCAGAATTCTTTTATTTTATAGTAAATGAGGTACTTGCCAGAAAACAGGACTGCACACCTGCTGCATTTGTTCCCAGTCTTCTATGATGACTGTAGGCTTCCTCCTACAAAAGTTTTTTCAGAGGCTTGGTTGTTCAGCAACCCAACTAGAAGGACTCCCAGTCAGGTTTGCCCATGTTTTCCATTGGCTTGTTACACTGAAAATCTTCTTTGCTACACCATATACACACTGCTAAGAGTTAACTGTTAGCCCAGTAAATATTCTAACAGTATAATTTATCTGATTAATGCAGAAAAGCCTAATTTTTTTTTATGTTCTGGTCACCTTTTCAGAGTGCCTCTCAGTCCTGAGCTTGGCAGTCTTCCTGATGGAGACAAGAAACGGGACCTGCTTTATAAGTCATCAGCCCCTGGGGCCTACACAAGAAGAACAGTGATGTTTACATTGGGGCATTCTGATTCCTTAGCTTTGGGTAAGTTTGCTTTTATTTTTAAACCTTACATCTGCTTCCCTCTTACCTATTCCCAGCTAGTTTGATATTGCACAATATCTTTACTCCTGGGCTCTCAGATTTCTACCATCCTCTGCAATTTTATTCCTCTATCAATCAACAATTTACTTTACTAAAATCAGTAGTTTCAGCAATATAAAACTGTAATTCCTTAGTGGAGAATCCAGGAGACAGGTTAGAAACAGGTTGATTTTTCAAAATCACAGTAGTTTCGCTGAAGTGCACAGTCAGCAGAGCTGTATAAAACTGGAGGTCATTGCATTGTTAAGTTCAAATTTGTCATTGAGCTTCTCAGGAAAAGCATCTATAAATGGAAGACATCATGAATGTTGATACTGTTCAAAAGGCCTGTTTTACAGCCTGTCAGTAATTCAGTAATTTGTCAATATAGAATATAAAAAAAACTTAAGCCTAATATCTCTTCCAATTTATTCTGCTTTTGTAGTATTTACCAAAATTATGTTAAAATCTCAACAGATCTTATGAAAAGCCTTACAGCCATGGCTTTTGGGGCCATGAGCAAATAAGCTCATTGTACACTAATCTTACATTAGCCAACTGTTGATAAATATGCTGTAGAAATACTTAAGTATTCAAAATGCTATGTCCTGGTAAAAAATTACAAATATTTTTATGTCTTCTTTTATTCCAGTTCTTTTTTTCTCAAAGAATTTGAAATATGAGTAAATGTGTTGGGATAAATGAGAGCATGGGGACCTGTATTTATTCTGAGTCTCTGGAACCCATCTGCCATTTGCTTTGTGCTATCACAGAAACTCATAACACAGTGTTCCAGGCAAAATTATCATTACAGATTTATATTGTTATAGGTTGCTATATATCTTATTATAGATACGTCATAATATATTTTATATATTATATACTATATAATATTGTTGTTATATAAATTATTATATTTCTATTTTTTTATTGATATATATATTTGCTTTAATAACAACCTTCTATATATTTAACATTTTTTTAATCAGTGATACAGTTCACTGCCTTTGGTCAGTCAGATTGATAGTAGTGAAGTAGTAGCCATTATAGTACTCTCTATTAAGAATAGTACACTATAGGAATATTTTCAAAAGTCTTTCATGCTTTACCCTCATTAAAGCTTAGTCTTATAAACCACACTGAGTCCTCTCCTGACATGTTTCTGGTTGTCATTATCTGGTTCTTTTACTGTCTGTGGTTAAGGAATTAACTTGTGCAAATAAAAAGGTTTCTTCATTCATAAGATAATTGTACACACTGTTAGAATTATTTCTTCTCTTTCCTCCTTCTGCTGTTTCAGCTGCACACAGTTAAAATACTGAATTACTCTTAAAATTAATGAATTATCTGTTGCTTCTTGACCTAAGCACTCCTGCAGCTGTCTCCTCAGCAACTCCTGTGTTGCCATTTGATTCAACACGTGCACAACTTGCAAAGGGAGCTGAGTCATTCTCTAAATCTGGAACATCGTCCTCTGAACACAAACCTTCCTCTGTAGGACTTAAGGGCAAGTATTAACTGTGTCATTTTGGATAGGATGTTTCAGCTTCTCTTACTTTAAATTACTAGTGTGTCTAACTGAAAAGCACATAATGTAGCTGTATCCACCAAAATTTTCTTTCTGTCATTTGTGTTGCAAAGGGCCAAATACTTATTTATGTTCTTACTTTTGTGTTCTATTTCCTTTTCTTTTAATTAATTGTCATTTCAAAATAGACTCACATCTTCACAGGATTGTTTTTAGTACATACATGTATTTCTGTGAACTATGACTACTGTGCTGTCATTCAGGAACCCTTGAGTCTCAAGGAACATAACCTCCTGTACAATCAAATTGTTATACCAGTCATAACATTAAAAGATGCTCACTGTGAATATCAATCTGACTTTAATCATGTGATATACGTAACATTTAAAAGGGCTGATGAATGAGGACATGTATTAGACGCCCTGAAAGTGAGGAAAAAGTAAGATCAACTGTTTATGTCTTACTATTTTCTTAGCACTATAAAATATCATACACATTCTTTGCATTTTTAAATGGGGATGGACTTATATCCATCTTGTCTCTCTGCTTGCCAGAAATGTGTGCTCTGGTAGGTTGAAACCACTCTAGCACTACTACAAGTGCTTAATACTAGGATTGTTTTCAGGTTTATGTCCAATTTGCTGGGTTACTTGCAGCTCTGAATAAGATTTACATGAAGACTTGTGAAGAGCTCTGTATATGAGTTGTATTACATTGCTCAAAATAAAGCTTTTCAGCTTACTTCTTCAGTATAATTATTTTTTTTGTTTTAGCAATTTTCATGCTAGTTCTGTTTTTATAAATACTGCCTTTATTAAATTTGTAATATCCCAAAGTAATACTTTTTGCTTTAGGTTTATTTTCTTGATTTATGTGCTAGCATGTTTATCTTCTCCCTCTCTCTTGTCTAGTTTTTTTTTTTTATTATTATTTAACACTAATTTTCTTCCCTTTGTTTTACAGTAAGTCATGTGGCATTGACATCCCTAAGAAATTTAAAATTAACATGGAAGAAAATCAAACAGCATGTCGATGGATGAGATAGGCATGATGGTTTCTCCACTATGTCACTGCATATTGAGGAAGGGACAGCACTATGAAATATGAGATGCAAATGTCATCAAAATACTACCCTGGTTTTGCAAGGAGTTGCACAAGGAGCTATTCCTTTTCTGCAAAAGGAAGGCTTGATTATTTATAACTGTAAAAACAAAACCAGGAAAATAACTGCCATATGTTTCCCATTTTCTTAATTTCCTTTCTATTCTATAAAGTGTCGATATTCCCATTAATTTTAAAAAAGGCAAACTATCACCTCTTGTCTCTGTTTTTCTTAAATCTAGAAATGTTTTGCAAATTTAATTTAAAACAGTCAAATGTCTTGCCCTGTTTTTTCATTTTTAGAATAAACTAAAGTGTTTCAGCTTTTAGTGTCTGTTCTGCTTGTTCACATGATTTCATTTTTATATCAGGGTTCAGTTTTTCATAAACATCAAGACCTTTTTCAATACTGAGGAACTGCGGTGGGTTCTGTTGTATTGCTGTACTAAATTAAATTAATTTTATAACCTATTCATGAAAACATGAACATGAAAACAAGTTTTTCTCTGTGTTTAAATCAGGTACATTATGCCTTTAAGGTTAATATATTTTACATAGTGCTTTGCATATTAACTGAAGGAGGTTTGATTAGTTTTATTCTTTTCATTCTTTTAAAAAAAGTCTTTTGCATTGTGTATTATCTCTGTTAGTAAAAAGTATAAAATCTTCTCTGATAACTTTCTATTATGTTAGAGAAAATTCAAGAAAGCCTTTAATTTCTTTTGTCTTACATTGTAAGCCGGGATAGTTAAGGGAAAAAAAATCTTTCAAGAACGTGGTATCTGCTTGTAAATATAATACTGTCATTCATCATTAGAGATAACATGCAGGGGTTATAGCTGTGTGAGCTATTTAAAAATCAGAAACAGCACACTCAGAGTGTAGCCATGTTTGAAGGAGCAGTACATAAAAGTTAGCCCTCAAGAACATGTTGTTCTGAAGGGTAACCAAATATAATTATTTCATGTGGTGCCACATAATTGAGATGACTTGGAATTCCCCCTCTTGTAAACACTTCTGATTTGTCTCTTAAGTTTGACAGGGTAAGGTTAAATCTCCTTCTGTCATGGGTTGGGAAGTACTTCTGGTGTTAAGAATAGCTCATTAAAGGTGGATGGAATGTCTCCTCATGTACATATTAATTACCATAACACTCAGTGAATGTGTCTTTGCTGGCAGAATTACATACCTTGCTGCTATATCAATGAAAATTCATTATTAATTAATTAATTATTATAAATAATAATTAAATATTAGGGGTTTTTTTAAACTTATTGTGGGTTATAAACTAGGTCCAATGAAATAAAAACATGGGAGCAATGCAGCAAGATTTTTTTTTAAATATACATTTCTGTTCTAAACAAGTCAGCACCTATTTCTTTTTAGAGAGAATTTGAATTGAACATAGGACCATGATAATCTGGGACTAGAATTTATATCTGGAAAATTGAGTGCCTTTATCTTGTTTCAACTGAACTTGCATGATATTCCTGTTACCTGTGGATACTTAGCACACTGCCGCTGCTAGGCGTTTTGACATGGCTATTCAAATGCCATTTTGAGTGATTTTTCTGTAAGGCTATGATTATCAAGACCCAAAAGGAACATTAAATTACTGAGCATGTTCTTCTACCAATTTGACAAAATATTCCCAGAAATGTTTCTAAGAATTCACTGACTGTCAGACAGCAATGCCTTTATATCCAGTAGCACTGTCTCCCATGGGATCAGAGCACTTGCTGGACCTTGCCCCTGCCTAATCTCTTCATTGCAGTCTTTCTGAGTGACAGGGCTCTGCCCACGTATTACTGTAGCAGAACTCCCCTGAGACACCCTCCTTTGAACCTGAGGAGCCCACAGCATCCCAGATTCTTTATTTCTGAATATAAATCTCCTTCTCATGAGCGTATCTCTTTAGTGTCTGGCTTTCAGTACATCTGATTCTTCCTACTTTGAGTGTCCTACTGCTAGCAGGTTTTGATGAGCCCCAAAGAGGCACCTCTCTGTTTCTAACCTTATTAACACAGGATGATTTGCCTCTGTGTGACAATTCTCTCTGGGTACCACACCACTGTGCAGGGACTTGTGATCTCTCCAAGAACTGTTTTACAGAAGAAAACAAAATGTTTCTGTAGCTTGGTGGAAAGTTTGTCCACTCCAATACATGCAGGAAGCCATACTGCCAACAGTATGCCAGGCAGTACTGCCAGGAGGCACGGGTGCCCCGCTCGGCAACCACTGTGTTTTTCACTGCTGCTCTGGAGATACAGCCACCTGGCTGGGTTTGCCCTGAGTTTGGACTGTAAAACTTCAAATTGGAAAGCAAGGGTATAAACTGGAGAAAGGCAAAGTAATTCCTCAGTTAACAATTCCACCACTTCTTTTTTCATAACTCTTGATGTATTCTTGGAAGTATTGCCAATCACAGTCTGAGTCCCTGCTTCCTAAATAAATTTCAAGCAAATTCACCATGAAAATATCAAGCAGCTGAAGTGAGATAAGTGTAACATTCCTGAAGCAGTTATTCCCCCAAGTTCTAGTCAAGTCAGAGGCACTTACCCTGCTTGTTAGCTTTCACTCAACATAAGGAAGGATCAAATGACTCCTTTATTAGTTGTTAGAGAAACTTTAGCCTAGGTTTATTTTAACTACTGCATCAACTAAACATGATTGTTTGTAACACAATGATTCTTAGTAGTATTACAGGTGGCAATAAGGAATTTTTTTTGGAGGACCTGGTTCTTTAGCCTCCCCAGGCAGCCATCTTATGTTCCTCTCTTCTCAAAGAAACATCTGTGGGAGAAAGGGGACAGTCTGAGGCCTCAGGAGAGTTCCCAAAGCCCAGTTCACAGATAAGACAGTTTACTGCAATTCATTTCCTAATCTACTTCATACTGCTCTACAGCATTATTCATTCTTCTCACCCTTAGGACTTTTTTTTTTTTTTTTTTTCCCAGCCTGTCATACCAAAAGGCAAGTTACAGACCTTATTTAATCCTGAAGAGCGAGGATGTTAATTGGGTTGAAAATGGTAATGATGCATCTAATTCTGTCTTATCTACACTGCTCGTCCTGCTCTCAGGACACCTGAGTGCTCCTGCATCCCAGAACGGAGGCTTGAACACATATTTTCCTGTGTTACACCCAGCTTCTCCCTTGACCCATTATCAATGGTACATTACCCAGAGACTCAAATATGAATCCCACAATATTTCCTCTCATTCTGTTTCTGAGTTGGAGCAGGTACATGCTCAAAACATTTTTGATGTATATTGCCTCAGCTAAAGCATAATTAGCTTCATGTAAAGGAAGCAGGTTAACCAGCCCCACCTTAGCTGAAACCACTGTCGCCTTTACATTTCAGAATTTTTTTTGGTTCTTCAGCTCTTTCAATTACCAGTCAAGGAGGGGTTTAAGTCCACGGCATAATAATACTTGCAATTACTAGTAAATAGCATTTCACAGCACTAACCAGTCTGTCCTTACTGCATCCATTTCAGCCAGGCAAATAAATGTTATTATCCTCATTTTACAAACACATTGATTAAGTGACTTACCTAAAGGCCACACATCAATTTCAATGTCAGTGCCAAGATTAGCACAGAGAAACTTCTGCATTGCAGACAGAGAAAAAAGTGATTGGTATTATCAAGCCCACGCCCCCTTCAGAAACAAACAACCATTTTTCAGCTGTGTAGTCAAATAACATTTACCCTCCTCACATCCCCCATACATTTTGTCCACCTCAAGCTGCTCCCTGATGATGGCTCAAAATGGTTCCTGAATATGTCTTTAACATGGGAAGCTTTTCTATCTGCCTCCTGCTTTTAACACAAGGGTTGGAAAGAATTGCCTGGAGAACCCGTGAAGCTCCCACAGTGGTGGCTGAGCCTATGGAGGTGGAAAAGTGGGGAGGGAAGGGAAGGGAAGGGAAGGGAAG
>VZRH01004535.1:1617625-1727414 GCA_013397555.1 Urocynchramus pylzowi
AAGGGCCCAAGGGGCCCATGCTGCTCTCCAAAAGGCAATGTGAAGATGAATAATGATAAGAGATTTTTTGCCTCTCCAACAAAGCAAGTTTTTGCTTTTAAGGTTGTGTACAACAGGTACAGTTCTCTTTTCTACTGCTTTTGTAGCTGCATTAGTAACACTGGAAGCTGTCTTCAGCTCTAAAGCACAGTAGAATCTCTAGTCTTCAGTCTGCTGAGCTATGGGAAAATTGCTGTATTTTAAAGCCCCATCTTTTGAATTTGGAAGGAGTTTTGGATTTGATCTCTGTTGTCTGGTTTAGACCGACAGACTGTGTCTGTTCAACACCTAACTGATGAGTACAGACCTTATTGCCTGCATGAAGCTATAACAAGGAATATCACAACGTGCAAAAATCTGTTAAACATTAAGTGTCTAAATGTAAAAATCTGCTCTGCTTACAGGCAGTTATTTCTAAGGAAAAATATATGGTGGCTCTATTTGTTTCCCCTCCAGTACAGGTTTTCCTACCTAGAAAAACAAACAAAACAGGGAAACTCAGGACAGCATTTTTAACAGCTAATTAAGGCTGTCTGTGTCTAAAGGTGGCAACCTTTTGTTGTTATTTAGGTACCACAAGATCTTCTTGAATCAGCTTCTAAACAGTGACAAAAAAATCAAAAGAACAGTAAATCTTCTGAACCACAATAGTTTAGTTTCTCAGCAGATTCACAAAGTTACCATCAGAGCTCACAGTGTCATCTGCCAGCACCTGAATTTGACCCAGTCATTGGAGCTGATCCTGTGACAACGTCTGAAAGCTGATAGATTGAAAAACTGTTGAGCATTTATGATAGATACTGGTATTTCAGAGCAGACTCCCAGGCAATGAATTATATTCTTAATAAGCAGACATGACAAAGTCAAATTTAGAAGCAGAATTTGAACTAGTTGCCAAGTTTTTAACCGAAAGGCATTTCTTCCTTTTATTTTTTCTTTTAAACCATGTGCATGTAGACACAAGAAATGTGTGAACTTACCTTCAAAATACCTCAAATATTAACCATATGAATTATACATATGCATTTTTCTGAATTTTAAAAGATTATTTCTTGCATAAAACTAAAATCATTCAATTTATTGCTTGTGAGTCACCTGTAGATTGCAGCATCAGAATTATTTAATAGGTTTATTCCTGTCAGAATTTTATATTAGCTCCATTATTCACTAACAGTAAAAAAAAAAGGCATCTTTTTAAATGAATGCTTAAGCATGGGTGTTTTCTTGTCACTTCATTGGCTTGTCTTCTGTGCAATTCTAGTCCTTACTCTTCTAACTCAGAATTATTAAGGTGTCATATACAGAAGTGATAAGTTTAGCTGCATCAAACTCTGATAGAGGGTTAATCTTGCACAGGGGAAAAGCAAAACATGTCTGGATGGCCAAAAATGTGATTATGTGTTCTGAAGCCTGATAAATATTGTATCATGCCACAATTTAAGATGCTCAAGGGCTTCACAACCTTAATTACATTTTAATCATGGCAACTCTGTTCAATTATGTACTTTGGCTTCTTCAAAAATAAAGCACTTCAGTCTCTGCAAAGATACTATGGTACATCTCACCTGCAGGGCTGCTGCCCTGTTTTCTTCAGGGGTGGTTCTGGGTGCTGAGAAATGCAAACCTAAGGCTTCTGCATTGGGAGAAAAACAGTGTAACTGAAAATACAATCAAGACTATAACAAGAGGAAATAATATGGAAAACGATAAAATAGCAGAAGAGAGTGGTTTCTTGAAAATGGGGCATTCTCATTAGCTTGAATGTTCTGCAGAGCCAGTAGCACCTAGTGCTTCCTGAAGTGCATTACACTGCACAGTGAGAACCTCATTTGAGGCTGATCCTTAGCTAATACCATGAACATGAATGTTGAAAAGCAAGTTTTTTCTTATAGTTCTTTCTGTTTTGTAATTTATTTTACTGAGCATCTCATAAACTCTGTTCTACCTCCTTGCTAAAAGAAATTAATGATTTTGACTAGGCACTTCAAATTCAATCTACCAAAGCACTTAGAGGCATGCCTGTGTCTTCTGAAACTTTTAACATGCTCATTGCCTTTGGTGAAACTTCTCACATTATTTAGAGTCACAGGCACACTTTAGTGTTTCACTGGATTACAACTTTAGCCATTTTTTCTTTCTTTGCACTTATTTCTGTGACGAGGTTTTTTACATCTCCAGTGGGTTGATGATACTTCAGCATTTTTTTATATTTTTAGCTTAGTTTTCTTGCTCATAGGTTCACAGATAACTTGTGCTTTCATTCACTTCCAGAAGTCCATTCATGATTTTAATAAATACCTCAAGTCAGAGATAAAATGAAATTAATTACTCAGCCGAGCTTTGAAAAGAAAAAAATTCTTTTCAGAAAAGACAAAGAAAAATTAAAATTATCTGGTGAACATAAAGTCTGGGGCAGAAAGCTTTATTTTCACTTTAAGGAGACCTGCAAACAAAAGAACTGTGTTTGTTCAGAAGCACAACTCGTGCAGTTTGTTAGTGAAATTCTCTTCGCTTCTCATGTGCGAGAAGTCAGGCCTAGCTGATCAAAACACTCCCTTGTGGCCTGAAAAGTCTCTGATGGATTTTGAAGCATCAGATCAATGATATGTTATCTTTGTTTCAAAAGAACAATCCTTTGTGATCATTACTGCTGTGCTAGCTGATCATTTTAAATTAACATAACACAGAACAATTTCACAAAATCAATTCATATTCTTCTCTCCAGAGTTCTAATTTTAAATATGGGAAAAGTGGAGTCAGAAAATGGGTCTGTGCAGGAATAAGGTGCCTTACATTTCCCAACCAACAACTCTGTTGCGGGTTGACCATGCCTGGAGGCCAGGACACTCTTTCACACTAAAGCTACTCTTTCACTCCCCTCCTCACTTGGACAGGGAAAAGAAAATATAATATAAAGGTTGATTGATTGGGATAAGG
This sequence comes from Urocynchramus pylzowi, assembly GCA_013397555.1. Classification (NCBI taxonomy): domain Eukaryota; kingdom Metazoa; phylum Chordata; class Aves; order Passeriformes; family Fringillidae; genus Urocynchramus; species Urocynchramus pylzowi. Next base: position 1,620,602 of record VZRH01004535.1, read on the forward strand.
ACAGGGAGAAACCACAAATTGATTACTGTCATGGGCCAAACAGACTCATCTTGGGGAAATCGGTTTGATTTGTTGCCAATCAAATCAGAGTAGGATAATGAGAAAGAAAACATAAATCTTAAAACATGTTCTCCACACCCCTTCCTTGTTTCCAGGCTCACCTTCACTCCCAATTTTCTCAACCTCCTCTGCTCCAGAAGTGCAAGGGGACAGGAAATGGAGTCTGAAATCAGTTTATCCCATCTCTGCCACACCTTCCTCACTCTCTCCCTGTTCCAGCGTGGGGTCCCTTCCATGGGAGACAGTCCTCCATAGTCTTCTCCAATGTGAGTCCTTCCCATGGGCTGCAGCTCTTCACAAAGTGTTCCAGTGTGGGTCTTTCCCATGGGCTACAGTCCTTCAGGAACATGCTGCCCCAACATGGGGCTGACAAGTCCTGCCAGAAAACCAGCTCCAGTGTGGGCTTCTCTCTGCACAGGGTCACAGGTCCCTGACAGGAGCCTGCTACAGCATGGGACTGCCATGGAGTTTACAGCTTCCTCCAGGCATCCTCCTGCTCCAGAGTGGATGCTCCCTGGGCTGCAGGTGGATCTCTGCTCCCCTGTGCCCTCCCTGGGCTGCAGGGGCAAAGCTGCCTCACCATGGTCTCAGCAGGGGCTGCAGGGGGATCTCTGCTCCTGTGCCTGGAGCACCTCCTGCCCCTCCTTCTGCACTGACCTTGGTGCTTGCAGAGTTGCTCCTCTGAGTCCATTCTCACTCTCCTCTCTGGCTGTCACTGTACACATTTTTTACCCCTTCTTTAATTTGTTGTCCCCAAGGCACAATCACTGTCACTGGTCACTGGTGGGTCCATCCTGGAGCCACCTGGAATTGGCTCTGCTGGACACGGAGGAAGCTTCCAGCAGCTTCTCACAGCAGCCACCCCTGTAGCCCTCCCTGTAGCCCTCCCTGCTGTCAGAACCTGGCCAACCCAATGACCCTCCATTATCTTGTGGTGCTTTTCAAAGAAATGATTTCATGTAACTTACAACTTCTGAAGGGATTTGAAGGTTATTGCCTTCCATTCATTTCCAAGTAGATTGGATACTAAAAATAAAAAGTAATGACTCAGAGCTTACCTTTCCTGAATCTGGAGCTGAAATGGTAAATATTTAATGAGGGAAACTCTTTCCCAAAGTTTTGCTCTTCTTTGTCCTTCCCTGTAATAAAAAGCAAAATTAATTTCTGAGCACATAGCTGTCCAGGTACCACACTCATGGATAATCATGTTCCCATAGTTTAGATACAGAATCCCCATCCTGCAAAAACCTGTGAGGATGAAAATAGCCCCAGTAAAGACAGTGAGAAAATAATCAAAGAGCTACTGCTCAGTGTGGAAAAAAATCACCCAGATATACAATTTTTCCTCTCATGCAATGCAATGGCTAAATGAACTGAAAGTGCCTGTTACCATATACTTTACTGTCTTATTATCACTGGAACATCTACAAACAAAATATATGTATTATGCAGATTACAGTAGCTATTTTTAAAAATACATCTAACATATATATGTGAAATTACCATTCATGTACTTGGGAGCAGAGGGCACAGTGCAGCATTTGTCCTGTAGCCTGCCTATCAAGCAAGGAAAAAGGCAAAGGCATAAGGCTGACAGTCCTTGTGCTTTCCTTGCAAGGTCTGAATAGCTGAATATAATTTGTTTCTAATTCTCATTGTTAAAAGACATTTACTTAGAAGAAAAACCTATTAGGAGGAAACAGATGATGCTTTGTGCATAACCAAGTGAACAAAGGAATCTTTTTACCAGGATCCATCATCTCAAGGAGACGCTGCAGCTCCTTTGGAAAATTTCTCTCAGAATAGCACAATATCTTTGGCTCAAGGTAAGAGATAAATAAGGGTGTGCCAGCAGGGAGAAGTGTGAATAGGGAGTACAAGGGAGCAAGTACAAATAAAATTGCCGAGCTGGATATTTCAGCTCCCTCTCCAATCATCTTCCCACACTGTCAGATCCACACAGGCTTCTGCTCAGATCCTTGGTCTCTGAATGGTTTCAAAGACAATCTTTTTTTTTTTTTTGCCCTAAGATGGGAAAAAAATATTTTGGAGAAAATAGCTGGCATAGAAGCAGTAAGCCTCCACAAATCTTTATTGATCCTAACAGCTCCCTGCCAAAAGCAAATGCACAAACCACAAGTCAAAGGAGTTCTAAAAATGAATTACACATTGGAAATAGCAAGGGTGTTCTCTGGGCCTCCCCACTCCAGGAGGAGATAACATCAGCTGGGTGGGAGATAATCTCAATTCAACAGCCCCTGGGACTCAGATTGCCTGTCCTGCTTCCTACCTGGCCTTCCCATGGCAGCACAGCCAGGTGGAGCCTTGGCAGGGAAAGGTGCTCAGACAGCTCAGCACTTGCACACAGCTCAGGAGAGAAGGGTGCCCAGAGTGTGTTGATCCAGCCTGCAGAACTCAGCAGAATCAAACTGTACCCTGAAAATCCTCCACTCACATATAAACTGATTTTCCCTTTTGCTCCATCACTACTATGAGAAGATTTTATCATTGTCCTTTTGCTCTGCACAAGTAAAACAAGCAAAGTTTTTCCTGCTAGTAGCATGAAGACAGAGATTCCTGCCTTTCAAGAAGCAGCTAACAGAGTACATCACTAGTAAAAGACACAGCACAGTGTACAAATGTGTGTACACAGGCACCGTGGGACAGAGTGAAGCTGTCTGACTGCTGAAGGCATCCTGAAGGTCAGCGTGGTGCAAAACTCACTTTGGCATCTGGTGTGATAACCAGAGCTAGCTAATGATCAGCTCCTGAAGCTGAATTGCCAGATGAAGATATCTTTAAAGATATCTTAAAAACATTTGCACTGACCTGAAGGTCACATATCATAGAGGTATGTTATGGATGATGTCATGGCTGTTCTTCAGATTTTGATTTTTTTCCCCCTCAAGTATACTACAACTGGAATTGTAATGATTTTCTGTGGTTCAGATCTGTTCTAAAAGGTAAGATTACATCAAGAATAAGATTTTAGTTTAAGTTCTAAAATAGATATAAAAAACAACCCACAAAGTTCCCAAAGAGATCTGGATCTCCTTAAAATCATGAATGATTGAATGTTTTTGAGATTTTTTCTAGTTCAAATCTAGGGGTATTTCCTAGAAAATTCTTCTACCTGGCAAATACATTTTCTCAATAAGTAGGACTGCAAGTTTTCCTTACCTTTTGCTTTCCAAATTTTGTCAAGGTGAAACAAATATGAATGAACTCTTCATAAAGAAATAAAATATTTTTTTTTCTTAAGATGCATTTGCACCATCAGACTCAGGATACTTTAGGAAGGCTGAGTGGATGAAATGTGCAATTTTTAATTTAAATGTGCAATTTTACCAAGGCATGGTAGGAAAACAAGATGTTAACATGCTTTTCTTTTCTAATATGTATTTCTCTGCATTTGGGGGAGGGCAAGAGGAAGCTTGGATAGAGTTAGAAAGGCCCAAGAGGAGCAATCTTAATGGAGCACTTATAGCTTCATTTTACCCATCAAATGATGCTGGCCTAGGTTATGTCTGTTGGATCTGTATTCCTTGGCTAGGAATCTAATATTTAATTTCTTTAATCTCTCCCAAGGCAGAGTAATGATGTTACCAAACCCTTCCAAACCTTGTGAGCTACTCACAACAATATTGTTACTGTTATTACTTTTACTCTTCCTTACAAAAAATGGGTGATTTGGGAGTCCAGGCACGAAAGTCAAAGTGTCAGAGATACTCAGGGGTGCTGCTATCTGTTTCCTTCTGCAGGCTCTACAGCCACTGCTCAAGGTGAAGAGAAGACTAGTTTTTGTATTCCCAGATGGAAAATCTTTAGTTGTGCTAATTAAATAGTGTGAATGGCTCCAGGTTACAGCAAGTCACATATCACTCACAGTCTACTGTTGATTGTTTTTATTGTTTAGCTGCTTGAAAATCTGTATGTCTAAGACAGATGCAACACCTTTTTGAAGATGCTTTTGCAACACTAGTCGTACTTACAACTTCAAGTGAGTAATATTGTGCCTCATTACATCCTTCGGCAAAATTGGAGAAAAAGGATGAAATTATTTTATGAAATTGTACAGCAGAACAGGGAAAGAACCCAATCCTCCCAGAAGCCTCCCACTTGCCCTGTCTCCTGGACCAACCTGAGGACAAGCTGGGTGACTGCAGGCTTGCTGAAGTGCATTTGTTTGCATTGTCTTGCCAGGAATTTAATTTCACAGCATCACATGCTACCAACACAAGCGTGTCATTGCAATTTAACATGCATTTTGTTGGCATGTTCTATATCTCATTAAAGTCTCATGCCCTCAGCCAAGACCGTATCCTATTCATCTGTAGCAAAGCTCTTAAATGTAATGAGAAAGGTATAATTGCAATCAAGAAATGAGCTGTTGACCAGCACCCTACAGATACCCAGTGCTACCACACCACTGAAAGCAACAATATTGCAAGAGCAAACCTCTAACATCATTGTCTTACAGGAAAAAGTATTGGGCTTAGAGAGGCTCCTCAGTCACTCCAGTGTCATTACAGGATTCTCAGACCACCAGACAGACCTGTGTCAATGTGTAGGCCAGAGATCAATTTCTAACTTTGTTTTTTTCGACTGAGAATAAAGTCATACCATGCTGAACATCTCTGTTTTCAAAAATACTAATAAAAGTTAAAATATTCTGAAAGCAGTTTGAGACCATTAAGCCCCCTTTTAAACCTGTTGATAGGTTTTCCTTCTCCTGGATTTTTATTGCTTTTGAGTGACAGTAGGAATTTTAGCTGTTTTTCTGACAATGGGTAAATACACGGATAGTTTTTAAAACCAGATACTTTTAAAGGACTAATCTGTTAGTCACTGGAAGTTTTATTTTGTCATTATAAATTATAATTAGTCATTAAAAAACAAAAATAAAAGAGCTAGCGGTGATAGAGATTAATCAGGTTCTGTTCTCAGACATGTGAAGATAATTATGATAAATCAATGTGAAAAGCAACTGGATTAGGTAACAAACCAAGTTTAGACACAAGACCAGGGGGACAGGTTACACAGAATGACTGCTGATGATGCAAATGTCTGTCACTTTGCTGTTAGGAGCACTGGCCTGCCCCAGGAACTGGTTTGATCCTGTGCTGGCTCCAGCCACCCAACCCAAAAGGCAAATCTTTGTGGGTCACTGTCAGTGGGAGTTCAAATTAAACAAAGGCAACTTTTACTCCTTCAGTATTAACAACAGCTTCTTGAAGCCATGTATCTTGACTACAGTGCATCACTAATTAAATCTAAATTAAATTTTACCAAGCAGATTGCCAGGGCCTAATTTTCTGACTGTGATAAATCCAGCTTCCTGATGCTGACTACATGTTCACTAAAGACAAAGATCCACTGAAGAACAAACAATTTTGGCCTTTCTTGGTGTGTTAGGTTACACCACAAGAATTGAGCTGATAGCTTTCTATGGATAGGCAATATAAGGCACATTTACATTTTGGCTGACATTTTAATTGTGCATACCATAAATTATGTTTGGAGCTAAATCAGAGTCCTTAAGATTAAAAAATAGCCACATATTCAAAATTAAACTTTTCTATGTTTCTTTGGTGGCAGCTGCTTTTAAACACTTCATTTTCCTACATCTTCTACTATCAAAGCTCTATAAATGTGCTAATGGTTGCTTTATTAGTGGTTGCCTTGGTCTCACTGAAGTTTTTTCTTTCCTTCTTTCTTTCTATATGTTAGTATAATCTATCTTTTGCATGCCTTCTGTCTGGAAAAAATTGTACAGAATTAGATGGACCTTTATAAAAGAGCACAACTTAATGTTAAGTTTTAATTAAGCAGTCTTTTTCATTCATTATTTTTTATCCTAAGAGGCTCTAAATCACAGTCTGTTTCTGGCTGAATATACATAGATTATTGCCTTATTTTATCTTTATATTTATCTATTCACTTTGAACAAACTTAGATGAAGCTTAAAAAGTTTCTGAGGATCACATATAAATTATTTCTCATATGCTCCTTTTCTGTAAACACTGAATGAATAAAGTCATTTTGCCAGACAAACCCTGTAAAAACTGATTACCATTTCATTAATCATTGACAACAAATTAGTATTGTGAAAACAAAATGACTGCACTTTTATGAAAATACCACTTTCTCTATAAAATTTGGAAGATGACAGATGATTTTACGTGCCTCAGTTTCTGAATGCCCAGCTTAAAGCTGAAAGGTGCAGAGCACCATCTGGAAAGCAAGGTTCTCTAGATGTACTCAAAGGATGGTCTAATTTGTGCAGTGTGGTGGTGAGGAGTGTGGTGATGCTTGCAGTTCTTGCCACAATAAAAGGTCACTTCCCTGGCTTTGCTTATAATTATCAGTCTTCCTTACAGCCTGTCTAAAGCATCTGCCTGTGCTTTGTTCAGGCAGTCAGCTTGTCTGAAATCCTTAAGCAATCTTGACTATTAATAATTAGTATTTATTCTGGATTTATTATATAAAATTATTAAGAAATTTCTATTCCAGATGTCTACACAAAGCTATTTCCCATGAATGATGCTCCCTGGGAAAAAAAAAAAAAAAAAAAAAAAAAAAAGAAAAAAAACCAAAGGGAAAAAAAAAAAAAAACCAGGAGTGAATTAATACCACACATCTTTTATAAATAATAAGAAACTGATTCTTAAATAAAGATGCTTACATCTGCCTCTTGCTCCAGATGGTGCAATTTAGCTACCTATGTTGGTTTTGGTTTTAAACAAATACTTAATCCACCAATTGTCATATCAAGAATTCTCCATTTCTCACAGCTGAAGCCTAAACTGCATTGATGCTTTAATTCTCAGAACAGGGAGTTTCCTGTCTCACAGGTCAAAAGTACAAGGAAAAAAATATTTTTAATATTTCAGTGCAGCAGCAACACTTGTAAAATTGCCTGGTACTGTACCCTCCTGTTACTAGCAAAAAATTCAGGCAGCAAACTTAATCTAAAATTCCCACAAGGTCTGACAGTATGTAGGCAGTAGGGCAGACCTGAAGCAACTTTTTTTTCTCTTTTTCTTCCACATCACCTAATCACTGAGTTTACATTTCTGTTCCAGCCCCTGGGAGTATCAGTTCCACCTTACAGCACATCCTTCAACGTAGCACCACTGTGTCCTTGCCCTAAAATCCACCCAGGAGGAGGCAGTGAGCAGGATGCAGCTCTCTGCCAAGGACAGACAGGTGCTGGATGCTGTTTTCCTAGGAGAACCACAGTGGAATGGCACAGCTCCTCCTGGGGAAATCAGAAAAACCCCAGTGTGTATGGGATGTCCTGTAGGAATATAAAAAGCACAGTATGTATGGTTTGACAAGGTCCTAGCAAAGTTATGGCCCAGATCCACCATATGAGGAGAGTCTGTAGAGATCTTTGGATGAGATTCACCTGTTTGCTGGCATGATAAGCAGAGATATCCCTCTGCTGTGCCATGCTGTGGCAGCAATTTTTGCCTTGAAGCTTTACTGCCAAATATCATATTTTGAAATAATACTAAATTCTAAAAAGTTATAGAGTTATTCCACTTTGATTTTTTTTAGAATCGTACTCTTAGAATACCAAATTCTTTGACTGATTTTATACTTACAGTTGTTTTGAGACTTTAATAATAAAATCAATGTGTAGTTTGAGTGAACTCATTACTAGCTAGATTAAAAACAGAGTAAGTGAATGCTTTTCCAATTATTATGTTAAAAAAGTGATTGAAAATCTCTGGTTTCAGAAGCTTGGGGGAAAAAAGTTACGACTGCTTTCCACTATTTAAATGAAAAACTTGAATCTACTTCACTGAATTTTACTCATGGAGTAATTTTGGAGCCAGAAATAATTAGAAAGGTAAAATTTAAATGAAGATTTTTTTTTTATTCATTATTTCTTTGTAAGTTTCTTTACTATTGTTGGTGTTTAGGGGTTTTTTTGTAATTGGTTTCCATCTGATTTCTTCTTTTTTTTTTTTTTAATTAAGATAAGAAAAACACTTGGAATAACCTAAGCATGATTTGATTTACTTCTTCTTTAGCTAAACTAGTACGTTCTTCTACGTACTAGTTTACGTAGAAGAATATTTCCCCAAAGATAAAAATCTCTTTATTCTCATTTGTCCAGGAAAAATTCTGAGGAGGGTAGCTACAGCTATCTAATCTTGAGTGCTGAGTATCCAGAATTTTTTACCATAGTGGACATTTGATCTGACTTTAGTTGCAGCTACTGGCAGAGCTGTTTCAAACAGGAGTAGTACCATGAGCCCTAAAAACATGAAAATAAAAGCCATTGTAGGCAACCAGCAAGCAGGAGATTTGGGATCACATTTTAGACTTAGGTCTATTCTAAGAATTTTCTTACAGCTAAAACTTCTAACCAAAACTTCTGAAATGCCTTAGTGGAAATCCAGTAATTCCTTGGGCTGATTGTCAGATGAGAACCAGTCCTGTTAAGCAGCTCCCTGTTTAAATGAGTAGTGCAAGATAAGGGATACTTTAGGAAACTCTTCCTGGCCACCTCGTGGCTATTAGTATCGTTTTTCCACCTTTTACAGGTGGCTGTCTGTAGGAATGTGTTTTTAAGAACTGAGAACTAGCACCTCTGTGGGTGTGAAATGGCAGGAAAGAACATCCCTTGTCAGCTCAGAGGCGCCTGCCAACTGCACAAGAGCCCTTCTTGGAAAAGGGCCTGGGTCTGACTAAGCACTAAGTCACAGTTCTCACTGGAGATGCTGGCAGAATTCTTTGCTGTGGGCATCATTTTGTGACAGACACCTGTGCCTCTTTGCCTGGGATAATTAACTCAGAATGCCTAAACCCAAGTCGATAGCCTTTGCAAAACCAGCTTAAATTAAAATCATTCTCTCCCCAGGCTTTTCATACAGCTTAGAAAGAAATGCAGCCTGAGTGTTGCTGTCTCTCTGTGAGATTGAGTCATCACATCAACAAAACAGAGCTACACTTAGCAAAGCACTGCCCTGCTTGGTTCAGGATGTTCATGCAACATCAAGCTATCACCATTTTGTTGATATACAGTTTTTATAGATCTGCTAAGCTATTGCTAAGCTGTCAGTTCAGACTGTTTCCTTTAAAGCTCAAAGATCTGTGACTGAAAATTATGGGGTTTTTAACTCTCCATTTCCCAACAGACTTTGATAGTGGGTCCCCACCATTCTTTTTTCTGATGTACCTAAAGCATTTTTACAGTCGATGGATGATATCTGAAGATACTGTACAATACCAAAATCTTCCCAGGTACAAATAGCCAATTATAATCAACTGAGGGTTGAATAAATTCTTTACTGACCCTGGAGATAATAAAGTGATGGCCAAAGGTGGGGGGTTCATTATCTGTATCATTATCACTGCTTATATGACTCCCATGTTAATGCTAGCAATTAGTTCTCTCAGATTGTCCATGAGAAATTTTCTGTATGAACCTAGCAAACTACATTCTCATCACTTTGTTCCAGCTATCCAAGACAGAGACATAAACACTGTGAATGACCATATATCTATTGATTATGAGCTTGGACAGACTTAACACCCACACAATAATAAGACATGTCCAAATAAGCATTAGGGTCCAGGGCAGATCAAGCGTGCAGCAATTGTACCTATCAGCCTCATTAGCTAACCCTGACCATCCTTCATGCTTCACAGAAGTGCTTTCTGCATTTTAAAATATCATTAATGGGGAAAAAACGTGTTTGGGATTTCAAATTATTGCTTCTGTGTAATGTTTTTCTAATGTGTTTCTATGAGCATTGGAACTAGCTGTTCATACATAATTTGGGTTGCCTTTCTAAGCTATCAGAACCACTCCTACACAGCACAACAGTGTATCAGGTGTGGCTCATGCAAAATAAAAAGTGCAACAGAGAAATGCCTAGAGGCAACTACCTTTAGAAGTAGCAGCTTTATAACTTCCACTGGTTGTCTTTGTACAGCAAAGGATGACTTCCATTTATTCATGTTCCCATGAACTTCCCAACATTAACATACCTTACAGGATGTGAAAAAGGTGAGTACTTTCCTTTAATCCTTGTGCCTTGTTAACTGAGGAGTCACCAGGAGCAGAGGGCGTTACTCCATGTAGTTCATGAGCCTCCTTGGTAGTGAGAATAGAAAATGATGTCATAATTGATGAAGAGACAGAATCACTTTTCTTTTTTAAATTCTAATTTTTGACACCTAGCTTTTTATCACAATTAAATAAGAAGTAAGCCTTTCAAGAAAATGATACAAAATATTGGGAGTGAGGTTTATTCAAATACTTTCTTTTTTCTTTTTGGATGTATTTATTAAGATGACAGAATCCTGCCATGTAGCACTCAAGACACTGTGCCCTGAAATGTACAAAAGTAGCATGCAGGGAGATTATTTTACTTTGTTGTTGTTATTTTTGTATGTATGTTATTTGTAACACACACACACATATATATAAAATACATACATACATATATATATACACATATACATATATATATATATATATATACACATATATATATATATCCCCAGAATTTTTTTTTTTACCAGAGCAATGAATTGAGCATATCTGAGCCTTCCAGATCTCAGGCTACTGTTGTAGTTGCCAAGCTACAGATCACCAGAGTTCTCAACTTTCACTGTGCCCATTCCAGCTCCTGCAAAACAATAGACTGTAATGATGAGAAGGGGAACATTTTTCAACGAAATTTCAGCTCCCTTTAGCAGAATTGCTTCTGTATCTTTCTACACATTGCCATAAAATAAGAGAACCTAAATACAATGGAAAGTGTTTTTCTGACATTACAAGACTGTAAATAGGACAGTGCAGCATAAAGAATGATGCACTAAACCAGAAGTCCTACTATTATTTTAGGTATTATACGTGAAAGTAACCCTCCTGGTCTATCTCTGTGTGTAAAAATAAACCATTCTACTGCCTGCTTTCAACGTGTGATCCTGCCTTCATGCCTATTTCAAGGTGTAATTTGGCAGGTTCTTTAAACTGGGATCCTAAGTGTCCATGCTTTGTGAGTGCTCTTCTCAAGAGCCAGCTGCAAAAGGAAGAGGAGAGAGGAGCCTGTCAGTGAAAATAGAGTTATTGCTAAATCTGAGATACTCTGTGATATAAGTTACTGAAAAATGAAAACAATCTCGCAGAACATCATTGTGCAGGCCAAATGAGCCATGAGAGGTTTGGTGGGTAGAATGAAAGGTAATACACCACTGTAATAACTCCAGCAGCTTAAGGACACCCTGTGAACTGAAAGTGCACACCAGCTCCAGTAAACAGAAAGTTTGAATGTCAGGAGAGGTCTAACCTGCAGTCCTTTGAAACAGAAGGTGTGCTTCATCTTTTAGTAAAATTTTGATCTCCCATAGCAGACTTCAGCTTTCAATACAGGACTGTTGCTGATGCTGAAAAAGAAAAAAATACTTCACATACATGTAGAAGTAAAAAACCACCCTGATTTCCCCCTTTTATTGCTGCTCAATGTCTTGCACTATCAAAAACATCAGGATGCCTTTTTCCTGAAAAATACTCACTGTTGACTCATTATCTTTACTTAATGTCTACCCCACATACACAGTAACAGAATTCAAAGGTTCACCAAAATAGAAATAATAGCATGGACATGTACCATGTCATGCCAACATCACCTCTCAAAAAAGTTACTTTTGAAAAAATTACTTGCAAACAAAAAACTGCACATTACTTGCTGGACAGTAAGGTGATGTTCCCAGTCTGCTACTCTTACCCCAAGGATAGAAAAATGTAAAAATAAAGTCTTTTCTAAAGCCCTGTTGTAAATTAGGAGCTTCCAGACAGCTTAGAAGGGCTTGTTTGCAGGAACTCATCTCTCATAAAAGGCTTGTTGCAGCTCTAGGGAGGAGTAAAATAGCTACTGATGACATTCAAATCATGATCTGTCTTCTTAGTCATTAATTTTAAATATGATTCATACTCTATTATGCTGTGGAAACCAAAGAAATTATCCTTTATTGTGTCTAGCCATTTTTCATCACTATGTACTCATAATGACCAATTTTGCTCTTCCCTTCTGGTATGTGCTTGAAAATGTGCAAAAAATTAACCCAGATATTTACATTTGCCTTTAATTCAGCTTCATAAGGATTTTCCAATGTAAATACATATTTATACAATATAAAAGAATTATTAACATTCAAAATCTATAAACAACATTAGCCTTTAAATTGCTAAATATCAGGGTTCATAAATTAGAAACAAGTCCAGGTCAAACTTCAGGGAACAAGCACTATTGAGCTTTTTCCTACTAAACACAAATACATGCAAAAATATACATTTGAATGACTGTCTAAATCTGTGTGCAGTTTAATAACCATTGAAGTTAATTCCAATAACTGATGGATTTGTAATATTCATACTCTGTAGCAATATCAATGGCATTTTAGTTCTTAGTTTGATTTGGTTATTTTTTGAAAAATAGAACACAGAAAGAGATTTTGGCTCACATTTTCAAAAATCCAACTGCTATTCCTTGTTTCAGCTACATGGCTTTGGACAAATCATTTACTCTCTGACTCAAAATCCCACGTGTAAGTTGGAAGTTTTCATTATGCATTTCCATACAAAATAGATATGCTGCATAAAGCTGAAGCACCATTTCCTTCATGTTTAAGAGAGAGGGTGCATCCTCTGCATCCTCCTACTCTCACCCCAGTCAAGGCAAAGGTCTTCCTCCAAAGCCTGTATGAGACATAACTCTGCTGGAACTCCCATGGATCTTTATTTCCCGGGGCACAGTAGGGAAATTCTATTTTTAATGAGCCTCCCTCCTGCCCAGGTGCACATTCAAAGAGGGGCTGCAGCAGGGAAGCACAGAGTAACTCTCCATCACTGCAGAATTACTCCAATAAATGAGATAAGATCACTGAGCTAAGTCTCACAGCACACAGTCCATTTTGATAAATATCTGATGGATTAGGATGGAGAGCTAAATAGTATTTATTAGCACAAGCTACTTTTTAAATAGCATCACAGAACATGCTGAGTTGGAAAGGACCCACAGGGATCATTGAGTCCAACTCCTGGCCCTGCACAGAACCATCCCCAAGAGTCACAACCTGTACCTGAGAGCTCTGTCCAAATATTTTTGAACTCTGGCAGGCTTGGGGCTGTGACCACTGCCCTGGGAGCCTGTAAGCAGGGCATGGCATGCAGCATCTGCAAAGAAAATGTCATTTTCATTCCTTCATGTCCAGCATAAGAGTTCATCAGAGGTTGCTGGTTTATAGAAAAAAACAAACTAAAAAAAAAGCCTTATTGCTCTTAAAATCATATTGATGATTGCAGGACATAATAAACCTTGTAAATTCCTAGATTTTTTCCTTTTTCCCAGAGTAAGGAGAATAAGGAATTACCTCTACCAGTGAGGGATAGTAAATGACATTATGCAGCTCATAGAGCTTTTCACATATAAAGCAAATCCCACGCCTCCCACAAGTATGAGCTTCAAAGAGGAAAATTTCAGCTTAATCACTAAGATTCAATGTTAAATTAGGTTATTGATGGATTGAAAGTAAATATGAGATTTGAAGTGGGGAAGCTAGCACTGCAAAACTTCAAAAGTGCTACAAGAAAAGAGGGATGATGTATTTAAGTGTGGGGTGTCTGTGACAAGGTGTTGGCAGCAAGGGGACTGCAGGGGTGACATCTGTGAGAGAAGTCCAGGAGCTGCCCTGTCCTGGACACAGCCAGATCCACAATGGATGTGCCACGGGACATCAACCAAACAGGTGCCACTGCAGGGAAAACATAGTTAAGGAAGGGGAAAAAATGCTGGATGGGGAGAAAAGGGACCAAAACCAGTGTGAGAAACAGCCCTGTGAGCACCAAGGTGAGAGGAGGAGGAAGAGGAGGTGCTCCAGATGCTGAAGCAGCCTGTGGAGCAGATAACCACACTGCAGCCATGGAGGACACTGTGTTGGAGCAGGGAGATGTGACCTGAAGCAACTGTGGCCTGAAGGATTTTTCCTGGAGGTTTATCCCCAAGGACTGGGGCCTGTGGGAAGGACACATGCTGGGGCTGGGGAAAACTGTGAGGAGTAAGGAGTGGCAGAGAGGAGTGATTATGGAGGGACCACAACTTCCATCCCCCAATCCCCCAGTCTTGGAAGTTCTACATAAATTCTGAGTGTGGAAAATACACTGATACAGCATTAATCCAAAGAGTGACATCTGTAGGATCAGGTAAGGGAGCTCATGAAAAAAGGCAGGAATTCTTAGAATCATTACGAAAGTAATTTAATTAGTCTTCTCTCTATTCAACTTTTTCAAAATGTATTTGGCAAGATGCCTCTTTGGCAATTAAATGATTCTAAGCCATTAATTGTTTTAAAGTTTCACTGCCAGGAGAAAGAGATGACAAAACATGACAAAGGAGATATTCTTGAGAGAAAAGTATTGGTGGAACTGTGGAAAAGGCAGGAGTTGTGACAATATGGCATTTGGCATAATTTTTAAGTTGCTGCTTTAAGTTCAAAATTACTTAATAAAGCAAGTAATTGAATGATTCAGTTTAAATTTTGTCACTTCTTCACAAATTATAGATTCTGTCATTTAACCATTATATAGTTTATTTTGAGAAATGGAAAACAAGTTACTGAAATAGCTTGAAATACTGAAATTTTGAAGCAAAACTAAGTTCCAATTTAATTCCATGAATATTTCCATACTATTGAGATTTTTCTCCTTGATTTTCCTTCTATGTACATATTTGTTCCATCATAGATCTACTTAAATTCAATGCTGTAGCTTATTATTAAAGCTTAGGTAGGCTTAGGTAATTGCAGTTTTTCTGACAGTATTTTTAAGAACAGAAGGCTACTCTGTGAGGCTGCATGGTTTGTTAGAAAATAAGAATAAGGACCAAAGAATTAGCCTGGGATAGTCTGCAATACCAAAGGCAGCATCCTGATAGATGGAAGTGCTTTGATGACTGTAAGAAGCAACCTGAAATACAGAGAAGGAGAGCAGAAATGAACAGCCAGCATAACTGCAGCAAAGTTAAACAAAGAGGCAATTCAACAGAAAAGCTGAGTTTTGTTCAGCTTCCTCTGCATTATTATAGATTGCACTCATTTATATCAGAAGACAACTAATCCATACTGCTTTTTCCTAATGGAAAGGCAAAGGCATCAAATATTGGCTACCTGATAAAGCAAAAGAAAGGTAAACTCATAAAATTTTCTATGACAATTGTTCTCATGAGTTTATGCAATGCAAGCCAGTCACAATAATAACTTCCCGTATCAATTTTTCACTTAGCCTTGCCACATTCCTCAGAATTTTGCTGTAAAAATGCATGTTTGCAGAATTTTAAAAGAAATATCAAAGTTGCTGTTAAATTTGTCTTGAATAAATAATCCAGATCCTCATTTGAAATTGTTCCCATTTTGACCTCTGACTTGTCAGAGAATAGCTAATAATCAGACAGGCAATTTGTACTGCCCAGATAATTGGTTGGAATATAAAAGTTCCTCATACTTTGTTCTTGTGTGTGACATCTAACTTGCTTAAAGTCAAAAATCTTGACTCCCCTGGACTCTTTGTGCATTAACTCAATTAGAACACTACTAGAACAACAACCCACAACCTGTAGAAACAAGTAAAGACAATTTAAGTGATGAATAAAATTTCTGAACCGGAAAACAATATGAAAATTTTGTGTATCTGTTCTCATAATTATTTCAGGACATAGATTTCAGATTTCAAAGCTACCAATGTATGTGTAGCCACTTTCCCCTCATCTGTTTTTAATCTTGTCTCAAAATCAGTGACAGAATTGAAAGGAACAGAGGCAACACATCATGAACCAATACATGAAATTTAATGTCCTAAAGATATTTCAGCATGCCTAAACAATAAAACTGATTTAATTATAACAGCTATGACCATTAAGTTATTTATTTTGCAGATATTTCCTGTGATTCTTTACAAAGCTTTAAACAACCTAAATTTAGTAATCTCAGTTTATTAATCTTTGTAGTCCAAGTAATTACTTTTTTTTTTAAATAACTGAGATGACTGAAGCTAAGAAATTAAAATGAATTATATAGAAGTGAATGTATTATGCAATTCAGCTATTGAAATTGCCTTAGTATTGTTAGCAGTTAAAACCCACTTCTCTCAAGTGTTCAACATATATTTCCAGAACTGTTTTAGGTACTATGCCCAGTTAAAAACAATGTTGAAATTTTTCTGTGAAGCAGCTCAGGAAAAGATATTTGGATAGTCACTAACTAATTGTAAGGTAGGATTCTGTCAGATTAGAAGGCCACGTGCTGCAAAAATTTTGATGTACATAACCTGACATAAATGGGGCTCCAAATCCCAGGAAATGCAGCCAGAGCCACATTTTGCACAGGTTCACATTCAGTAGATTATATAAGAAAAACATAGCACAGAATATGCATATGCAATATAATTAATAAACCTATTGCAAGTTTCTTGCATTTTATTCTTACCTTTTATACTGATATTCAATAATGACCATTTTTGAAACAATATTCAATTTATACAACTTCAATAAAACCATGCCACCAATTTGAAATGGTTTTGGATAAAATTTGTAAAGTAACACTATTTCAGCCTTGAGCTGGCCCTGCTCCTGGTCATTGCATACTCAGCTTTGGCCTAATCCTATCCACTTTTGCATTAGTGAAAGTTTATCTGTGTCAACAAGGCAAAAGCAGAGCTTTAGTTCTTTTGCTTTACATGCCTTACTACCAAAAAAAAAAAAAAAACAAAACCCTCCAAACCACAACAAAATCAAAACAAAACCTAAACAAATCAAAAATCAATCAAACAAAAACCACCCAAACAAAGAAGCTGTCAAATTCTCTGCACCTAGGCTATTTCTCTTGATTTTATTACAGGGTAGTGGAAATCCTTTAAATTGCTAGAATGTTTTTTTCTCAGTGAAAACATTATATACAATCTTGGAAAAAAAATCCTATGAGTAGTATGAGGGGAAAAAGAACCCTCTTTTTTCTTTTTTTTTTTTTTTTAAGGGAAAAATGTGTTGCTGCAGTCAATGTTATTTTGTAATTTATTTTAGCCCCTAGAAAAGGGCTTAAGATGGCTTCAAAACTCTTCTATACCTCACATGCACTGAGGCCATATAGAATTTACCATAGTGGCTAAATGAAAGCATTTCATGTGGGTTTTCATGCTGTGTGTAACTCTTGGGCTTCTTGAGAACCAAGGCTCTTCTAGCCTGGGAAAAGAGACTAGCCACACCAGAGCACATATTAACTGGCAGCCCCATGGGCATCAGACTGGGGAGAGGAGGATTCCCAGATAAAAAACACCATAATTATGTAGTTTGCTATGTGGGAAGCTTACTGTACAAGAAATTAAGGAGTTTTTTCTAAGCTATTGTTAAGGTTCTCTCCCTTTAACAGAGTGTTGAAGGGTCACAGCATAAAGAAATTAAGATCAAGCTGACAGTTTCTCATGAGTCTCCTACACACACTAAGAAAGAAGAGTAATTTTCTGTCTATATTTGGGGTATATAACCTAGCATTTTCTTAGCAGGCTACTCAGTTTTAAAGGAGATATCAGTTAAGCAAAATTTTACTACTCATAAATGTATATTTTGACCCATAAAAAGGAGCCCTTATAAGTTTTGCTACATGACAGAGTCTGAAGAAGTAAAGTTTCTGGGTTTAGTATGTACCTGGCATATATGCTGCAAATATTTGCATATTTGCTGTGGGCTGCAGATCCTATGGATCACTGGATCAATCCCAACTCCCATGCCAGTCTATTACCTTCTGCTGGAAACAACTGGCATATTCTGACCTTCTTAAATACTGATGTAAGTCCCACTTACCCTTCCTCCCTACACAAATAGACTCCTGTGCACCAGAATGACAACACCATAAAGATGTGTATATGCATACATATGGATATAAATGTAATCTCTATAAAAGCAGTAGAGCATTTGCCTTTATTCAGCTTTAAGCAGAAATTCAATAATAAAGTTGCAAATATCTGTGTACTGCTCTTGGCAGTACTAAAAATAAGTCATTTGGATTAAATATTTTCAAGTAGAACGTTTTATAACTTAAATAATATTATTTTTATTCAAGATCCCATTTGCTTTAATGCAATTTATCTGAGATCATGCACTGATTTCTGTTCCAGGCATACCCTTGGGAAGATAAAAATATTAAATACAATTCTTTGTGGGTTTTAAAAAATCATCTTGCCTTGTTTAGATTAACACCACCAGTGAGGCCAATGTACCGATAGCATTCATGATTACATGTATAAGAAAAAATACCAAAAGTGTTGTGTAACAGGCTAGACTATATTCCATATAGGTAGCTATTGAACTGTAGCCAGAATAGTAAAATATTTTCAGGTTCTCATTTTCTTAACTGTTGGAGTCTTTTGGTCAAATAAATTGCTTTCTTACATCTAACAAAAATCTTTGCAGTAACTGTTAAATCAAAAGTTTAATTAAAGTTGCTAAACTGAAAAGCTCTGCTAATTGACAGTGTTAAACACAGAGTATTCCAAAAGTATGAATGAGGAGTAAATTACTGATGAAAGGACTGACAAGTAAGAAACCCATATGGATAGTTTGATATTTACAAACTGGATCTTAATATAATATGTAATTTTGCCTTCATTTTTATCTTTATTGCCTCCATATGATGAGAAAGTAGTGCCTGAATTCTCATTCTGCCAAATGCAAGCCAAATACCTTCTGCAGAAGTTATTTTTGACAAATTTAAACAAAACCTGCTAAAAACTGGTCTCAAATCTCCACCTTCTGTTTAACATTCTGTTTAATATTTATAGCTCTCTAGTGAAACTTAACAACAAAAAGAGTATTGATAATTCTTTCTTCTAGTCTATCAAAGTCTGGGTTTCCTCTACAAAATGAAAATACCAGGGTTTTTGCACAGTTTCTAAACATATTAGACTCCATGTCTTTTTTTGAGTTACCTGTTTGCTGCTGATTGGTAAAATGCCAAACTGATTTTTAATTGCAGCCTTGAAAATTAGAAATGGTAAGTAGAAAAGTAAGTGAAACAAATCATCTGTTGAAGAAAGCTGAGGGCAGTTCTAAAGTTCAAGAAGCTTTTCAAAAAGGTAGAATGAATGTTATCTTTGTAAGAAATTCTTATTCTGGGTATCTGCAGTTAAACTTTGAGGAGATTAGCTGGAAGAGTTAAGAGCCATATACTCAGAAAACTGTAGGAAAAAAAAGTAATATAGGGAAAGGTTAACATCTTGACATTAAATTATGGGCTTCAATAAAAATTATGATATATTTTTATATGTTCAGGTGTAGTTGACTACTATGGCAGGTAGTGAAACAAAAATGAAAAGGCTTGTTTTTTTTCTGTCAGTACCTGGTTGCACCAAAGCTCTGCAAAAAAAAACATATGTGTCTTTGAACTGAGTTAAATTGCTGTGTGGAACAAACCAGTTTTGCTTTCAAAGTCTCTGTTTCTATAGATATAAGTATTGTATTCAGGCCAGTTTACTTTACTCAATGGTATAGAAAATTTAGTCCAAAATTCAGACTCACTCTCACCTTTTATGGTCTCTTCTATTGCTTTTTTTTTTTAGTTACATACTTTCTAAATTTCTAATTACTAAAATAATCAAACATATATGATTACAAAAGTGCAATATGGTCCTTAAACCATATAAGTCAATCTTTTATGAATTGTAGTTTAGATTACCCCTGCTCTGTAAAAAAAAACTTTTCTAGAAAAATACTTCATCAGTGTAGTCATTAACAGCAATTATATAGATTTCTTTTGTTAAGTCTTTAAAAGATCTCTTTTTTTTCCCTCCCAAAATTGACTAAATAGATGAAGCAAAAGGGAGCAAAGTATCTAACTTGCTAAAGATCCTTGAAAATCTCAGTTGGTGTTCCTCAAAATCATTAGATGCTTAAATTCCTTAAGGGATCTGAATAACTCTTTCTACAAATATCTGTAACTGATTGGATGTGTAGGAATAGTTTCAGTGAAGTTTCTGTATAAAGCATGTTTGGCCAAAGCCCTGCCTTTCAAATCTCCTGCATTTTTAACAGGTTCCTCAACTTCCTTGTTGTGAAATCATTACAAAGAAGCTTGTACTAGTGAAGCTCATTTTTCCATTGGCAGGGAAATAAGCCTACACTGGTATTAGGCATATTCATTCCACTGAGCAGATTTCTTATTTGTATTACTGAAGCCATAGTCAAGATCTTGTTTTTTAATAAATGTTCAGAAAACTAGAATGAAATTTTTTTTCCTGTGCATCACATATACATGTGTGTATCTATAATACACCTTATATAAAAGATTATACACTTTATATAAAGAAAAGTATAGTTTTCCTTTTCATTCCAGATCAGCCAACCAAATTCTGGCCTGTAGTTTTGTAACATTATGATATCATGTAGACTTTCACACAGGAAAAAAAATTGGAGCTGTTTGACTTTACATGTAATGGTATTATAGTATTATTACAATATATGCATTAAACATATATACTTTATAGTATCACACCAGACTTACAGTAGGAATTAATTGTGAAGTTGCAAAATATTTTCCAAAAAGCCCAATATTTCTATGTTTGCAGGGTTTAGTTCAAATGACACTAGCCTTGACTTCTATGAATCTTATTCGTAAATCCTGGT
The DNA here is from genome assembly GCA_013397555.1 of Urocynchramus pylzowi. Lineage (NCBI taxonomy): Eukaryota > Metazoa > Chordata > Aves > Passeriformes > Fringillidae > Urocynchramus > Urocynchramus pylzowi. The sequence goes on from VZRH01004535.1 coordinate 1,641,352, forward strand.
CTTTGAAGAATTGTCCTGCATTTTTCGATTGGACTTGACTTGCTCAGGGTTTGAAAGTATCATCTTTTCTGCTAGCTGCAAAAATTGATGCCAAGGTTTAAAGAGCAGAACTCTAGCAGAGATGAAGAGGAAAGTAGAAATAGAAGCCAGTTGAATCCTTTTTTTCTGGATACAAACAAATATTGAAGGAGCTGTATGAAAAACCTCCAAACAAATGTATCTTAAGGTATATTTCAGATTATCAAGTACTCCATTCTGTTGCTACCTGTGATGCTCTGAAAATATAAAAAATGTAGAATTGGTGGTGATGACAAGTACGTCCTGCGAATAAGTAGCTCTCTCAGAGCACTGCCAAGATCTAAAAATGGCCAGATTGTGGAAGCTGCAGGCTGTCTGCTTTGTGGATGACAGGTACCCTGAAGAGAACAAAGTCAAACACTGCACCACATGTAGGCCAGGGATATGACATTGCTGGAGATATCGTGAGCATTTTGTGACTCTGACAACTGCAGTGATAGCAGGCTGGAGAACAGAAATTATAGATGTGTATGTGCCTTTGTTTTGGGGAAAATTTTCTGCAATATTAACTTAACAAGGTGATAATTCAACTTACTGTAGAGGTCTCTCTTCTCCAAATATCTCATAATTATATGTTTGCATATTTTTTCTTACCAACTATATGACACATAAGTGTATATTTTTTATTTATACACTTTTGTTCAGTAGAACTAAAAAGTTTGAGTTTTTCAGTCTCAAGAAAAAACTCCCCCAAAGGAAAAATATTAAATTTCTTTATAAACTGCAGCATAAAAAATAATCTTTATGACAGAAGGTATTTCTAGCCAAAACACCTTTTGGGAAATAGTTTTATGAAAAAAAGTATTAGGAAGTGATAGGACAGTGTAATCAAAATGCTCCCAGTCCTTTGTGATAATGCTGATTGAACAGAGAAGATGATCACCATCCAAGAATTAATAAGGGAAGCTAAAGAGTAAAACAAGGAGTTCTAATGCCCAGCTACTTTGTCATTATTTATTGTTGGAATCAAGAGAAATATAATCATAAATAGGCATAACCCATTTTGAGAGACCTTCATTTTGCTGATGACAATAATCAGCAAAAGAAACACATGGTTTTGTTAAAAAGGGCAAAAAAAAGCACACCTGTTAATATTTCAGCTATATTTTTTATAAACTTCAAGTCTCTTAACTAGGAAATGATAGGTGCTGTAGTAGTGACATCAGGCATATGGCGATCTTCAGGAGCAAATGTCCTTCAAAAACTTGAAGCACTTTTAGCTGCAGAAGCATGATCAACACTGACACAATAATGGCATTTCCCAATGCCCTCTCTCCTTTAGAGATATTTCTGAAACACCACAACAGTGTGGAACTTATCCAGAATGCACTGCTCTTATCAGGAAGGTTCTTCTAATAAATTGAAAAGAATTGTCACTGTTTTCTAGAAGCCTAAGGACTGCAGAGAAGCTGAACACATCAGAGGTGAAACTTGAACACAGTTATATGGCAACTTCCACAACAGCTGCAGCCTAAAAAGAAAATAATGACTTCTGACTGAAATCAGATAGAAAAGTAAGGAAAAAGCCTTCATCATCACCAGGAAGATCAAAAATCCAAGCCCAGAATACCCAGTGACATGTAATGCATAGTTTTGATGGAACACAAGGTGTAAGCACAGACATTTTGGAGGCATTGCATAACTTTCTGTTTTCAACAGGATGAAAAGAGGTCACCCCAATGTGGATTACATTTTTACTTCTGAATGGTTGTTAATCTCTCCTTATAATCTGAATAAGAACAGAGATTAAAAAAATAACACTTCTAATATCACAAATAAAAGATGATACTTACTAAATGCATGTAATAAGAACTACAGAATAAAATTATTATTTTCCAGTCTGAAATTGTCAACAAGATTTTGGAAATTGTTTACTCAAGTAGTCAAGAGGAAACCAAACATTACCATGGCAACTATCATCTTACAGATGCAGTAATTTGTATACTCTTTAAGTGGACTTTTAAAATTGTCATTTAATTTAAAAGTCTGTTCACTATTTTGTCCTCTCTCAAAAAAAGAAAAAAAAAAAAAACTTAAGAAGTGAAAGCATTAATTCTATTATTTTATGTAATTAAGGCTGCCATCTTGCTAGGGTGTACGTCTACAAACTCAAATTCTAATGCCTTCTTAATCTTTGGGTTGAAGAGTCAGAATGAGTTGGATGTGGCAGTGATGCCACAGTTCTAGACCACTGGCAAGGAAGTTTTTGGTCCTTTGGAAGGACCTGATCTTGTGAGAGGCTTCAAGGCATGCACACAGCGACTCACAGGGTGTGAGTGAGACTGAGGCCATTCAGGCCCTTTTGAAGGTGGCTCATCTCATCTTCCATACCATGGAATCATAGAATGGTTTGGGTTGGAGGACACTTGAAAAATAATTCAGTTCCAACTCCCCTGCCATAAGTAGGGACACCTTCCACTAGACCAGGCTGCTCAGAGCCCCATCCAACCTGGCCTTGAACACTGCCAGCAATGAGGCATCCACAGCATCCCTGGGCAACTCGGGATTCTTCTGTGGCTCAAGATATATCTTTAACAGTCTTAACGTCACTGTCCTTGTTACTAGAGTTAGAGCCAGGATAATATCTTTGATTATCTCCATGTTTCAATCTAAAAGTTATTTTTCCTGGTTCACATTTTCAACGGCAACACTACCTGAAAGCTCTCTACAAAGTGTTCCCAGCTCAAGATCATAATGCTTCATGTCTTCCTGCTCCATGTCTTCTTAAAGGGTTTCCTGACTTGCCTTCTTTCTATATCCCAGTTGTGCTGAGGATGTCACCTGCTCTAACAGCCACAGACACATGAATATGCACTTTCTTGGTTCAGGTTTCAGCTTCTAGTGAATAAGGGTAAGATCCTCAGGCCGTAGGTGCATGGGGGACAACTTGTGTTACTTTGTATGTAAGCTATAAGAGGAATGCACAACTTGAAAAAAAAAGAAAACCCCATAAAACCAGAATGAATAACATGCAGGCTTAAAGCCATTCATGAAGAACCAGGGGATGATTTATATCAGGGTTCTATCTGTTCCCCACCTAAACCAGCAGGAGAACTCGCTTAATTGGTACACAAAGGAAAGAGAAACAGTTCTGAGAATTATGCAAGTGTAACAAAGAAACAGAGAAAAATTATAGCGTTAAAAAAATCTCAATTTTAATAAGAATGTACAAAGTTCTGGAAACCAAATTGGGCTTTTGGCAGGGGAGTCAGCAGGCTGAATTTAAATGGTAATTTTGATCTGTAGTGCAGAATGCATTAGGCAATGAAGGTTAGATACAATTTTTTGTAGTAACTATCCTGTCAAATGGTGTTAATTATATCCTAATTAGTTTACAACCCTGTAGCTAGTCCATCTTGCAAACAATTAGCTGGGAGATTTTCTTAGCCTAGCATTTGATATGAGCACAATAATTTCTGTCTTTTCTTCCTTCCGTCCCTTTCATTCCTTTCCCCATTTGCAGCTTAGGAACAAAACCTAAAGGGTAAAAACATCCTGAGTACATAAATGACATAAAAGAACACAACTTACCAAATGGTAGCCTTTTTCTCCAAGCCAAGTGAGCGCTATTATTTCTCAGATCACAGCATCTGTGATTGATGTGCATTATACAAGTACATTTTGTGCAGGTATCAGTTAAATTTTATAGTGTTAATAATGGAAAAAATCTGATTCAGTACTTTGTGTGGGTCTGAGAGACATGAAGAACAGCATAATATTCTTTAAGATAAATTAATCACTTCCATTGTTCTATCATCAATTGTCCATTGATATTTCTAATTCATAGAGTCAACATTTTAATGGTATTGTACTGTGTTGTACAACTGCTTTTGGGCATTATTTACAGAGAGAAACATTTCTGCAAACACATATAAGTCATCACAAAATAAACTTTCAGAAGCAATTGCTTTAGGCTGAAATCTGACACAGGGAAATAAACTTATCCACAGTAAAACAAATTTAGTAGGCATTTCACTCAGGATAAATTTGGCCTTCTGTTTTAAGATCAGAACAAGAGTTATTTTAACTTAAAAATTAAATACAGCTCCTGACAGGATATTCTGGGTGAGAATGCAGACGCTTTGTGATGACCTCTTTTGCCAAAGCAGACTCAAAAGGGAATGAGCACTACCTGTGCTGTGCCAACTGCTGATGTTGCAAGCAAAGACTAAGTACAAAGCAGTCATAACCTTCCAGAGTCAAGGTCACAATTTAATTTCTGTTGAGAACTGACTGGCACCATCACAAGTACACTCAAATCAAGTGCTTTAAAAATATATTGTTCTGATCAAGAGAAAAAGTAGTTAGAAGAGAATTAACAAAACCATGGAAGGAGAATGTCTTTTAAAACTAATGATAATTATTCAAATATATTTTGGGCTAGAGATAAAAATAAAACTTGGTCACAATTGCTGATGCAATTTTGTAATTACAAGTTCTTCATCTTCACTAGAAGACTTTTCCTGATATATCCTGAGGTATCATTTGTGATTTTATTCAATGAAATCTCATTAGCAACACACAATCAGCCTGTATCAAAATATGTCCTTTATAGGTGCAACCCATGTTAGTGAGGCAGGGTTGGCTATGAAACAGAAATTCCAGATTTAAACCAGTCCTCCTGCATGTTGGCTATTGCCAACAATTGCACCAAAATATTTGTGATCGCAGTTGATTTTGAAATAAAGAACAAACAGCTTGTGGTTTCTTTAATTAATGGACTGATTTTGTGTCTATTCACTAATATATACAGTGAAACTCATTGTCCATCTCTTAGCTGCAAAAAGTTTTTGAGAAAATCGTTCCCTCATCTTTACTTTGTTTTAGTGACCTCTCTCTTGAAAAGATAAGTGAACCAACAGAGTTCAGATCTTGATGGATGCATACTTTCGGTTTTCCTTGCGTAAGAATAAACTTTTGGATTCCTTAATTCATTTTTTTGTACTCTTTGAAAAATCTTACAGGTTATAAATGGCCAGTAAATTCCATTTACAACAACTCTAACTGCATTATACACTGTAGCAGCTTCCTTGGAATTCTGCAATCTGCAGTGTCAATAACATCTAAATTAAGGTGTTTAATCTGATTAGGGGCAGATTTAGAAAGCACTGACAGGACAGAACTCGTCTAGACTCTTAATTATCCATGGATTATGGCATTTGTCTTTCCAAATTAGAATTACAAGTGAAAGTGAATATTTTAAAGAAACAGGTAAGTACTAGCAAAGCAAAATTGCACTGAACAGTATTATCATCTCCAAGTATCCTTCTATGATAGTAAAATAATGCTACAGGCACAGTCAAATCACTGTTAACCAGAGTGAAGGCACATGTGGTTAAACCAAGAATTTAAAGAGAGCTTGGAGAAAGAAGCAGCACACAACCCTTATCAGCAGCAAAGTGACTCTAAGAGGCAACAATGACATGAATATGAGGTTTATGACAAATTTTTCTCTATTTCTCACTGCTACTTCAAGGCCCTATTATACCCTTTTCTACCCACCCTACCCACCCAGGAGAAATGAAAGCATTATGAGAGAATTTTAGATCTTATGTTGTTATTTTTTGCTGTTCTTCAAATCTAGCATTGATTATCATGTACCTCTTTCCCAGCTGCAAACCAGTTCAGAAGATGCTTTGCTTTAAGAAGGTGATCCCAGATTACTGAACATTTAAAGTGAAAGAGTCCCATGCTATAAATAAGGCTTGTTAAACTGGAGCTCAAATTATCTCCCAGGTAGCAAAAGGATTGTAATTATATAGTCCATTGTGTAAAATTAAGTGAAAGCCAGAAGAGAATTATTCATCTGTAAGGGGAGAATTCTTATTCCTATTCTACTTACTTAAGTCAGAACCATAAGGATTACAACATTGTGACCTTTCCTTACTGAAACTAGTGAAAATTACAAAGTTATGCCATTAAAGACAATAAGCGTATCAATGTAAGTCATGCTATGGAGAAAAAAAAACAGTCTCTAACTAATTCTGCTCCTGCTTGGCTCAAGCATGCTCTCTTTTTTTTGGCTGTGTGTAAATGTGCACTGGCAAGTGCTCATCTTTTACAGACTGAAAATCAAAAAGACAATTTCTACCCTGAAATAAAAATAAATCATATATTCTATTCCAGATTTGGCAGCGTTTCCCATAAAGAGATATAAAAAACTGGGAGTTGTATAAGCCACATGCCACAAATCATCTTGCACACTCAAATGTCAAATTATATTTTACATGAGTCACTAACTATCTGGATTTCTTTGGTAATGTTTTTCTCCAGTTGGATTTGTATCCCAACTCCATGCACTTTTTCTTCTACTACATGGGAAACCTTCACTCTCTCATGCAAACTTTATGGAAAAGCTATTAAAAATAAACAAACAAAACAAAACAAAACAAAGAAAAAACTAACAAAAAATGAACTGAAAAACCCAATACAAAGATTGCAAAGTAGCAAATTTGAGACAATTGTCTCATTTACAATTACTGACACGAGGTAGCTGCATGCTTAGCTGGATACCAGATACCCCAGTGACACCACTCATACACAAACCTGGAAGACATCCATATTTCCTCAAATACATGTGAAATGCAGAATCCAAGTCTGCAACATTTTGCACTTCCCTCTTCCCTGAGTCTCTCAGCTAGTCTGAACCATCTTGCCACCTTGATATTGGCAACACACCTCTAGACTGAGTACTTCAGGCACTGAAAAACTTGAGCTAGCATGAAGTCTCCCATTCCTTGATGTGGTTACACATTGATGCAGGAGTGAGAGGCCTTAGCAGCAGACTGTCCCCTTTTGAGACCATTATATGGTGTAATTCATAACAGTGGCCAAAGCTGGTGTGTAGTCAGACAGAGAATTAGGTGGTTCTACATGAAGCCCACATTCCCTTCTTTTGCTGCTCCTGAAGGAATATGGGCGTAGCAGAAAATGTAGGCTCATATTTTCCATGCTTTTTGAATATAATCATTGGCAACATTTAAAATCTGTGACTATTTCTAGCCCGTCAGTAAAGCTTAAAAAAATGATATAGCCACCTCAGGAGAATGCCTTTATTATGCTATCTCCTGAACCAAGCAGTTTCAGCTCATTGGGATTCAAGTAATTAAATGCTCGAGCAACCCCAGCAAGTCTAGACAGGAACGCCTGGATACACAATTGAGTACAAAGTGAGCAAGGCAAATGCTGTTCCAACTTCTGCTCCTTGCCATCTGATAGTCAGTTTGGTCATTCTTTACTGCCCACTGGAGATAGTTACCATTAAAGAGGGAACACTGACGAATCATCTTTATGTCTGGCAGTGCTGTTGAAATAGATCAGACACATCGTCATTTTTTTGCTTCAGCAAACTTAATCCACGGCTCGGGAAAATACTGCTGAAGTTACCCTGGCATAAGACAAAGCTCTTGGATTCTCCACTGAGTTGGCATCTGTGAATTATTTGCCACAGAAGCATAAATCTTGGCAGCATCCCTTGATCTGAACTTTGAAGAGCAAGGCTGAGAGCACACTTTCACAAGGTAGCAATACTTGTCCTTTAAAGGTTGAGATGTGATTCTAAGGCAGACAAGAGAAAAAGAGAACAGGAAAATTTTACAAATGAGATTTTTCAGTAAAGTTGTAATTTTCAGATGTTTCAAAATATAACATTTTTCCCCAGTGAAAATCATGAGACATACCACCATAAGCAAACATTTATAGAAAATCCATACACAGGGTGTTGTATCATTTAAGAATCTTGAATATTAATTCCTTAAGCTGGGTTACCAAAGGTAATTTTTAGGCACTTTTTTACCTTGAAGTGTGATGAGCTACCAGCTTCTCCACATGATTTGTTGTAGGTGTCTTGCACCACAGCAAAGTAGACAGATGCCTAATTACAGCCTAGGGCACTCCTCTTTAGGGTGCATCTTTAGCAAGCCTTGGCCTTTAGCCCCTCCTGCAGGTGAGAAATCTTGTCTTTGTCTATATTAGCTTGAAAACATTCACCCTTTCTCTTCCCACTTTTCCTTCCAAGATAAATACTTACAGGTGCCACTAGGTAAAGGAAATTGTCTTTTTTAAAATGTATGCCTGTTATAGCAAAATAATATATGGCACATGTATATTATTAATATTAGGTACCATTAGGATTATGCCCACTACAGCAGAATGTTTCAAGGCAAACCTTCTTTTTCTCATGGAGACTGTTACAGTTTAAGGAAATTGCAAAATATTTTTTCCCATATCCCAGTCTTCCCAACCAGTAATCTGGAGACACGTCTAAACAGGACAAATTTAGCCTCTGTGAACAAATATTCTGGTGCTGATTAACAAATACTTGCTGAGATAGCATTCAATAAATACCAAGTTTTTTGCACTACTGACTTTTTTCTGTTTTCAAAGCAAAGTATTGTTTCATTGGAAAGTGATCTTTTAGTTAATCTGGGAATTTGTTTTCCTTCATCTATGACTCTCCACTAAGTTAGTCATGAATTTAGGAGGAGTTCCAATGTGCTTTTGCCAGTATTTGCACTAAAATAATAGAAAAAGAAGTCAAATGAAAAGAACTAATTAATGCGAAAAGGCTACATTTCTTCATTATGTGAGGGACTGTAAAATTATAGACTAGAAAGAAATGTTTAGGTAAAATAGCATTATATTCACCCTTGTGATCCTTATGCTGAATCACTTAGTCAAATCTGGCAAACTAAAACATACAAATTTACTAAGATAACAGATAAATGCAGATTCCCAAAGTTTAACACTTGCCAGTGTCCTTGTCCTTTTTGAATTCATTTGTATGCAAAAGCCCATGGAAAAGTATGACAATGTTCACCACAATTTATGCTTAGTAAAAAAAAAAAAAAAAAATTCACTTGCTTTAATCTTATTTTCCAGTATTTTCAACAGATGTCCCCTACTTCCTGTATAACAATTAGATATTGATACCTAAACCCTTTTCCCCTCATTAATTTATTTTTACACCATAACTCTACTTCAGTCACTTGTTTTCCATTATAAATAATCCTAGTCTTTTTAATCTTTTGTCCTATGAAGCCATATTTGCCTTTCTGTTCTACACATGCTGTTTTGAGCTCTAATGCACCATTTCTGAGGTGGGGTAAGTGCAATATCACAGCATTTAAACTCTTGTTGTACTAGAAATACACAGAGTGGTGTAAATTGAGGATTTTTGACTCCTCAGAAAACTGAGATCTTCACAGCAGCACCGGTCACTCATGGTGACAGCTTATTTAGAGTTCATCAGAGCTGCAAATACATAGACTTATGCATACATGTGAAAAGACATACCCAAAACTGGGAATATCTATTGCCTGGCCCTATGTTATATAATTGTTCAGCACACAAAGCTTCTTTGTAGCCTGCTTGGCTGCAATGTTGCAAAGCCATGTTTAACTTTCCAATTCATCCCTTTCTCCAAGGTGAAAATATGCCTGCATATTAAGCACTCTAAATCCCAAACAGGGGACCTAGGGCCTCATTGATAATGAATTCCCATTATAAAACCTAACCTCCTAATGATTTATCATCCCACAAAGACACCTCCTAACGATAATTTCCTGTTTTTCAGGAAGCCCTGTGTTTCAGGGCTAATTTACATAACTAGGTAAATGACACTGACTGTATCACCTGTGTCTGTCACATAGAGGGAGAAATCACTTCCCCTTACAAAAAAACCTATTGACTTTCATTTGCTACATCATATTTATTCATGGATCTGCTAATTAATTCTCTTTATTTTACAGCTCCTACCAATTTTATTCTCATGGAAATCTGATTTACTTGTTTATATTAACTAGGATAGCTCTGGAGTTCTTCTAAGAAGTTTCTGTCATACTTAGCACTTTCTTTCCTTAGGTACTAAGGATGATACAATGAATATATTGCAAACCACAGTTAACAGTTCACCAGCTTCATATTCATGGGTGAATGACATCTGGCCCTGGCAATTTATTCCTATTCATTTTTCAAATTTGTTTTAAAACCTTTTTAGTGAGGTTTCATCTCGAGACAGTTCCTGTCTCCCTCTTCTGTAATGAGAGGTTCCTTCTGCTGTGGAGCTCCTGATCTGTGACACAGGTTGCCTTGAGCTGTGACAAGTATATTATCTATACATGAAGCAGAGGTTTCCAGCTCAGCAGAAGCTGGGAGCTGCTGTCTTCCTGAGGCTACCTGTTGGGCAAAATCCTGACTTTGTGGTGGGTTGATCCTGGCCAGCAGCTAAGCCTGCAACCATTCACTCACTTGTTCCCACACCTCCAGTGGGATGGAGGAAAGAATCAAAGAACAAATGATAAAAACCCATAGGCTGAGATAAAGACAACTTTGTAAGTAAAATACCATGGAGGCTTCTATGGAGAAAATTAACTCCATCCCATCCAGCCAAGGTACAGTTTTGCAAAAGACAGTAACCCTCAGGTGCAGAAGAAGTCAGGGACTGCCCTGTGTAGCTCCAAAAATGACTTACCACAGGATACAGCAAAGCTGGTGGTGTCTCAAGGATAACTTGGTTAAAGAAAGGCTGAACAAAGTAGACAAAGAGAACAAAAAAAGAGGGGGAGGAAGTGCTTCAGATGCTTTAGCAAGGCTTCCTTTGCAGCCCTTGGAAAAATCATACTGGAATAGATAGATATTCACCTGCAGCCACATGCTAGAGTGATGGTATTTCCCAAAGAAACTGGCCCATGAAGATCCCATACTGGAGCAAGTTTATCCTTAAAGACTGCAGCCCATGGGAAGGGTCCATGCTGGACCAGGGGATAGGTGATGTTACCAGGGGATAGGTGATGATAGATGATAGAATGTTTGCTTTTCCTTCTGCTGTTATGGATTGACCACAGCCCTCCAACCTCCTACAATGCTAGGCAGGGGGAAGAGATAGAGTGGGCAATGAAGGAGTGAGGCTGAGCCTGGGAGAAAGGGATGGGGTGAAGAAAAGATGCTTTAGTTTTTGTCATTGTTTCTCACTATTCAATTCTAATTCAATTAGAAATAAATTAATTTTTACCATTAACTAATCTTCTCATTAGTTAAGTAATGCCACAACTGTTCTGCCTGTATCAGTAATTAGCAAGAGAATTCCCTGTCTTTACCTAAGCACATAAGCTTTTCTCTTTCTATTTTCTCCCCTTGTTCTTCTGAGCAGGGAGAGTGTGAGAGAAGTTGGATGTGTGCCAGGCAGCTATCCAAGATCAACTCAACCCTTGTGAAGACATTTGAGCATGAGGAAGGTTCACCAATTCTTCCCCAAGTAGCTAAATCCAGGGATGACTTTTTACAAGACTTGAGTCGCAATGGTTTATCCACAATCCTCCAAGATATTCCAGCAGGTTTAGGATGAGTTTTGTTATTTCCTCCTTTCTTTAACCATCTTAAAAGCCTTAAAATTGTGGAGGACCCAGAAGCACAAGTTCCTGAAGCTGCAGGTGAATGTGCTGACATGGGTCTCGGTGTTAGGCTGGGTGGGGAAGGCCTCCAAAGGACACTGTGGCCACAACTTCTTCCTGTCATTGGGGTGTGGTGGCTTGCAGAAGGAAAAAAATTATATCCCATTGGTTGCCTTCACAAACTGGAATCAAAAACTGGGCTTGCTTCTGAGGAAAAAAGGAATGAGCAGCAGAAACTCTGAGCCCCTACCTTGCACAGAAACAATACAAACATTTGTTCTGGTGACATCAGCTCATTTCACTTGTATGGGAACTCAGGCAGAGGAGGAGCTGGTGTGGTTTTTTTTTTTCCAAAAGCAAAGGGGTCAAGCTCAGGATCAGCAGCAAGAGACAAACTTCTACCTCTTGCTGTATTCACTATCATATTCTCACCCCACACACCTGTGGATTGACAAGATCTAGCTTTTTATGATCTTTGGTCATTTATAACTCCTATTAAAAAAAAAAATAGCCAACAAACAATAAAATCAGAATCCAAGCGCTACTGCAGCAAATAAGTTAACAAATAGAATACTTTTCTTACACGGCTATTGTTGACCCTCTCCCCTTGTAGCAGAGAAAAATCCAGCTTTCAAAATTGTGATGAATATGTTGCCAATATAATGATCTTATAACGTGCAAAAAAGAGGCCAGGAAATGATTTAAAATGCCATAAACTTCCTCAGAACAGGTTTCCTGCTGATATGCCTTTCTCCCCGAAGTGCTCCCCATGCTCTTTCTGAAATATTCATTGCCCTAATGATTTCTTCAGGCACTGCTCCTGTACATAAAAATTAGTTCTTCCTATCAAGAAAGAAGTAATTCCAAGGGAACTGTTATGGGAGAAATCCACAGGATCCAGAAATGTATGCAAAAAAATGTTTGCTTTTCCTTCTTTGCACCTAAGGAGTTGATTTTAACCTTTATTTTCAGAAGTGGCACTGTTACTGTTATCCATATGTTTACAAGTCGAAAAACATATTTCTAATTTTTTTTTCCTAGAGTTGTTATAGCTCTCTGTTTTACCTATTATCTGCCTTATTTCATGGACTTGTATTGTACCCTTGCAACACTGCAGGACTAGATGCACCAGGATTGACAGGATCATCGTTCTCTAGACATTTCTGCAGCTCTCAAAGCAATTCAAAACATATTTATTCTGTCACTTAAACTGAACCCTTCTCCTCCTGCACCCCCTCCTCCCCCCACCTTAACATTTGCTTGCATATTCATTTTGGTTTTAGGAAGTAATTCCTTAACTCCTGACACCTGTAACACATGGCAGCTGTTTTGTAGTGTAGTTTGCTAGCAAAGAGAATATCTCAGTAACTCAAGAAACAGAAACCTCAGAGTCCAAGTGTCCAGTCTTGCATCCACCTGTTCTGCAAGGAAATTTGGTTCTGCAAGAGGTTGAACCATGGTGTCTAAAGCTGCAAATGCAAGATGTAGCTGGGGGTGTGTATTCTATTGCCATTTGTTAGAGGTGGGGCAGTTACCTTCTGTTAATTGGGCAGTTTTTCTTTATCTCTTCCACAACCAATCCTCCCTCCAGGAGATATCTTCTGTTCATGGGCCAGTGAGTGCCACTGCATGACTGATAAAATCACATCATCCCACTGGGAGAAGCTCCACCCAGAGGGAGGAGCCAAGCCTTCCTACCTGGATATGATCTGAGACTTGGAACACCACAGTCAGCCTTTTCCCACTGGATTCCCAGAGAAGCAGCTTTCTTCTTTACTGGATTTCTAGAGGAAGACCAGGCCCATCTACACACCACGATCTTCAGAGGAAAACTCCACCCTTCTACAGGATCATTGCTCCAACAGAACCACATCTGTCACTCCAGGAGGACTGCAGCCACCATTTAATGGGACTGCTGCCAACACCCTGACCCACAGGGTGTCAGGTCATATTCTGACTCTGACAGTGTTGTTTTGTATTACTGCATTTTAATTTTTCCTAATAAAGAACTGCTATTCCTACTCCCATATCTTTGCCTGAGAGCCCCCTTAATTTCAAAGTTATAATAATTTGTAGGGAGAAGGTTTACATTTTCCATTTCAAGAGAGGCTCCTGCCTTCCTTAGCAGACGCCTGTCTTTTCAAGCCAAGACACATGGCTCAGGAGCTCTGCATTCAGCTGTGCACTTTGAAGACTGATTCTACAGCCCAAACATTTCATTTAAGGGAAGTTTCTACTCTATGCACAGCTGTTTAGACTTCTGCACATTAAATTTAATGAAATGAAAGCAAATAGGTGGCCTTCATTAAGATCTGGTTCAAGCAATAGCATACCAAGTCTTGCATTGCTCATTTGGGGGATGAAGTGAGTGCAGTAGAAAGCACAAAGAGTTCAAGAATAATACCAGCCAGGATGGATTTGAACTAGAAAGTAGCAGTGAAGAGCATGATTACACTCACCCAGAAGAGAAAAAGTGACCTAAAGGACAGCCACAAGCACACATCTCACTCACAAGTATTTCAGTGGTACAGTAAGCAATTCAGGATTTAATCTGCTCCCTTCATGCAAGACAGATCTCTAATGCCAGGAGCAAGCAGGCACATTTAAATCATCTTGTCTTCTCTATGTTTAGCTAAACAAGGGAATGGATACTCACATGTTCCCACAATTTCTGTAGGGTTATGCTGCACCATTAGTAATTTTTTGAGCACCTATTAAAAATCCACAAATCACAGAAATTTCATACAGGGCCAGGGATCTCACTCAGCTATTCCTAATTATTAGAAATGTGAAGAAAAAATAAAAGCTAAACTAACACCAATTTCATCACAAATGATGACACCATATGCAAAATAAACTGATAAGATTATGAACAAACATAGTAGGCAGGTAGAAACCAAAAATACCCAAATCCTGGAAATTTCTAACACAGTTCTCCACCGCGGACTGGGCAGATTATTGCCATTGAAATTTTAATTATTTAAAACCTCTAATTCCCACTGAAAATACAGATATTTAATATTTGATCAACGTTTGTGTTTGATAAATATTGGCTACAAATTAATCCATTAGTTTGAAGATATATTTGAGGTGGTTTTTTTGCTAGTAACATAAAGTTACTAGTTCACTTTTTTTTTTTTTTCATGGTAAAAAAAAAGTTAATTTTAAGTGTTTAAGTTTAGAGGACAATAAGAAAGTTTAGAGCCCTAGGTAAAAAAAAAACCCCAAAACTAGTCAGAAACTAAATTTATAACCAACAAGAAAGAAAGGGGAAAAAAAAGATATATGTGTTGCACAGTAGGAATAGAAAAAAAAAATATTTGATGATGAAATAGGCCATTATCAACCATAGACAGAAAAGTCAGAAGCAGTGGTAAATAAATATTCAGCTGACAATTCCAATAATACTTGATACAAAGTAAAAGGATGTTTCCACATGAAATAAAATGTTACAGCAAGAACAGCAAGTTTAATACAGGGATGGAAGAAAAAAAGAAAATTTTTAACATAATGAGAGTATATGATTCAGTATCAGAATCTATGACCTTTTAAAATATTATGTTTTAACCTGGCTGAAATGGATGTTTTCAAAAAAATAGCTGGAGAGTTCATCCCTGCAAACAAGAGACCTTGGCTTGGATCAAGGATCTGAATCAATCTGAGAAAGTGTTAAAGAATTTTAAAAGTCAAAATCAAATTTTGATATTAGAAAAGGTTTTTGATAAGGAGATTGCTGGGAGTACTAAGCAAATGCTGCTTTGATTCAGACTTTACACACAAATAAAAGGCAATTCACTCAAGATTCTGTGACATCAAAAACCAGAAATTTAATGGTAGTTGTGAGATGTGGGTCTTATTAAAAAATACAGGACTGTTACCTCTTTCTGGACATGATCACATGCCCATGTTGGTATATTCCATATAACATTTCTTAAAAATGTTTACCTTGTTTTACTTTCACCTTGGCAAGATTTTTTAACAAAAAATTAACACGCCACAATAGATGAAATAAGAGTTGAATAACTGGCAGATCTCTAAAAACCATAATTGATTATAGAGTGTAAATGCAGTAATAGCAATGTCCAATAAGGATAAATCTAACATCTAAAATTATTGAGTCATTTTATCAGCAGTCTGTGTGATGCCTAGTGGTGTCTGTAGGTAGTGTGAAGGTTATAGTATAGTAAGTAACAATAATAAAAATAAAATGATCTGCTACTCAAGGGTATAAATTTACTGATGGGGATGTTGCTGGAGCAACATTGCATATCAATGTGATAAAATACAAGAAAATTCACTTGGTCATAAGAAACAAAGATTTTACCCTGCAGGGCAGCAGAGTTTGCTCCAGAAAACTTCAACCAAAGAAAGGCTACTGAGTCTTTGCAGGGGCAACTTTGACATGAGCTCTATTGTCAGTGATACAGGTAAAGGGATTAGTTATTGGTTAATTTGGAATTTGTTGGAAAACTGCAGCACATATGTATTTTTTTGGGAATTGCCTAATGCATGCATGTTTGGAAACCTCACCGCCTATACACCACTTTTGATAAGTGGGTCTTGTATATTTGTAATCTATAGATAGATTTCTTATTTTAGCCATGAGGTTACTCTGTATCTTTTTTTTTTATTAGGTACAATGTGTTCCCCTATAAAATGCCATATTTCTGTAAATGTGGTAGCTGTCATGGCTTCCTGCATTCATCTTGTGACCCACTTCCATATGAAGGCTGGAACCCTCCATTTAGAATTGGCTGACACATGCCTGAAAATCCTGGCCAAAAGAACAGGTTCTCAAAATTGACAGGACAAGATGTCCAGGTGGAAAGAGAATATATAACTGGAGAAACAAAATGAAAATCAATACCTAGCTTCCTTGCACCCAATAAGCTGTAGACCTGGGAGGCATAGAAAAGTGAAACAAAATTAAGGACGTGTTTTTGCCTCTGGTGACAAGGTGTCTACAGGTGGCAGAAGGATAACATGAACCACCACTTGGTGCTCATGCTTCAGGGAGAGATATTAGTAGAGCTCTAAGAAGATCCCCAAAATAACTCAGAGAGTCATGCCATAAATGAAATCTGGTTTGTTTACTATGGAGAAAATAATGCTAAAACTTTCCAGAGTATGTAGTGTACTTATACTTTAAAGTAACCTGAAAATCTGCAGTATCAGAATTCACTCACAATACATGAGCTGAAGAAGCTAAAAACTTAGTAAATTCAGCATCCAAATAAGGAGCAGTTTCCATGTATTGAGAGCTAATAATTTAGCCTGGAAAACAGCAGACTCACTCTTGCTTGGAGTACTTAAAATAAGATTAAGTATACTTTAATGTATCTTTTGAATATGGCTGTGTGGTATGTGTATAAGGAAGCTCAGACTGCTGGCAACTTTATTGGATTAAATAATTCAACTAGCATGTAATATGAACCATGCAGTATCATAGGACCAAATCCAACACTTTCCTGATAAAAAGCTGTGCTTTCAGTAATGACTTCTTTGTTGTGTTCTTAATATTTGAAGCATTCTGTGGCAGAAGGAAATCTAAGCCAACCCTGAATTTAGAGGTAAAGTCACACTTCAATTGCCCCAGTAGATCTGGCAGTACTGAAGGTTGTTAACCATTCTCATTTTCATGACCATGATATTACAAAATCAAACCCCCTCATAGCTGACAAGTTAAAAGAGTGAATAGTAATAAACCATGGTGCTGCTCAAAATGATGAGCTGGTTCTTCCACTGCAATAAATCAACATTATTTCCTTGGCAAATGAAGCCTTAGATTTATGTCAGGTAAGGGTCTGACCAGCATGTAGTGTTTTGAAATCTGGAGAAACCATTTTTCTTGGTTACAATGTGCCTCGTTCGTCATAAAAGCACAGTAAAACATTCAGAAAGGTTACTTAATACATTGTCAAAGTAAATGCATCTCTGTAAATCAGAGTCAGCATGGCTATGTCTCTGGTGATACTAGTGTTGCTAAGGTAACTACTAATTTCCACCCTAGAGTAAATATTACATAAAGCTGACAGCTTATTCAATTTTATATGTTAGACTTTGGGGCAGAGCATGTCTTTTATTTCCTCCTGTGATATTGACCCCGCTTCACTTGTGCACCCTCTTGGCTGCTTAAAATCTTTTATCCTTTAACCTTTATCATCTGCCAAAAAAAGTATCAAGGTAACAGCCAGCAAATCTGATCCCTCTGGTCTGCTGCTTTCTCACATGCTTTGCTTTTTATTTCATGTCAGGTTATGAGTCAAATTTCTTGACTCGTACCCTGAAGCTTAGAAACAGCATCTCTAAAATACCATGCAGCCGGTTTCTAAGTAAAGACATACAGCTGCTATCAACCCAGTTTTGCCCACTTAATTTGAATCTCTGATAAGAAAACTCACTTGTCTTCCCCTTTTACACTTGTTGGTGTCTTTGGTGGGCAGCTGTTAGCATCTTGTTGAACAAACACACAGCAGTACTTTCGTGTTTGTAGGAACTCTAAAGAGATAATTTCAAATGCCAAATGTTTGGTGGCAATGACACCTTAAACTATTCCTTCCCCTGTCTCGTGGTGCACTTTGCTTTCTACTACACTGGCACAATCATTTGCTACTCTGTCCTACAGCTCTGATTAGGATTCTCTCTTAAAAATGAAAAAAAAAAACCCTTCCCTGACTGCCTTTTTTATTATCCCAAATCAATTCCCTGATTGGGTTGAAAGAAAGCGCTATAAACAGGCATCCTAACATAACTGAGGATGTTTGTCTGCATGGCAACAGGCAAATGGGGATGTGGGGGGAGAAGGGCGTGGAAAATGAAATCTAAAATTTCATACTTAGGCATCCCAAACTCACAATACACATTTTTGAATTCTACATTTACCATTTTCTTCCTCACTTAAGAAGATGCTGGACTCCAGCTTTCTGATTTAGGTTCTTGCCTCAGCTTTTGATGACATGGTCTGAATACACTCAGAACACATACTCAGAATGTGCTATTCCGATATAATGCAGTTGTAACTAAATTCAAACATATCCTTTGAATTTCACGGAGTGACATTGATTTACACCAGCAGGGAAACTAACTTAAGAAGATGCAACTGAACAGGGCAACCACCACCTGCACACCTGTCAGGCCTGTTCAGAGAAATGCTGAGTAGCCACTGGCCTGTAGCTGCTACATGAAATTACTTTTGAATAGAATCAGTTTATAAGAGGTTTAATCTCCCTTGGAAATGCAGTGCAATGGAAAAAATAAAATCAACCCCGTGTTTACAATAAAACCCCTTCCTGTCTTTTGCAAAAAATAAGTTTACTTTATGAGATACCTACAAATTTGCACACACAATGAGAAATAGGAGGGAAAAAAGCTTCTATTTTGTTTCTATTAGTAGAAAATGAAATAAAAGAAGATAATTTTACAGCTGTGGAAATAAGCTGGCCTAAATTCCTGAATTTCATACCTTTAACAAGGCTGCATGAAAGAAGGCTTGAACTAGTTGTTTATATGCTCACATCCATACATTCATTACATTTATGCTGCTTTTTTTGAGAACAAAAGAACATAGGACATGTACTAAAAGATATGGCTTTGACAGCTTGCCAGATGCCTTGTTTTCCTCTGAAACAGAGAGCTAATCACTGCCTCACACTGAAGATGCAATCCTATAAACATTAAACTGCAACAGTGGGAACGTGGGACTGAAAAACTTCTTCACGAGCTTCAGAACATGTTTAAGTTCTATATCAGAAAATTATTGCTTTGGGGAGAGACAGATCCCCAATTTGACTCAGTGATTGAATGCAACATCTTTATATTTGTGAGGAAATATCATGGACTCTCTAAAGAAAAACAGCCAGGCAAACTGCCTTTAGTTTGCTTATCCTTCCAGAGTGGCTGAGGTCTAGGAATCAATTAAGGATTCCAGAAAGCTCCTGGGAGGAGCACAGGCTGTGTGTATTTATTTGCACAACCCCTCTGCACTCCTGGGTTTTTTTTGTCTGAATGGTTGTTTTCTATGCCTGTTTAGTCTTTGAAATCCAAACCAATAACAGAGATGATTTTATTAAGCGGACAGATGCCCTTAGCAAACCAGACTGGAATCATCATTGCCTTTGACGTAAATTTATGGAGCAGTTGTCAGATGGTAATGACTTTCAGTCATCACCATGTCTGACTCTGAGGCTGTGAATTGGGTAATAATAGACTTGGTGTTGCATTACCAGTTTCCTGAGCCATGTAGTGTCCTGCATCCATCTTGGAAAGAATAGATCTCAATGTTCCTAACAAAATGTTAGAAAATTAAGATTCTCTTTTCAATGTCCATCTAACGTGCACAGACTGAAGGATCAATTAAGATTCCTGCAGTTATGCTCGACTTTTAAAGAGAGACTTTCAACATAAATTCTCCTTCTTTGGCAATTTTTGTGATTATCACTGCTAAAACATCCCTTTAGAACAAAACCGAAATTAAAAAAAACCCCAAAGTTTAGACCAATGATTTTCATCTTTGCAAAATGAGCAGAATCAAGGTCAAAAAAAGTAATTTATGAATTCCTTTGGCTTAAAGCTGTCCTGTCACAAGAAAATGGACACAGATATTTGCATCTTATGCTGAGTTTCTCAAAAATTATTCAAATGAATAGATTTTTCCTTCTTGAAGAAAATAGATTAAAAAGAACATATTTAAATCTAACTTCATTTTATAGTGCAAGCTAGTGTATGTACAGCCAACGATTTTATGGAGATTGACTTATAATTCCTGTTTATTGACATAAAAATTAAATTAATGTCTTTTAAATTAACCTATTTTGCAAGTGCCCCTTGGTGTTCATGTCTCATGGCACCCCTTAAAGAGTGATGTTGAAGGACAAATGACCATAAATACCAAAATCACAATGATCCTCAGGGAGTATGTCACAGCATGAAACAAAATTATCAGAATACCTACAAATACATCCTAAACTCTTTGAAATGATTAAATCTTTCCTCTTTACTTAGGATGACTGTAGTTTTGCTAACAACTGAAACAGGTTTTAAAACTCTGAATTTCTTACACCAGTCTGCGACAAGAAAACCTGCATTAATGATGTGAGTAGCATATAGGAGATCAGCATTAAGCTGGTTAGAAGATTAATGTGCATGAAAAGGTCAAAACTAAAATAGAGTTAGTCAAATGTAAGAAACTGGTTTTATCTGATCTAAGTCAGTAGGACTACATGTTGGTTAATTACTATACAGAACAGGAGTTGCTCCATTTAATCTCTAGGGATAACTGCAACCCTTAAAAGAAAGTATTTGGAAACACTTGCTAATGTTCCAGGATGGAAAATGTGAAAAGTTTCTACCACAGGAGTCATACATAAACTTGTGAAAGTTTCAGTAAATTAGTGGCTAATACTTCCTACCCAAGTTCCTCCAAAAGTCTAGACTCTATTTTATCAGCAGGACATAAATTAGGCTGAGCTCCATTCTCAGTTTCACTGCAAACAAAGCTCAGCTGTATGTGTGGTGTGCTGCTTTGCTACAATTTGTCTTTCAGAGACCAAAAGATTTTCTACAACGTTTTGTGGAGCGCAGTAATTGTGGTAGTTCCTGCCCTACATTCACACAAACAGGAAAGTGTGTCCAAAACCTCCTTTGTATCTGTTTCAAACAATTATCTTTTTTCTCCTTAGTAAATAATAGATGTGACCATCTAACAGGCCTTTTCTAACATTGTAAACTTGAGTCCTGGAATTCTGTGATCACCAGTTCTCCTGTTGTCATTAAATGAGTCAAGTTAAAAAGACTTTGGGAGTTGTCTGTATCCAGCTCCCATCTCAGTATAGGGATAATTTAAATTTAGCTGTCTCTGGAAATGGAGAATCCAAAACTCTCTGGGCAACCAGGTCTGGTGTTCAACCATCGTCACAGTGAGGAGTTTTTTTATCTTAGATCTAATTACATTTTTTCTTCCTGCAGCCTCTCTTCACTGCCTCTTGCCCTTTTGCTGTGAAACGCTGACAGAAGTCTAGCTCCATCTTCTCTATAAATCCTTTTTAAGAAGTTGAAAGTGACATTTAGATCTTCCCCTAGCCTTATGTTCTTCAGTCTGCCACTATTGAGCTCCATGACATTTCTGTCAGCCCATTTCTTGGGGTTATTGAATTATCTCTGAATGACAGTCTTTCCCTCCAACTTTTTTGTTGGTCCCAGACCTGGTGTCATCTGCAAACTTGATGAGGATTTATCATCATTCCCACCACTCTGCTCATTAATAGAGACATTAATCAGTATTTGCCCCTGTATCAGCTGCTGAGGAATGCCACTAATAATCACATGCCAGTTGGACTCCACACCACTGATCATATTTGGCAGCCTAGCAAGTTTTCCATCTGTCCAGCCTATTTTTACCACTTTGGCTGCAGAAATACTACTATGAGACACCATGCCCAAAGCTCTGCTGCCATCAGAATTAACAACATCCTGTCTTCTCTCCTCAACCACCAAGCCATTTTTGTAATCTCCAAAGGTAATCAGAGGTTTGTAAGACAAAACTTTCTCTTAGGGAAGGCAAAGTAGATAATAAGTCAACATGTTGGGGGTATTTTTTATCCCTACATATAGCAAATTAGTAGAATTTGCTCCATAGCTTTATTCAGAGCCAAAGGTTGACTGACTGGCCTATAATTATCTGAATATTTACCCTTGCTTTTAAATGAGTGTAGATTGATTTGCCATTTTCTTATAATTTGTGACATTCTTAAATGGCCACAGCCTCTCCAAGATGACAGAAAGAAGCCTTGCAATGACTTCAGACTGTTCCCTCACCCTCCTTGACCATTTTCAATCCCATAGGTTTGTGCTTCTCCCATTTCCTTAAGCTATCTTTTTCCTCTACCACTATTAGCCTACATTTCCAGGGACTGACACAGGACATAGGACATGTCAGGGGCATGAAAGCCAGCCTTGCCAATAAAGACTGAACCAAAGAAGGCAGAGAGTCTTTCCATAGCCTTTGAGATTACATTACCTATCCCAGGTCACTTGTTCATTCTTTATCTTCTAAAAAATTGAGAGAAAAACAATTATATTCTTTGTTAATATATATAGCCAAATAGCACAAACATTTTTATTGTATTTACACCCCAGCTGTGAACGAATCTGAATTGCTGTAATAAACAACTTCATTGTGCAATTTTCATTTATATAGTATTTCAACATATATAATTAAACTTTTTTTTTTTGGTATCTCTTGCTTACTCTTTGCAACCTTGTAAAATAACCTCCAGTCTCTGGTAATTTAGTAAGGTAGCCATTTTTGATCCACTGTGACTTTCAAATGTTTTGTTTCTCTGCATAAATTTTTATCCTATACATTTACTGCTCAGGCTTAGCTAGAAACAAAACAAATTGCTCCAGGATTACTTAAACAGAAAGTTCTTAAGCTAAAGAGATCTATCCAGACAGCAAATCAACCCATGATAAAATAGCAATTTTCTTATTCAGGCAGGTCAGTAATTTTTTGTGTACTGTGAGGCTGGGAATAACAGCTTCATACCAGGCATTAACCTTAGGTCTCTTTGCCAAGTTTTCTTCAAAGATCTGTAAGACTAGCTAATATTGTCAGAAAGTGTACTTATGAATCAGCACAGACACAATTATACTGAGTGAAAGCAAAAATACCCCTTTTAAAGAATATTAACTTTTCAAAATCAAACCTTTAAAACAAACAAACAAAAAACAACAACAACAACAACAAAACAAACAAACAAACAAAAAACCAAAGGAAAACAAACCAAAACCAAAAAACCCCACTAACCAAACCAAAACCAACCTAGAAAAATGCCATTTGAAATTGCCTTGGGAACTTTTAATGGAAACTTTAAGGTATGCTGTGGCTGTGCTTACAGGCTGGCTTTAATCCTGTGATTTTCCTTTTCCCTACAATACTAGTGCCATTCAGAGCACACAATAGACACTTTACTCTTAGTAACAACTAGTCAATACTTTCTTTACTTCTTCTAAGGATCCATCCCTTTGTTCAAGCTTTATTTACTATGCACTCTATAAATCTGCTCTGATTAGCATCACACAAGAACTCTGTAAGAGCAGGAGGAAGAGAAGCTATTCTCCCTGGCACCTCTCAATAGCTTCAGAATGCAAGTCCTGCAAATATACAAACCTTTTCACAATACATGTTCGAAATTATCCACATAAATGACACTAGAATACATAATTCCCTCCATACATAACCTTCCTTTCAAAAACTAGTTTATTTCCAGAACAAAAAATTCCACATTTTTATCTGTGAAAGAGGGACGGCAGGTGGTGGGAGGTAAGCAAGAACACACAACCATTTGTTCAACAAGGATAAAGAAAAAGGCAAAACAAAATGTCAAGTGGCTCCTGAGCACAGTTATTTGGTTCACCTAAATCCAGGTGTGCAATCATGCCATATCCACACTGCACATCAGCTATAAGCCATCACATTCTCCTTGCCAGCAAAGGCAGATCTTGAAGCATGGAGGTTATTCACCTTAGCAAGCTTTAAAGTGAGGGAAAAGAACATGACATATTCTCTAGCCTCATGCTCAAAAAGGCTGAAATCTTCATGTTTCCTTGCTTGTAAAGCCCTCAGCCTGAAGATGACATGCCATAAGGTTATTTTTGTACTGCATGAAAACAGGGGAGGGAATGAAGTGCTACAGCTCCTGCCTTAGTCTCACCAGGCAGGTGACATGTACCACATAACATTTTGGTGTAAGCTCTGATCCCACTGAAGTGGGAGTTTTGCCATTGACAGCAACAAAGAAGAGAATTTCCCTAGCTCTAGGCCAAAATTAGAAGATATGGATTGGTCCAGAATATGCAATTGCCAGGAAAGGAATTTGACCCTTTGTCTGTGTTTAGACATTGTGTAAGACATTTTGGCATGAAAAGTGGTAAGCACTACAAGTAATAAATTATTTATAATAAAGCATCTGCCCTTTACTTCTTAATGTAACTATACATATATATATATACATATATATATACATATATATATATAAAACATGTAACAGTTTATCTACATAGATGTATATTACTTTATGTGTATCATGTATTTATATGTGCATGTACTTAGGTTATACGTACTCTGTGTATGCAATTACAGTCTACAAGAATAAGAAAGTATTTCTTATATATTAAGTCTCTGTCAGTTCTGTTCATTATTTTCCCACTCCTTCCTGAACTCTATATACAAGGTAGGTCCTCAGCAATCTGGAATTCTGTCTCCTTCAAGATTTTGGAGGGAGGGGAAAATAATTTTTGTTTCTTCAGTTCAAACCTCTTATGGGATGAAGTCAGTATAAGTGTTTGTAACACAAGGTGTCCTTAGCCCATCTTATTGATGGGGGAAATGGACTCATTCACTGTGATATGTAGTGAAAAGTATTGCATTCCCAGGGCAAGAAAGTCAAGATGTCTTCATGTTGTCTGGGAAGGAACTAGCAAACAAAATTTCCCTGTGGCCAGAATCAGATTGCAGCAGAAGTTAAAATTTGAGCCACAGAGTTCTTAAATACAACCTGACATTTGACCAAAGAGCTGCCCTGAGAAGGTCTCAATAGCCTACAACAGCAGACACCTGCTGTCATGCTGCAAGGGCAATGGATGGAGGTAAATCAATTCCTCTTCTGCTACCTGTGTTGCTTGGTCTTTGTGAGCCTCATTAATGCAAATAAGGGCTTTTTGCCTCCTGACAATCCATCTCACATGAAGACTGGCCAGGAGAATGATATTACAGGCCTGAAAGTTGCACTGTAGGGGAAAAAAAACTTAGGGGAAAAAAAAAATATTGCCTGAAAATATTGCTCTCCTTTCACATGTTGCTGGTTTTGGATACAGCAAGTCATATTGATCCAGCTGATAAATCATTTGCTCCATTCATCCATGCTTGGAAACATTCAATCTATTTATAACCTCTAGTGGATACAGAGGTGTCTCAAAATTCTACTTATTTTATTTTACCCAATTTACTTATTTTAGTTTACCCAATATTATTAAGGTATTTTTTTACTCATGATATTAAAAGAATTATTAAAAAAAAAAAGCCCAGAAAGCATTAAAAAAAAAAAATGATACATTCAAAGGAACATCTCTTTAAATAAGTACAGCTAGTTCCCAAGCTCATTCATGATTAAAATGAAGGAGGAATCTTTTCTTTGACCCAAATTTTGAGATATTTATTTCCCCCAACCTGTACATAGAAGGCGGTTAAGTCAATTTTGATTATGTAGTGCAAATATTGACTTGTTCACTTGTTACTTAAAATGTGATACCTGTCTGACATTTCCTTTCTGCTCTGGATTTTATTATAAACTGAAACATAATTCTTTTCCATTTTTCCTCAAATGTTCTGAGTTGGAGTTAACAGTGGACTTATTACCAATATGGATTTTAGGAAGTGCCTCTATCTGATTCGCTCCTATTTAATGAACTCTTATAATTAATTTTTTTTAGAAGGCATGATAAAATACATTACAGAATATTTGACAATATGACCTTTGTG
The DNA here is from genome assembly GCA_013397555.1 of Urocynchramus pylzowi. NCBI lineage: Eukaryota > Metazoa > Chordata > Aves > Passeriformes > Fringillidae > Urocynchramus > Urocynchramus pylzowi. The sequence continues at coordinate 1,667,356 of VZRH01004535.1, forward strand.
GGCTACAGGATTTTTAAAAATTTCTAATGGTACATTGCCTAAACTAATATAAAATATTTTTATTCCTTGTAGAAATTCAAAAGTATATTAAAAGATCAACATAAATTTAATAATTCCATGTGATATAATGGAATTATTGCTTTTAATGAAATAAAGTGTTTTCACAACTGGATTACCATCTACATTTTTACTAATATCAAAGTCAAGTTATTGATGGATGAAAAAAAAAATCAAAACCTATGATATTTGGAAACCCAGATTGTTAGTGATTAGTAAATATTAGTTCCTTAAGCACTTTGGATAGACTGCCAACAATGGTATTAGATTTTTTTCCCCTCATAATTAGGATACATTTGAGCTTCTAAAATTTTAAAGTTCTCCTTTGTCATACGTGTGCTGTATTCAGGAAATGTTAATCCTATATTTTGATTTCATAGATGATTTTCTTCTTAATCAACTAAAGGAAATATAACCCTCAAGCAATGAACTTCAAGAGCTTTAAAACTGCAGACATTATCAGCAGATGAACTGTTACTTAGATAAAGGGATTAATATATTTTTTGCATATATGAACCAAAATAACTGAATTCAGATGTGATACAGTGGGCACCCTCAAATGAGCATCTGACTGAACCTTTTTTTGCAGGAAGGTTTACCTGAAGGATCTAAAGGAATAGGAAATACAGGCAACCTGGACAATGCTGGAGAAGGGGTGAAAAGTGCATGAAATGTCATGCTGCCTGCCAGAGATAAGGTCTACAAGCTGACCAGAGGCCACAAAGAGTCCTAATGGAAATGGGTTTGCTGATGAGTTTGTATATTGAGATTAAAAAATGATTATTTTTTTGGCATGACTCAAAGATGGCTGTGCCAGGTGAAGGACTGAAATACATTATGGTGAGTAGATAATGTGAAGTGATATTTTCACATCCATAGATGAAGATCAAGACATAGAAGACAAAAATAATTTGTAATATTTTGAAATGTTCCATCAGCAGAAGACAGAGATTATTCAAAAGAGAGGTGTACTTGAGTGTATAGGTACTGTACTTGTGTAAGGATCAAGATATAAATTAAACCCAAAGCTGAGTTATTTGAGATACACAGAGGTCGAATTCCAAAACCAATAGCTTTACATTTTGAGCTAAAATATTCTGAAACTAAAAAAAATAATTGATATGATGATAATGAAATTTAAGATGTCTCTGAGTTTCTAGAAGAGATCTGAAATACAGTATGAGAAATAAAAGCTATTTTTATAAATAATACATAATCATCTAATAGTGTTTCTCCTTCTTGCAGCTCATGCCCCTATTTTGTCACCTCTCTTTTGTCCATATTAATTTAAAGTCAACACTGGTCCAGGGAAAAATATGCAATAATACATCTGTGTCCATACAGCAGGTAACATTTTTCAATAATGTTCATTTTATTTCACTGTTTCCATATCAAAATCCTGAGATCATTTCTCAGGTTCTTCTGGTTTCCTTCCTGCTCACAATTTATCTACAGATCACCACATGACCTCCTTTGACAACCCCTTCTCTCAGGGGTTATGTTCTTGACAGGCCACTCACTTTTCCCTCAGATTATGTTAGTCATCATTTTCTCTCTTCTTTTTTGCCTTTCTGTGGCTGCTCAGCAGGCCAATGTATATTTCAAAAATCTCTCCCAGGTTTACATCCTAAGCTCCCCAGCCAGGTGGTTTCACTTGTCCACCTCCTGTTTTTGTGCCTTCACCTCCTCTCATGCTGCACTAATTTTGGCATCACTCCACCCACATCAAGTTAAAATCATCACTAGTAATTTTTTTTCTTTTCTTTGCTGCTATAAGGCTGTCTAGGAGTCACCAGCGGAGTGAAGAAGATTGCAGGTTCCTCACTTTTTAGATGCAGTTAAGAGGAAATCATTGCATATCCTCAATATCCTGGCACTAGCACACTGTTAATTCCTGTCTGTCAGCTTGAACACAAAAGGAAACAAAATTCCAGTCAGAAAAAGTTACATGAATCCAACTCCCTGACTGAGATGATGCCTCCTCTTATTATTCTACCTGCATCACTCTGCACTGAGTGTAGAGAAAGCAGGATACTCTTACCCATGTCCTGGGTAATTCTGAACATCACCAATGCCTGCCTGTTCCCAAGGCTGTGACCTTTATGCCTCCCCACTTACCCACTTCCATTCTTTGGTGTGTGCTGTCAGACTTGATAAGCAGAAACCCACTGGCTTTACTTTCCTCTGTCCTTTCTCCTATGCCCTTATCCATACAGGCTTGTAAATCTGACAGGGAAATATGGCTCCACATAAGACTTTGGAAAAGATCTTCCTTGGTTTATAAGTCTTCTCATTACAAGGTACACAAAGATAGCAGCAAATTTCACAGGGGAGAAGGAAAGTAATTGTAATTCCATCAAGACTTCTAATTCAAACTGCTTCAAATGTTAATAGATTTCCAACGCAGCACCAGCTAATCCCACACTGTCAATTTTTATAGTGGGAGAATCACCTGCCCTGACATGTTTAATGTGCTTTTTGTAACCAAGCACCTTGAGCAGCGATCTCATCTGTTCTCATTAAGCACACGAAGCCTGTGGATGGGAGTCCTCTGGGGACAGCTCCCACCAGGAAATATGTTCAGCCATTACCAAAATCACAATGGAGCAGCCCCTGCCATCCCACTCAGCCCCATGTTCTGCCATGGACTGCTGGTGACACCAAGTAAATCTCTGCACTTTCCCCTCGCCTCCGTGTCTCCCTCCCCTGCACAGGGAGCAGATGTGGCAATGGTGACTTGCCACAGGAGGTGACACTGCTCCCTATGGGTCTGTATTGAACCAACATTGCAGTGAGTGGCAGGAGGCTCTCTGCTAATAGAGGTTTTGTCCTCGGGATGAGAAATAAAACGTTCTCTGACTCGTAGCCATTAAGAATCCCACAGCACTTTTCACCAGGCTGGGGTTTAGCACCAGTATCCTGATCATATTCCAACACAGGTAATTGCATTTCACCTGCTTAAATTCTCCTGATGCACCAGCTGAGTTCTCCTATTCACCTCCTGAGCTGAAATCAGTAGCACCAGCAACACAAAGGTTGCTGCTACACCCTGCCCTGCTGATGGCTGTGTTTTAGCAAAGAGCATCGCTTCCTACATACAGAGCATTCCAAATCCTTTACAGAGCATCTTGATGCATGTGAATGGTGCTATATATACACACAAAATAACCAGTCAATAATGGGAAAATTGTGTAGTATTAAAGGATTTCAAAATAAATTAGGCTACTTTCTCCACAAATCATTAGCTCAAAAAAAAAAAAATCAGAAACACAGCATATAGAAATTAATATCTTGGTCAGGTAAAGAAGTAAACATTTCTCTAATATAACTGAGAGTACAGATATTGATTTCTGAGCAGATAGGGTACTGCAGCCTCTAGCAATCCTATGATTAAATCACTAGCTTCAGCTCTGGCAGCACTGTTTCCTGCAGTTATAAAAAAAACCCCGAAAAATTAAAATATATATGCAGAAGATATCTCCAGATCCCCAGAGCTGTTCCTCTGAGTAAACTGGCAAAATGTAAATATTTCCCTGAGGGATTCTGATCCAGTGCAAGGTTGACTTGACTGAAGTTGATCATTTTAGTACTTCTTTGAACAGGAGGTAGTTTCTGCCTTTCAGACTTGATTTGTTAAAGCTCTGAATGGAAATAGATTAAAAACTTCAACCAGCCTCTCTGACAGAACTTTCTGAGAACTCTGTGGGCAAACAGATTTGGTGTTCTCACAGGTTCTGACCTGAGTGTCCAGGAAGTTAACACCACTCTTTCTTTGCTTTTACTGGACTCAAACCAAGGCTTCCCACTTGGAGGCAGCAGGCACTGCTGAGATACAACACTCCTACTGCCAGAAATGGAGGGTTTCATATAACCCAACAGCAATAGCCACAACTGTGAAAAAGCAAAGGTCTTTTAAACCCTGGAACTTATCACAAGAGCAATCTGTGCCATAAACAGTGAAAACAGAGATCTGATCAAAAAATCCCCACTGAAACTGGTGGGCTGGGTTAATTTAGAGGAAAGCAAAACCTAGAGATGCCTTGGCAAAGCAAAATTTTATTACTGATCATCGTACTTCTTGCAGATTCAAGATTCAGTTCAAGAAAGTTTATTATCTTGTCTTTTCCCCTTTATATGATGGAAGAACACAGAAAAAGAAAGTTTCGTATAAAGATTTCATTAAAGTTGCTTAAATGGCTCAAATATTGAGTGGTATACAAAGGGATATATTTTTTCCATTTTAATTTAAAACAATGAGAAAGTAGAACATTAAACTGAAAGAATTTTTTATATTTAAATTAAATGAGGAAGTTAAATGACAAGGCCAATAATGAAGCACCATTGAAGCAGCAGCCCCAAGCAGAATGGTCTGCTAAAAAGAGTAAGGCAAGAAATTCTCTAAATATTAATAAAAAAGAGGAGTTACTGGAAATTATGTGTCTTAATTGAACACCATTTATTCCTTATAAATATTTTCTATTTAAGGCCTAATATGCATTAAATATTTATGAAATCTTTATTAAAGGAATTTCACAGTGGTGCAATAATTTTTGAATTGCTGAAACAATAGGGCAAAGCAGTCCTAAGTTGGCAGATTTGATTTTTTTGAGAATTAACAATTTATAGGGGCTTCCTCCCAGACCTATGGACCCAAACAATTTATGCCCCATGGCCACTCCTGACCAGGGGAGGGCTGTACTCTGGGAACACGGGAAGGGTCACAGATGGTGCTGCCAGGACCTGCCTGTCTGTGTGATTCCTGCCAAGACACGTTTGGTCACTCCAGGAAACCAAAACCTATTAGTGCAATTATGATGAGCACTGTGCTATAGTAAACAGGCTGTAGAATAAAAAATGTACACTATAGGGAGCTTGTGCTACATCAAGACTCTCTTCCTGGCAACATTGCATCAGGAAAATGTTTTTTGTACCACCTCTCCCTCTTTGCTTCACTTGAGGAGGTAACTATAGTTATGAAATGTGTAAATGTGCTTTTATTTTACATCTTTCTCTTTGTTGCTTCCACTTCCCCTTCCTTCCTTACATGTTTTTATATCTCTTCATGACAGTCACACTGTCCCAAAGGGAGCATGTTTTGCTAGTGTTTGTTATTGTTACTATCAATATGTTCAGCCAATCGTTTTACGTAAACTCTTTTCCTTCAACTTGGGAGAAATATTTTTTTTAAACAATAAAAAAATGTATGCTGTTTTTCTTATACAAGTATTAAGGTAATATGATGCCAATTATTTTAATTTTTTCTGAGCTTTAATAATCTACATTTTGTTCTATTTCAAAGCTCATAGAATGGTTTGGTTACTCCTAAATACCTGTAAGCACTTAAGCATCTTTCAAGCAAACATGAAACCATGGCCAACTGAAGTGGTGGAAAGAATGTAAAATTTGGAATTTCCAGAAAGGTTTCTTCTTATGACCAGAGAGACATAAGCAGAATAATGTGGCTCAGTATTTATTAGTGTGTTTTTGCCTTGCAGATTTTGCAGTGGAATAATGGAACAGATCTTAGCAAATGCTTAAATCACTTCTGCTACTGACCTTGTCCTGCTACCATCCGTCACAGGGAAAGTTTTCTTTTGATGTATATATCATAAGCTTGCCTTCAATTGTTGGTAATATATTGAGAAAATGAAGGAAACAGAGGAGTAACAGCAAATGAAAAAGTATTATTTTTCCCCTTTTGAAATTTCCTGAACTGCACATTTCTTTCAAAGCAGTACGCTTTCTGGGCATACTTCTAGAAAAAAAAAAAACAGAAGATGCATACTCATAGCTTCAGAAACAGGTTTTCTGGCTTTGTGCTGGTGATACAAATGTGAGGGCAGGGTTTTATCCACACTCAGCAATCCCCTTTCTTTCTCCCGCCGCTCGCAGCCCTGCCATGCGCGGGATTATGTAATTTGCACGCAGCGGGAGCAGATCGCGCACGGATGAGGGAGCATTTTGCTGAAGTTATTAGCTTGAAGTGTGTTTTGTCCTGCCTAGTTGACACTGCTCCGTGTGTCAGAGCATTTCAATTTGAGAAAAGGATTTCTCCTCCTTAGGAAGAAAGAAGATATTCACTGAATTTAGCTGTTTGTAACTAGCAGTGACAATACTTCTTCTGACACTGTCAAACTCTTTCTGAAAGCAAAAGCTGCTCTTCCTCTGACCCAAAGAGTCTCCATACTTCAGGCAAAACACATGTTTAATATTACAGAGTAGAATTTTAAATTTCAACAAACTATTTTTCAGTCCTTAGGCTCTCATCTCCATGGCAACCAGGGACATTTGGGAAAATCTTGAAACTATGGAGTAGACACACACTTTATATTTTATTAATACAAGATTTCCTAAAGGAAAGTCCAGGTGAATTCCTTCTATATTCCTCTATACATAACTTGGCCTTACTTTCTGATAGTTTCTTGTTCTCTTGGAGAGCCCAGCTCTCCTCCAACCTCAGCACAATTCAAACAGAGCCCTCTCACTTTTCCTTCCCCAGATATCTTTCTGTTAGTCTAGGCTCAGATTCAGGAAAACCTTAACTTTTCTCCAACTGAGTTACACAATTTGTCATCCTTTTTTAGTTGTCCATCCATATAATCTCATGCAATATAATCCAGATCTTGAAGGTTCTTCAGGCACTTGAGCTGCCCAGAATGAGAAGAAAAATGAGTGTTCATCCAAGTCTTCATTCTTGTGTTTCTCAGCTGCTGCAGTTTCCACCCCTATGGCCTAAATGCCATATGTCTTCACTTCTATCTGTTCAAAATTTTCTGCCAAAATAACTGTTTTGGCTCATGGATTTCTGGCATCAACTCCCTCATTTATCTCAGCAAGCTCCTTTCTGAGTGTAAGATATTTTATGGGTTTGCCATTTTATAGCTACTATCGTCAGCAGTATCAGTGCTGAAGGCTGGATGGTAAAAGTGACTATCTGAATAATATGAAGGAGAACAGCAGCACCATTTTTTAATGTGTACAACCATATTCACTATTCCTGATTCTACTTTGCTCACAATCAAGATGGAGCTGCAGGTGTTGCTTTTCACCCTTTTCCCTTTTTAGACCTGTGGACACCTCAAAGGTACTAAGCAGATTACATGCTATTACCTCAGATTAAAATTCCTTTTTTTTTTTTTTTCCAGAATTAACTCCCAATTTACTCTTCCTTCCTTACTTTGAAATATCAACTATCTCTCACAGTATCTAAATTGGAAGCTCTGCAGAACAGAAATGTTTGTCTTTCTATACTTTTGTAGGATAATTGTACAGAACATGACACAGCAGTAAAGCTTGAACCTAGGTGCTCATACAATATAAATAAACACCTCTAACCCAGAGAAAAGATATATTTGCATCACTTAGGACTTGTGCTAGGAAAACGGTGCAGTCATACTAAAGCAGATCAACAGAGATGGATCCCACAAGATAAAATTTTGGATCATTTATCCTATTGCTCCCTGGTGTTCCAGAGACCCCAGAATAGCTGTTGGTTTTTAACTGATGTTGTAATTCTATGAGGTTCTTTTTTTCTTTTTTTTCCCTCCTCTGTATATTAGTTTTCCTTACTGAGGACAAGGAATCATGGCTAGGAACACATATTCTTCTTTTTTAACCCATTAATGATACAACAGGTGAAAAAGAAAATTAAAAATATCACTTAGAGATAAAGAAAATTACAGGAACACTGGAGCATAAACATATTTCTTTTTTATAATATGTTACATTCAAACTTAGAGTGCAGCTCTGCAATACTGCTTGGGGCTTTCAGTATTAACTGATGTTTCATGTGATTGCATCAGTTATCTTTTTTTTTTAAAATAAAGTTTAATATATTTGTGTTAGTGCACCATCAGATAGCTAATAAGGTATAAAAAATGTCATTAGCTTAACCTCAGAAAGGTGTCTTAACTAGTGAACTATAAAATTCTGAGCTCTTTTAAGCGTCACCTCGAGAACTGGGAGGCATCTTGTCTCTCCTTAATTCACAAATCTGAAATTAAATATCCTGCAATACTTGAATAAGCAAATAACGAGTGCTGCTTATGCAGTTAGCTCACAGATATGGTCACTGCCAGAAAGGGCAAGAAAGAAGAAGCAGTAGTGAGAAAAAAAGTGAAAATATATTAATGAGATTTCAAATGCCAAGGGAAAAGTCATCATATACTTAAAGTAAAACTAAGGATTTGGTTTTTTTTTATTTCTCTTTTTAAATCTAAAGTCATCTAAACATGACTTTATCTAAGCAACTGTGTCATCTCATTAGATAACTACAGCCAAGAAATTTGACCTGCACAGCTGAACATGTATATCCAAAGAGACTTCCAAGCAAGCCCATGGGATTTCACAGAGGTTTTGCAAGAAGAAAGTTACATGACAACTTAATTAAGTTTTGGTTATAATCTGTATAGCTTTATAATTGATACTGTTTATTACATCTCTATATCTCTACATACAAGTACATACACAGCCACACAGATAAAGGCTGGTCATTTGCAATGGTTCTTTGTTAAATATTGAAAAAAAAATATCAAATTTTAAGAGCAAGTATAGAGTTATAGTGCTTTAATACAGCTTGTTTTAGGCAGAAGACACTTGCTCCAAAAAACACCAAGAATCAAGACTCCACTTTATGCAGTCCAACTTCATGTCCCTTGTTTAGTATTAACCATTATCTGAAAAGTTACAAGGATAGCCAGTGGATGAACAATAAATTGCAAGCTAACAAACCTTTAGACACAGCTGACATTAAAATATAAAGTAAAAATGTGTTTTCAAAACATTGACCAGAGATCTAGCTGATCAGAATTTCAAATTTTTGGAAAGATATGGAATAAACTATGCAAGATGGGAATTAATATTTGCTTGAATTTGGCCCTGTGTTTCTGTATCTCCATCTCTATAATTTACAATAAATCTTTTTTCGTTATTTAGGCAAAGATATATCAGAGATGGGGGGGGAAAGGTGTATAAAATCTTTTGCCACCTTTACTACAGCAAATCTGTATCATATTTAACAGCCCTTATACAAATCTGTCAAGTTTATTCTACTTCTTAAATAAGAGTAGGAATAAGGCCAGCTCTTTCACTTCCTTGGTTCTTCAATAATCCATTGCTTTCTTGTCCACTTTAACATTATATCTCAGGTGAAATCTCTATTTATTCTTCATGCTCTTAACCCATTTTTGCCAGTGCAATTATCTCTCTAAGTACATTATATGTACAAGTAAAGCTATTTGGGGAGTGAATTCTCATGAAAAGATGACACAAGAAAAAACCTACTTTAATCTGTGAGCCAGATCCTCTACAGCTACCTCACAGCAGAGCTGTGGAATTAAATAATAGCAATGCTGTAAAACTGGCAGCACAGTTTCACCTTTCCCCTTTCCTTATGTTTTCATCAACAGAACCATCCGCAAGGATATCATAAGTAGTTTTCATGAAAATTAAAAAAAACCTCCAACACTACAAAATTCATAGAATAAGATGCAAATTAAAACAAACAAACAAACGAACAAACAAAAAAAAAACAACAACAACAACAAAAAACCTCCAAAACCAACCCTGTCTCTCTGTATATGGATACAGTTACACAAGTTATTCCTACTTCTGCCTTTGGACACAGTCACACATTCTATGCATGCCTTGTTGTCTGGGCATAGGCACAAAGTGTCTTAAAAAGGAAGGATGTACTTAAAGTCTGTGACTACACAGCCCTAGGGTGCATGTCCAAATGTATGCAGACAACTCCAGTCCCACATCTTGTGGCTTTTCTGCTTTTCACAGGTTTACATCACTTGACCATCACAGCTTGATGAATCGCGTTTCAGCTTCTTGAATCTCAGATGGGTAAGAACCATTTTTCTTATTTCTGGAATCTCAGCTTAGTATTTGAATACCTTAAGATCAATGTACTTAGTGCTGATGCTTTTTTATCACTCCCAGCTAAGAAAAAAGTTCAGCTGAAAAAACCCTTCTGCTGTAAGAAGGGTTGTTAGGTGTCATAATTGAGACACAAAACAAAATGCCACTACTCTCTGTGGTAAGGAACTAGTAGGTTGCCATATCAACAAGGTGGAAAAAGAAGAAATAAAAGCCTTCTGTTCATAAAAGATTGTGGGACTCCACTCTTCTGTCTTTGGCAAAAAAGTATCCTGGAGTGAGTTTGCTGTGCTTGATGATGAGAACTTGGCCATACCATCTGCTTGAGAACAGACTCCAGCCAAACACAGACTTATGCAGGTGAAGAATATGAGCAACTGATCCATCCAGCTACAGTGAGCAGTGCTGCAAAGCCATCTGTTGGTATTTTGCTAAAGACCTGGATGTTTGCACCTACCCCATGGTTTGTGGTTTTTGCTCCCCACAGGGAAAGCATCACCTCTCTTGACCTGCTGGCAATGCTCTGCCTCAAGCAGCCCAGGGAGCTGCTGGCCTTTGCTGCAAGAGAGCACTGTCAGGACATGGTCAACTTGGTGCTCACCAGTGACCCCAGGTCCTCTTCTGACCATCTGATTTTCATCCAGCCAGCCCTCTTATTTGTGTTTCAGGTTATTCTTATCCAGGTGTGGTACTTTGAATTTCCTTTTGCTTGAAATTTTCCTCCCACTTCCTTCACATGCTATTAAATTAATTTTTACCACAAAGACCTGTGCATATATGATGAGTTGAATGCAAGAAACGGTATCACAGCAATGCAGGAGGAAAAATAAATAAATTTTGGAATAGCTTTGCAAAATGACAGCCAAGAATGTAATAATGTTACTCAAAACCAGTGACAGAATACTCTTCATTCAGCTTGTAGCCTTCTATCATAAAATGATGCATGTGCCAAAGGAATTGCAGGACACAGGCCTGCAATATTCCTTTTACTTTGCACACTTCATCCTTGAAGTATGCTCAGATTTAAAAAATAAAGGGTACTTATAAAATGTTCACTTCACCAACTAAGTGTTCAATCATATATTACATGTATTGTAAGCAGAGCTGACAACAGCAGCTAGAAGTAGAATCCATGAGTCACTTCCTGTGACAGGACTCTCTCTTCAGCTAACTCTAGTTATGAGACATTTTAGCCCCAAGGCTCTACTTTTTTCTTCAATTTTTTATTTCTCTTTCCTATGTCACTTAACATATTTCTGCTTCTTCCAAGAAATAAACTGATCTTGACAAAGGTTTCATCCTGATATGAGAGTATTCAAATTGTTCTCTGAAAGAATATATTCCTGTTCTGATAAGTTTCCAGCTGCAAGAATCCCAGTTCACACGGGTACTGTAGCAATGTGTTAGAATTTGGATAATCTCCAGCATTAGATACTGCTCAAAGATATTCCCTGAAATTAATCCTCTTAGGTATGATGACTCCTTCGCTACAGACTCTCAGAAGTGAGAACAGGGACAATGGCAACAAAGAAGAGAGAATGAAATCATTTTCTGGAGTATAACAAAGAAAAACATTTTATCCCAGACATCATCCCTTAAAATAATCATGTAAACTTAAAAAGAGTCCTCCTTCCTGTCTTTGTATCAGAATTAAGCAGATAAAAGATATCTGCAGTCATTAAAGAGATATTTTTACCCATTTGCTGTAGTCACTTCACACCTTTGGGCATTTAAGTGTATTCTGGAATAAAGCAGAATGAATGTCAGTTGACACCAAGCTCTACAGAGTAAGGTCCATTTCAGGCAATAAAGAATCCCATATTGACTTCAGGTACAAAAGCAAAATCACCAACAACTGGTTTATAGACAGTTATCCAGACAGTAAATATAGAAATGCCAAGAATTGCCAGGTCAACATTAAACTTATCTACACAGAAACATACAGGGATTTAAAAACAAGAGCAGTAAAAAAAACCCCAAGCCAAACCTAAAATAATATCCACAAAGAATTTGCAGATTCTCTTCTGAATACATACAAAACATTTACCCTTCAGAAAGTTTCAGTCCTAAATACTCAAAGATTTTGGCCCATGCTGGGTTCCAGTGAGCACTGAATTTCTTAGTGGAGCAAAGCTAGTAAAGAATTCCATTATGGCAGCCAATCCCATTGACAAGCTGTAAGGAGACAAAGAACCACAGCAAATGCAGCATTTGTACCCTTTGAGACAAATTCACTAATTTCCTTTGTGATTAAAAGGCAGTAAAAGAGATGAGATAGAATTATAGCTGGATGTTTAAGAGTTCACACTTTTAGTGCCAGCTGATTTAAAAATAATCAGCTTTCAAAATCAATATTTCAAATCAATATTTGTATTGATCACAAATATTCCACAGGAATCATGCTGAAGTTCTAATGCACATGAAGGAAAAGCAAGTAGCAACTATAATGTAGTCAAAGTGCCTGTTACCACAACTGTCTGTAGGGGAGTTTCAATTACAAGCTTCTACCTAAAAAGTAGAACTGTCTCTCTAAATCACTCTCAGTTTCACACAACACACAGTGACATGGCCAATATGTCTCAATACACTTCCTGGAGATGATTTAAAAGAGACTGCAGCATGTATTTCAGAAGGCACAAAACCTAAGAGAATAGATTTAGGGTGCTCCAAACAGTGTTTCCCTCTAAACTCCCTCCCTGCATTTCCCTCTAAACTCTGCAATGCTCTGTATTAAATATTTAGGCTGTTGGTGGCTCAGAGCATCTGGAGAAACAATGGCACATGTCTTAATGTGAACCATTACCTATCAACCACAGCAACCCCCAAATTCATCAAGTGTAAAATGCAATTCACTAGGGAAGGAGCCATATATTCAAAAAGCACTGTTAAGATTTTTAAAGCAACAGGAATAGAGTAATTAAAATCAATCAGAACAAAATAATCACACAACTGAATTTTCTCCTGTTTTGCTGTTCTTTTCATCTTCAGCTTAGTTTTCCTAATAATTGTTTTGCCAGTAAAACACCATGATTCATCCTGTCTGGCACAGATTAGGAAATTGTTCACCTAGAAAAAGGGTGGTATCCTGTGAAACACACTCACAGGATTTCCAGCAACGCTTCCACTACATTCAGTGAAGCTATTCCTCGTGTTTTCTTTTCTTTTGTTTCTTTGAAATAATTTTCAGTCCAAGAATTTTCAGGGCAAAATAATCTTCAAATTTGATGAAATCACATAGAAAGAAGTTTCTTGTCAGAACCCTTTTCAAAGTACTACAGTTGTGAAGAATGAAACACCACCTCAATTGAGTCACGATATGAAGCCAAAAGCAGTTTTCAGCCTCAGGCAAAAAAAAAAAAAAAAAAATGCAGCAAATAGTTGGAATAGAAGAAATAGTGATGAAAAAAATCCATCTTTACTTTATATCCAGCAGCTGTCTCCATATAAATCCACCTAGATACCTAATGCAACTGAAGCATCCGAAAAAAAAGTTTTGCCTGAGAAGGGAGACTGAGTTTTTCTGGTAAGAACCTTTCAAATAATGGACAGCAACAACTTATATTCAGTTCAAGCAGCAGAGAATGCTTTGTCTGCTAAAGTCTGAATTTTGTCTTCTCTACTGTGAGTATGTTGGCACAAGCTAAAAACAAGGATCTTTTCTTATAAGAGACTGTTGAGGCCCTTGAAGGGCATCATGCTGAGCTACCACATGACTGAGCAAGCAGAACAAGCCTAGGGACTAAGTCCTTGTTGGGATCTGGAAATGGGAGTTAAGGGGAATAGTGATCACAGACCATGATGCGGATATCAAAACAAACATTGTTATATCTAGGTGTCGGAATCCAAGGTATTCCTCTTCGTGCCCCAAACCCCGGGCAGGGGTCTGGGCGGCCCTGGCAGGAGGCCAAAAACACTTGGGGCTTTGATTTCAGCCCATGGGACAAATTACCAACCTTATATGAAGAATCACAAGTCACAAAAGTTTAGACAGCACAGTAGCAGTAGTTAGAGGGTGAAAGGAAAAAATTTGGGATTTGGTACAGGGGGGTCTAAAATCCTAAGATGGAGGGATTGGGGCGTGCCCTGTCCTTCTTCCTTCTTCTTCCTAACATCCATCTTTTTGGTGATGATGACATTTTTAGATTGGTTTAGAGTAGAAAGTCACTGTCTAACATAGGTGTTAGGGATTGGCACACAATTGTAAATATCTCATACGTGGTTCATGGTATAAAAGATAGCACCAGCCCTGTGGGATGCAGTGCACCTTGAACTGACCTGCTAGCCAGAGCTTGGCGGGTCAGACAGAAAATATTTTAGATAAGAAATAATAAACATCACTGAGAACATGAGCAGAAGACTCCTGACTCCTTCTTGGACAGCTGGGTTGGGAAAAGCGGCTTCCACCAACACCTGGGGTCATCTCAGAGAGCAGAGAAGACCCCGACATCTAGGCACCCATTCCGAGGTCCCAATGGCTTAGCAAAACTACTGCAGCTCCAAGAACCTCATGGACTACAGCAGCAAAGGGAATTAATATTTCCAAACTCAAAGGAATGATCTAAAATTTCTAGGAAAATCCCACATTTCCAGAATTGGCCTCCGAGAAATTTTAAATATGGTAGATAAGGGCAGAGGAAATACTTTAGTGATTGAAATTCCCCAGAAAAATCAAAATCTAAAAGATGTGCATGTTAATGATTTAAAAGGTATAGCCATAAAAAATAGTTATGTTTTAATTTATAGTCTTTGCTAGAATAAATCTACTTTATCTGCCGAGTTGCAAAGAAGTTAAAGAGCTGAGATTCCAAAGAAACCAAGAAGAACTTCACTTTTGGCTTATTTGTGGTCAGAATTTCACTCACTCACCAGGTTGCAAGGAGGAATTTCCAGAATGTACTGTAATGTAATTAAGTCAGGCAGCCACATCTTCCCAGTCCTCTGCCACTCATTTCTTACATTATCACTGATATTTCCACTAAAAGTTTTCCTGAATCAAAGTTTCCTCTAAAAACATGACCCTTGTTGAGTATGAAACACATCTAAATAAGATGACATATTTAGATGGTAGGTAAATCCTTAATGCCAACACAAACAACTTCAGAGAAGGGAAAATGTCGTTTTATTCTTAAAAGGAGCCCAAAATACCAACTGATAAACTGGTCAAACGGGGCTGGATCACAATTTATTTCTGACCTTTTAACGTTTTCAGTTATCAATGATTTTCTGTCATTTCTGCCTAGCTTGGACCCAAGACATGTCCCAGAGGTGTTTATCTTTATGTGGCTACTTAACTTTCAGCCTCCATTTTCAAGATTTGAAGATAAGTAACTAATTGTTGCTGAGATACCCTAGGGTTTATCAGCTGTCCAGATCTAACAGGTTGGAGAAAGCCCTACATCTGGAAATTTTGTTGTACTCATTCTGCATGAGACAGAGTTTTAGATGACAACTTGGTTAGAGCCTCCTGCTGTTGGTGTCATTATCAAAGGCCAGGAAGAACCCCTGCCTGGTGTTCTGCTAGGCAGCCATCAAATCACCTTCATTTTAAACACAACCACTCTATCTTAAAATGAAGCAGAATAGACTAATTTAAAAATACACTCATTTAAAAATACACGAGTACAAACCTCCACATTATTACAGTCCTCTAGAAGTTTGGCTGGTTGTTATCTGAGAAACACATCCTGTTCCTGTGTGCCCACCTAGTGCACACACAATGCTGGCAGTGTGTGGAAAATTCCTACACTGATGTTTATGCTGCCAAGTGTTTTATCTCGTATCACTTTGCTTTTTATTTTTCTATATAACATCTGAGAAGCTGACAAAGCACAGATGCTGCAGGAAGGTAAAAAGAACTATTTGAAACAGAATTCTGCATTTTTATGTGCTTTAAACCAGCCATTTATAGGGAAGTATTAAACACTGCTAAGAAAAATGCCTCTTTGAAAGACAGACTGAAGCCTGTACAGGTACAGGTGTGTACAAGGATTACATCAAGATAACAACAAAATGCTTCAACAGTACGCTCATAGTTTAGAAAAAGAAAAAATAAACCCACACATCCATCAAGTCTGTTGTTTATCCAAAGCAGTTATTGCCCTTGAGTTACATTTCTAGACCTTATTGAAGAACAAGCGATACATTGTTAACGTTTAGATCAATAAACAATTATTGTTCTTTGTGAGATGCTGAAAGGGGATTTAGAGACTTTACAGGTAAGAGGCATAATTTACCAGAGGCTGTCAAACAACTGCAACACATTCTTTCTCCTTCTCTCTTTGACTTGCTCTGGCAGAGGCAACTGGTCTGATCCGAGCCAGCTCCTTGCCTTGTGGTGTGAATTCCCATGGGATCAGCAGGAGCCTCAGCTCCTTCCAATGGCAAGTGTGGCTGTGGCAGGGTCTTTGAATGTTTTTTTCCTGCAGCTCCCCAAGAGCCATGATTCACCTCAACTATTGCTTCACCAGTTTGTAATGATTACAGCTTTTAAATAAAATAAGGAAATCAACTGACAAGTCTGCTTCCTTGCAAACACATAAATAATGCTGCATAGTAAAGAGCTCCTTCTCAACTGAAAAGCAGAACAAGCCCTCCACTTTCTTTAGAAGTGAAGTAATTAATGCTGCCAGCCACAAGCATTTTGTAAATAATGAATGGCCTGAAATCCCAAACACTGTGTCTGTTTCCCTTATGCACCCCCACAAGCTCCCATTTTCATACTTGACCACTTACAATGGTGTTTGTACAAAAGGCTCCCAGAGTGAGACATTTTAGCCTTTGCTAATAATAAGGTTATTGATCAGCTGGGTTTACTAACCAGCATAGTGGCTCCTCATTTTCTCACTTACTTAAAGTGAGAAGAATCTTCTAAAAACCAACCCCTCCCTCTGGCTTGTTACCACCTTTACAAGGCTTAGTTTGATCAATTGCATCAGAAATGAAGTCTAGATTCATGAGCATGCTAGGATCTATAAAACAGACCATAAATTGTTTCTGAGGGAGCTTAGTAATGATAGTTTGCTAACACCTGCTACTACTAAATACTCTCTTGTCTGATTTTTAGAACCACAAGAACAACTGAATCTCAGAAAATCTTAATAACAATGTGTCACCAAAACCAGTTATTGTGAACTGAGTAAAGTATGAGACTAATTGATGCTCTCCACAGATCACTGGTGTGCTTAAGATAGCAGCCAGTGCCCTCAGACTAGATTCTGCTCCCCCTTGTGATACATCTCTTTGGTTGTACTCAGGTGCTCCAGGGCCAGTCCATGCAAACAAATCAGTATCTTGTAAAGATGCAGCAAAGTTCACTTGAAACTCTGATATCAAAGTGCTGTACAAGCATTAAAAGCCCAGTAAAAGATATGTTGTATGAATAAAGGAGCAGAAGAGCAGGAAGCTCGTTTGGCTGTTGCAAATGAATTTGCAAAAGCCCTGGATAAAAACCAAGGAACCCTCAATAATGTGACCTCAACCTCTGAACATGGAGTGACAATTGCTACATACTTCATTGCTAGCTAAGAATTATTCACCTTGCATCAGACTAAATACATGAATGTGTTATCTCTTATACCCCATCTTATGACATTAAACACATTTCCTGTGTGTTGTATGTGTGTAGGGAAGCTTGGGCTCTTTTTTCCACAGTTTGTTTCATGGGCAGTGAAATGTGGACCTGCCAGTTATGCCAAAACTTTCTCAGAAATGTACATGAAACAGTAAAGAGCTGCACACTCCTTACAACACAAACAATAAAGTTGTGGTAGGAATTATCTCAATAAATAAATATGGAGCAGAATATGAACAGAATTTTCCCCCATATACGTTTTTAAAATATCACAGGTTAACATCAACTTCCCCTTCTCTCTATCACTGTCCTACAACAATCAGCTAGACTGACAAGATAAAAAGAAATTTTTAAAAAATAAAGATGGAATCAATTCTACATTGGGGCTTTAGAACCCTTCCTTGGATCATTTTAGAGGTTCAGAAAAAAAAAATAAGAACTTAAATTATTCAATTTCTCTAGTGCTCATGAGTGCTTTTCATGTAGTCTCTGGAACTGACAAGTGAGGTTAAAAAAAAACAAAACCAAAAAATCCACTAGAAGTATTTTTAGATTTGATAAGAGATCTCAGATGTTACTAACACCATACCACATAGTTCTGTCTGAGCAGGCTACATCTGCTCAAACCACAATACTATAGGGTTTGAAATTATATTGGGGATGTATAGATTGGGAAGAGACCCAGCCTTACTCCTTTGCTAAACAAGACCCTAACATTACTCCTTTGCCATCAAGACATGCACCACCATTCTGCAGGGATGTCTTTCCCTAAGAGAATGCACCACAAAATTTGGGATCAAAGAGCAGCTTTCATTCCTCTCCAATTTGCTCTGAGTCATCAGCTTTCCAATCCACTCCTCTTCCATATGAGAGAAGAGCCAGAGGTATTTTGGAAATACACCTCTTGTGGTGGATTCAAAGAAAGGAGCAAGGATAAACCAAGGTACATTACCTGAAAAATTCTGAAAAGGAAAATAATCTCAGTAGTGGAGTTACCCCACACAATTACTCAAATCAACTCAGGATAGCATTATGAAATGAAGCAAGCAAAAAAAAAAAATTAAAAAAAAAAAAAAAAAAGAAAAAATCTTAAGACAGAACATAGAGAAGACTTACATAGTATTCTTTGAGGAAGTATGCTTTTACTTCATCATTTACCTATGAATTTTAAGTTTTTTAAAATATACTTTCTACATTTCTGTAGAAATGCAGAAAATCCCTGCACTTTGTCATCTTATCTTCCTTATTGAATTTTTTCCTTTCTAATTGATCTGCAATTACCCCTTCAGAATACCTTGATGAGTGATAACCTATCATCCAGACATCAATTAATTTGATATATAATTATTGAATTCTGAGATGCTTTTTGAAGCGTGAAAGAAACACAAATAGGAAAATGATCACTGAGAAGCGCATTCAGCTCTTTAGGATATGACATAGGATTTGTTTCTCAACAGTCACAGAGAAATTGTTTCCAAACAAGCCTGAGATTTGCAACATCTCCTGTAAACATCAGAAAACAACTGAGCTGAAAGAGAGCATTTAGTTTTGGGCAGATTAAAGGGTCCTTTTTCAGATTTTATTGTGCATTTCACATACGCTGTGTGTGTACCTCAGAGCAGATTTGGAAGTATATTTCTGCTTCTACTAGGCAATCCTTTAAAAGTTTAACAGCCATGTTTGCTGCTGTGACTGCTGTCAAGTATTTGGTTTTCTGTCAGCTAAGCAGAGCATCAAGTCAAGTTTCCTTGCTTCACAAGGCTCTGTATCATTTATACTCCATTTAATGTCTTTTCTACTTGTCAATACAATAAGTGGGACAAGAGTGAATGCATGAGAGTGTGTGTCTGACTTTTTTGCAATGGATAATTCAGAGTATCTTAAATATTTTAGGTGCATCAAGTATAGCTTGACACGCTATAACATAGTTTTCTTAACAAAAGAGAAATCAGCAACTCAAAGATGCTTCACTAGTGTAAAAATATCCATGACTTCTAAATAGTAAACTTGATGTTTTTGTATGGATGACTTTTGGAAGCATATTCTTCAATCCTTTCCTTTTCTTTTTTCCATTTTAAGCAAGCTTAAGAAAGTATGACAGATTTATTATACTTTATTCACTGCAGGCATAGCTGATGTTACCATTTCCTCCTGCCTAAACAGAACTCCTGTGCTACCAACTTCATATTTCCATTTTCAGAAAGAACTATTTCAAAATACAGACTTTGAATTTACGATTTTTTTTGGGTTGCTAGGCTGTCTCATTTAAAATGAGAACTGTTGGAAAAATAATCACTAAATAGTTTTTGCACGTTGCTTTATCATGGAACATTTACTACAAGCATTTTTTAATTACCTTCTTTTCTGACTTTGGACTGAGACCCTTTCCAGCTGCCACCTGCCTGTGATGTGTCACCAGCAGGGGACACCGGAGGGAGAGCAAAATGCCAGCTCTGCTGAAATCACTGCCATCAGCTTTAACAAGGGTATAACATAAGGTCGTCTCAAATTGCTGTCACAGCTGCCCTTTTCCTACTCACAGGCACGTGTAAGGGCATGAACTGTCCTGATAAAAATCCTGCTGTTTCAAATGAGACTGGGAATGTAAGTTTATACTAACTTAACCAAGAAATTCTTTTGAGGTCTTTGGTTTGCTACTTGTCTTTTTCATTCTCGTTTCTCCAACTTCTTCCCTTATAGTGAGACTCATTGTAACAAAAACCTGATACCATTACAACCATTACAGCTGCCAAGAAGTTTGTGAAATTTCCTCCTCTCTGCTGGGCTGAGTTACGGAATCTTCAAGGTCATTTTCATGATAAACCTGATTTTCCCCTACTTATCATTAACAGGGATGATAATTGGTTGTGACAGCGAGGTGTCTGTGACGACCCCTTGCAAGATGAAATGCCCACTATATATTTCTTGATGGCATGACATCACAGAGATATACCTACAATGAAATGCACTTTATTAAATTTACATTATACCTACTAATACTATGCTACTACATCTACTCTCTATTTAGATCAATGTCACAAATTTAAACAATATCAGTAGGTATCCCAAAAGAAATGCTTATAAATTATACTTGTAGAAAACCATGGTTGTTCTTCTGTATTGCTGTTTCTCATTTTGAAAGGAAAAATAGATTTACTTATAGTTGTGAAAATATCCACTGTTTATAATGCCTATAGTTTATGAGAGGCCCATTTTTCTGATTTGGATAATTCTGCCTTTCTGTTGGTGGTTGTTTCCATTGCAGGTGAACAGTTGTGCATTCATCATGCCCTAATTTCATGGAGCAGTGGAGACACACTTCCCTGACCTTAAACTTAAAGAAATGGTGCATTTTTCCTTGTGCACTGAGATTAGGCAAGAAGATAAGTGAAAAGTCTATCAAAATGTCTATCAATGCAGTGAGAAAAGTACTGGAATAAGATTGAGTTCCCAAGGTTTAGGCCTGTTCTCGTTGCACCTCAAATTGATATAAGGCTTTTCAAAGAAATAAGAACTGCTGCTAGAAAAAGTATTTCTCTCTTTAAGGGCACAGATAGGAATTCAGACAGATGCTTTGACATTTTCTTAAAAATCAATGGTAGCCTCCCAGACCAGGCAGGTTTCTTTACAGTTACACACTGGCAGAAGTCTTCTGAATGGTAGAAATCTAAATCAAGTGACAATATGTTCTATTATGACTAATACAAATGTAATGACAGCCTATGGCAAAAGAAAAATACATAAAATCGTTTTCTGCAGATGAATAAAACGTCCACTTTTTCCCCAGCCTTTTGGAATGTGCATTTGAGCTCTTCATCTGGAATTTCTTTAAAGGAAATTGCAAGATCGAGGGATGTGATTGACCTTGACTTAGGGTAGGCATCTAAAATAAATCAGACTAATCACAGCCTGCTTCTCTCTAGCACCCAAATAGGCAATCAAGGCAAACTAGCTAACAGAATTAACTGATATATTTCAAGCAATTCAAAAGAAAGTGATTTCACTGAGTCTTGGGAGTACAGTCTTTTCAATTCAGTGGTTGTATCAGTCTCAGTTTAGGCAGACATTCAAACATATTTCTCAACTTCTTATGCCTGGAAACAGGCAAACAGGCATAAGAAGCCTCAAACCTCTCCTGCAAATTTAAATATTGAGATTAATATCTGACTGTTTTGAGTCCTGCTAAAGAGAATGCAGGCTAAATGTGCTGACTGATGAATTGAATCTGCTGCAAAACACAGTTCTCTTTTCTTTGTCACTGAAAAATTAATTGTTATTCCTAATTTAACATTGATTTTCAACACCATTCAACAGTCAGCAGCCATACAATGGCTTACATCATCTAAAGGTTGGTATATTCTCCCTGACACACAGAACCATAAAATGCTTAGGGTTAGAAGGGACTTTAACATCTTCTACTTCCAGCCCCTTACCTTCTATCAAGACAGCAGAGTGGTTGAAACTTGCTCTGAGCTTAAAAGTGAGTCTCAGAAGACAAACAGGACTTTTTGCCAGATGAAAATCTTGCATCAGGATATGTGCTCACATTATGAATGCTATGCCACATTTATTCAGTTTTTTCCATACTTCATGAATGAATTCTGATTTCTCTGAGTTCACTCTGTCATCTACATAACTACTCTTTCCTTCTGTATCCCACTTTTCAAAAAGTGTCTGAATCCCACTTTTACAAAATAAAATGGATATTTGATCTGCATTTTGCTCCATTGCAAATTTTTGGTTATATTACAGCAACATGTTGGAGGGTTCATTTATTTATTTATTTATTAAAAAATCACCTCCTGGGAAGCTCTGTCTGCTGCTGATGAACTGCAGTTCATCTCCCCAGCACCACTAACTAATGAAGACACATACTAAAATCTCTCTTCCACTCTCCACATGAGAAATAATTGAGATGAAAAGTATAATTGCTCTGAACATTTAATGGCCTAAGGTGTGAAAAATTGCCCCTCAGTTCTAGAGTGCAAACCAATGGCTGACAGGCTGTGCTGGTTGAGCTGGCTGAGTTTTCTTAGGCCCTGAGGCAAGAAATCCTGGATGAAGAAAGGACTATTTTTCCCTTGAAGCACAAAGCACATTTTGAAGACCTTGAACATACTAAGAGAAATACAGGCCAATGTGTGCAAATTAAAAAAACCTAAGTCCCAATCAAAACATAACACTTCACTGTCCATACTTCTTCCTCTGAGGAGACAATGAGAAAACTGATGGCATCTGCCAGATGCTTAGTCACATTGTGTGATGTGTAAAGTCCAGCAGTAGAAAAGTATGGAAATAGGGGTGGTTTAAATGAGCAAGGTAAATATTCCCAGCTGTTTCTCTAAAATGGAAATCCAGAGGAAAAGTATTGGTGGGGTGGGGGGGGAGGAACTACTTCCAGTGAAGAGGTTTGTAAAATTACAGATTTTCTAAAAAATAAAAAAAAAAAAAATAATGCCTTTGTACCTGCAGTTAACAACGAACAAATTATTATATAACTTTGAAAATGTTATGATTTTCTTTAGTGGGCATTCTAACATGAAAGACACTGTAAAAGTAAAAGAAAAAGAAAAACCTACAAAATCAAGACAACCTCTCCAGTTTATTTCCAAAATTACTTGCCCTTAAATAAACTTCAGCACTAAAAGGCTTTAAAGCTTTTACAAGGTTTTCTCTCTCGCATTTTTGCTTCTGCAAACTGGAGGAGTAAAGTTGAGGTAAGATTTTGTTTCTCCACAACAGGATTTTTCCCCAAATTACACTTTGTTAATTGTACTCAGCTCTGTAAGACAGACATAAGACCAAAGATAAATCAATCTTTGCTATGAACTATTTTTACAATTTTCTCTCAATCCTGGACAATTACAGACACTGAGAGTTAAAATACATACAATATTAAGTACAAAGAAAGAAAAATGACAAAAACCCAGTACTATTCTGAATGATGTACAATCATGGAAACAGAAAATGATTACTGAGGTTCTAAATACACTAAAATTTGGCAAAGTATCCAGCAGGGCTTCAGGGTTTTTTGTTTGGTTTTGGTGGTTTTTTTTCTTTTTTTCTTCTTTTTTTTTTTTGTTTGTTTTGTTTTGTTTTTGGTTTTGTTTTGTTTTTTTTTTTTTTTTTTTAATTTGTATTATGGGGATAGAATTATTTCTCTGTCAATAAAAAATAATTAATGTTGAAGCCTTACAACAAAGCTTACTTTTAACCTACATTTGAATGGATTCTGGTCTATCTCTTCCTCAGGAAACATCCCAATTTACTATGGGGCACAAAGATACACCCTAAACTTCCCTTCCCAGGCTGTCCTCCCCAGCTCAGCCCCAAAGAACCTCAAAAGAACTCCAAAACTGCCCAAATTTTCACTCTTTCAGGGCTTAAGCATTCCAGACTCATAATCTCTTCTGGACTTGGCAGACTTCCTAGAAAATAAATGGCATTGCCTCATGTAAGACTGAGCTTACCAAGGCAGCAGGAAGGGATTTTTGGCCAGGTGGAATTTTTTGCAAGGGAAGATCCATTAATGACCATCCTTCCCTTGCCTTGGCTGCGCTCTGCAGCCCAGGGAACAGGATTCTGTCCCAAAGAACAAGAGGTTCCTCTGAATGCACATTTTAGGGGAAGGCAGGCAGAGGCAGGAGGGCACAATGCAAGAGAAATTTCCTTCTCCCTCGCCTTCCTCATGGCCAACAGGAAGAAATTGTTTCTGGCAAGAAGAAAGCTCTGCTCTTACTGGGGTATTTCCAACATGAGTGTTTGCAATGAGGATGAGAATAGTAAAATGCACAGTTTGGAAGGAGACTCCTTTTCCAGGTAAAATCATCCCATTTTTACTGCTAATTGCCAGAGTCACGGTGAGCAGGGTGAAATTGCCCATCAATACCCAGTTTTCCTCCCTCATGGTTTATTTTACTGCTGCTGCACTGCAGTTTTATTAGCACAATTCTTGTAATACTGGACACATTATTGTCACAACATTTTAAGCCTGTGTTAAACAAACACATTTAAGACCTGTTGATGCCAAATGCAATCCAGCCATTTATTTAAGCTGAAAATTCAAAAAGACAAAACCCAATAAAATAATCATATATTTTTGAGGCAGGACCCATATTTCTCTTTTGCTGTATCAATAACAAGGATGAAGTTCTTATCTAGACTAAGTGGATCCAAATTCTGCAGCCTTTGGAATATGTAATAGTATTTTTGATTTTTCAAGACAAAAGCATTCCTGTTACAAAGTGTCAGCTATGAAATATATGAAGAAAAGTGACATGGCAAAATTCTGCCAGGAATTGCAACACAGAGCCAAGTGTCCTGTTTGACTTAACTGCTTTTAATTAGAAATAAAGTGGTGTGAAGTGTACATGAATTCATAACTTGTAAAGTTAAAATGAAAGAAAAAAAAAAAAGAAAGAAAATTTCGGTTGCTTCTTTAGGNACACAGAGCCAAGTGTCCTGTTTGACTTAACTGCTTTTAATTAGAAATAAAGTGGTGTGAAGTGTACATGAATTCATAACTTGTAAAGTTAAAATGAAAGAAAAAAAAAAAAAAGAAAATTTCAGTTGCTTCTTTAGGGGAGCAGTCTGAATCTTTTCCAGGGGTGTATTTCATATTCAGTACAATGCTATGAAGCAGCTGAGCCTAGCAACTTACAGACAGCAGAAATTACTCTCCTCTATATTCAGGTTTTTTTTTTTTAAAAATGATTGCCTATATAAATGCTGCTTCTCATTATCATGAGGATGATAGCTATTTTAAAAACAAACGGAAATATCCCCATGTGGGCATCTTACATGCTTATTTAAAATATTCAGAATGTAAGGTATTAAAGAAAGCTCAGTGAGCACCACTAAAATTAAAAGAGGAATATTAAGTTCCAGAGCTAAGTGGTTTTGTAGGATTTTTTTTTTTTTTTGAAACTTCAGTTTTGGCAAAGAATTTAGAAAAATATGAATGCCCCTGAAGCAACTTAATTTATGACACCTCCTTCATGGAATTAAACAAAGAAACCCTGGAAGTACCACCCCCCTTTGCAGTGATATAGTAAACAATGAAAGCATAAACTGATTTAGGAAGTCTGTGCTTTCCCTTAGATGATGAGTATCTATTTGCTTTTTCTTGACCATGCAGCATGTCAGAAAGCACAAGAGCAGCAAAAGAAAATGAAAGAAATCTGTCATGGTGGTTGTAAGTCATGCAAGAGTAAAGCCAGATGGATGTAAGTAGTCTCTTTGCAATGACCCTTCTTCAGACCCTTCTGCCACCATCCCTGATGCAACTGTATTCTGTCCCAAGATAAATGATTGTCACTGATAAGATGAAATAAATAGACAATCAGCTACCTGATTGAAATTCCCTCTACTTTTCTTTGTTTTTTTTCTTCTTTGGTGGCATTGTTTAATCACTGATTGATTGACTGATTTGAAAGCAGGGTCAGTTTCTGTCTTTGCTCTGTGTTATCTCCCTGACAATGTGGGCTCAACCATAGCTGGAAGCATCTGAGATCTTCTGACCTGTATTAAGATTTGAGAGTCTTGCATTCCTGATTCTCATAGTAATGAGCTAGCTAGATACAAACAATGCTCATTTTCTGTACAGATAGATACACTCCACCCTCATTATAAAACTATTTTCAAAAGCCAAGCATATTGAATGCTATAACAGCAATGCCAGTTCTCATGATTTAGTCATGAGGCACACGAGTTTTTTGTTTAAATTTGATGTTCTCATGATCTCAATATTTTTCATGCAAATCTTGTTATTTCTGCATCCTTTCACACTCCAGCTTAAATTGCTTGTCAATTGTATTGCTCTCCTTGAGTGCAGTGCTTCCAAGATTCAGTGGCATGATTTTATACATCTATTTATAACTATTACTTTAGCTTTTTAACTCTTAAAAAAGATGTAATACATCATCCAGAATCTCTTAACTGAGCCAGATGAGTTGGAAGCAATATTTTGGCTTTGTTTTGGGGAACACTACTGCAGAAAGAGTTTAATTATCAGTATTGAAATTAGCCCAACTGCAGGGCTCAGAAGAACTGATAAAAGCAAACAGAACAGAGACAACACATAGGAAGTTAATAACAGTGTTGTGCTTCAAATATATCTCACTAGAAGGAGAGGAAATGCATTTTTTCTTTACTACACCTCAAACCAGGAGGGTCTCTAGTGCTTAAATTAGCAGCAACTCCTCTTGTTCTTACTTTTAGAAATTCTGTTTCCCTACCCACCCATCCTGCTGGGTTGGTTCCTTTACTCTGAAACATCACAGTCTTTCATGTCTGTGAGACTAAGACCACAGCCCATATACCTAAGTCATGGCAATATTTTTCCCTCTTTAAGCAGAGGGTCATTAAAGGACTCTAAGAATCTGCATGTGTGTTCACATCCTCAGGCTGAGTCTAACTAAACCCACTTAACTAGAGCTGACCAGAGTGGCTCCAAGAACTCATTCTTCCAGGAAAGATTAGCAGTCAGCACAACTCTAGATTAACAAAAAATCTCACCAGAAGAGAAGCAGAAGTTTGATATATCCACACTCACACACAAAGAGCCCCCAACAATAAATCATCCTCTCCCACAGAGCAAACAATTTTTTTATTAAAAGTGCTCTAAATGAATTAAATCATTGATGAAAAAGAGGACAGAGCAAAACTAAAAAGCAGTAAAATTGCTGAGTGTCAACAAGAGGTAAAATATGACTTGTTTACGTATGGGCCAGAACAATTATTCCACAGACTCCTTTTAGGCTTGTCTAAGCACATTCTTTGTACAGATAGAGAGAAAGACAAATAGAATATTAAATCAAGGC
Source organism: Urocynchramus pylzowi (assembly GCA_013397555.1). Classification (NCBI taxonomy): domain Eukaryota; kingdom Metazoa; phylum Chordata; class Aves; order Passeriformes; family Fringillidae; genus Urocynchramus; species Urocynchramus pylzowi. The sequence goes on from VZRH01004535.1 coordinate 1,694,686, forward strand.
ACATATCATACTCCTGTTTAGGGGCAGATTGTCCACTGGATAAACCTAGCAAAAGTTGAATACATCAGGAAAAAATATTTGTCTTTCACTGCAGTTTTGGAAATAATGAAGGCTAGAAATTGTAAACCTAAGGCAGCCAGAGATCTGCTCAATTTGTTCCTGAGAGGAAGGAAAAGGCACAAAGTCTGAATACATTAACTTATTTTGAATAATTTCCATCAAAATGATTTGTTTGGAATAAAGACACCAATGGTCCCTCCTCCAGGGCTTCTCATATGGGCAGGCAAAAATAATTTTTATTGTGTCACACCCAGGGCACACAGCCCAGGGGTGGGCTACGGCTTTTCCCCCACAAGAAAAGGAGATTTAGAAGGAAAGAGCAAAAGGTAAACAAACCACAGAAGAAAGCTTTTGAATTGTCAGGACATTTGCTCCTTCCACCACTGGAGCTACAAAGGGGTAAGAGGGGTGATGGCCCTGCCTCTCCTTTCCTCAGGCTCCGTGCTTTTTGTCCATGCCAGCAGTGCCAGAAGCCCAGGGTGATGCTGCTCTGGCCTGTGACACCTTTGCTGAGGCAGAGGATGGCCCTCACAGGCCCCTGGATGTGTGGCTCTCCTCTGGCTCTGCTGGAGGAGAAAGGGAGGTGAAAACCCAGCTGCCTTCATCATCCAGGAAAGAAATAGGACAAAAGCAGAGCAATGTAGCGTGACGAAGAAGGGGTGCCTGCTCAGTGAGCTGGGACAAAGGCTTGTAGAAATCTGTCAGAAATATCATAAGGAAAAGTATAGAGTTATTACCATTTCTATAGCCCTTAGGATCCTCTGGTGGCAGAACACTTTCAATGATTGTTTCTGTTTGGTGGAATCAATTATCTCCTGATAGATTCTCCTTCCAAGCTTAAGATTGCATTTAAAAACTCATCTGCTTTCTGAATTCTAATTGGATATGTTTTGAACTGTAGATTTTTGGGGTGAATATTTTGCTTATGAATCTCTTTATATTTCAAAGTGGTTGCCAAGCCCATTTACGTGTCTGCATGGTAAAAACTGTACATGCAGTACGCAATTTAACTCGGGTATCTGGTTTATTAAGCATGGTTTGATATGCTATGAAAGCAAGAAACAAAAAGACAAAGCTGAGAAAAATGAAGATCATTAATGTTTATGTATTTTAAAGTCACACTTGTGCCTTGGAAGCTTGATTTATTATTTCAATAGACATTCAGACATGCTAGAAATAGTATTATTATTAATTTTATTTCAGACAGCAAAGTGAAAATGAAGGGGGAAAACTGGGCAATAAAGGATAAAATTGCCCTGTTTATTTTTTCATTGCTGAATCAAGCTGTCCTATATGTAGCTGATATGTGTGTAATACAATTGCTTCTGAAGAATACTTAAATGCTTCATAAAATAAGTATAGATCCCAAATGTCATACTAATGCCTTCCTTACTCAAATCACTTTGAAAGTTAGTGGGCATTTGTCTGGCTAATTAGACAAAAAACCCCAGTTGATCAGGACCTATTTCTGGATGAGGACACCAGGCTTGGCTTGTTTGTGTGAATGTGGCTCACAGGACATGCTGTCACACTGGAGTGAGGTGTTCCTGGCCTTGTCAAGGATCTCTGGCTGAGAGGCAATTTGGAGCCCAGGTGCAGCTGCAATTGTGGACAAAGCCTTCCCACCATCTTCAAACAAAAAGAAAGTTGATTGCCTTTCTCAGCTCGGTGCCTGGCTCCTCTCTTCAATGGCTCTGCTGACTCTCAGAGAATAACAAGAGGTACATCTGTGTGAGTCTGCTTGTGGAGGCCTCCTTGGAGCTGGAGTGGGTTTAAGTTGAGGCATTCAGAGAGTCTATCGGTATCATCTGCAAGGAATGTATTAAGGGGAACACTCTATCCTTAATTAATGCTGTGGGTGCATTTATTTTACAGCTGCTGAATTTGTGCAAGGATTGAGGTACTTTCAAGTAGGGATAAAGCAGAAGAGAAAAATTAACATGAAGATGGAAAGCAGGCTTGGGGTTTTACGATAGGTGGCTGAGGACATTGTGTGGCTTAATTTTTCCATTTCTGTTGATGCAGTTGTCCCCTGGGCCACCTGAGCTCATATTTTTCTATGATGTATTACCAGTAAGCCTTTAAAGAGTTTCAGAAAAATCAGTCTTAGTTGCAATCACTGTTCTATTCTGTAATTAAAGGCATTGGTACCAATTCTGCTTCCAGGTCTTCCTCCCACTGGCATTTCCATGATGCTGCCTGTCCCCAGAAAGCTCCATCCATCTTAGAGGACTTAGTGCACTCCAGCTCCTCCAGGGAGCCTCTGTCCTCCTGCAGATGGAATTGATTCATTCCTATATGGGGCAATTTCCCTATTATTGTGTGAAGAGCCAGTGCCTTTACCTCAGTAGCACCACACTCCACCACCATGCTCTCAAACACATACAGGCAGGAATGCAATACAAGGTGCAGTTAGATTAAATAAAAAAATAAAAATTGTGGCCTAAATTAAACAAAAACTACAGTCCCAGGATTCAGAATTCATAAACCATCTTCTTTCGCAAGCTTTTCTTTTCTTTGTAATAATATTTTCTCCATGCAAATATTAAGCAGTGAAGAGCAGATTATTTGCAAAAAGCAAATACAAAAGGGAAGAAACCACAGATAAGCAAATTATTTTATATAAGTTTTCTCTGGAATAGCATGTTGTTTTCTTTCTAATACCTGTCTCTCTCATAACATCTTTCCACAGTCCATACTTCAGAATGTTATAATCTAACACAAGAATTGCAACACTTTATTAAGGGATAGAGTAGTTAGTTTGGTTTTTTAAGTCTGGGATTTGAATTGGAATATCTGTTTCCAAATTTTCAAATTTTCATAAGTGATGCACACTTCATAAAACTCCTAAGTGAAGTACGCTTAGCAAAATTCCTGTAAATCAATGGCAGTTTTAACTTCAAAAAACCAAACTGATATTAGGGGAAAAAAAGAAAAAAAATGGTTTTTTAGGAAGAAAATAAAAATACGCCCTATTTGGAACACTAATCTGCTCTTATTTACCAATCTATAGCTGATTATGTGCTATGCATATTATACATTATTTAATCTCAAAATAACAAATAGCCTTGATGACACATTTGTTAGCAAACATCTGATGAAGGAAAAAAAATAATTCTCTTCATACAACAAAGCACTATAATATTTCTGACTCTAAAAAAAATTTGTACAAAATTAATGTCCTAAAACCCAAACAAATCAATATTCCAATCATACCAGAAGGTCAGAAAATAGTTTTGCCATTTGAAGGAAACCTTGCCCCTGCTGCTTTAGGTACCCAACCCCTCAGACCCAAGGACATGCTCCCACTGCCTCCTCTTCAGTGCCCAGGACAAAATTGCACCTAAAGGAAATGACAGTGCAGCTGTTTGCCAATTATGAGGTACTCTGGCACATCTCAAGATGAGATGAAAATCTTCCTGTCCGCCTGAATAAGGGTTTTATTATTTCCCAGGCTTTTCCTCTATAGCATAATGAGAATAAAAGCTTCTGAGGTGCACTGATTTTACCTAAGATGACATAATGCAGAAAAAAAGGCTCCTCTTTCTTCAACAAAGTACCCAAAGATTTCACAAAAAAACCCACAAAAACATGGGGAAAGGAACTAATATTAGACAAAGGAAGCTATTTTCCTTGATCAAAAAAACTTCAAAAAGTCTGAGTTTGAGCCCACAACAGATTTTTTTAAAAAATACATCTATCTGGTGAGATGAGGAATCTCTAAGGTTGTTCATTATTGGCATTTAATGCTACTTTCAAGCAACATCTGGACATGAGTAAGTGCCACGATCAATGTTAGCAGTGGTGGGCAGTTTTACAGAAAAAAAACCCCAAATCAACAACTTAAAGCCACAATTATCATCATAATGATAAAAGCATTAGCATCAAACCAGTAGCAATATCCTAAGTATCCCAAAATATTTATTATTAATTCTAGAGCTCTTCTATAGATATCAACTGCTCACTCAGTCTGATTCCAGATGCCGTTTCTGTTCTTTAATTATCACAATATTATTAGCAGCTTTACCATTCATTATTCTAAGTAAGCTTTTCTACATGTTCCTCTTTGTCTTGCAATATTTTTAAAACTGCTTATACCAACACTTTCTAAAAGTCACAATTTCCCTCTACCAATACTGAGAGTCCCAAGATGCAGTCATTTGTCTCATGCATTAAATTTGAGGATGAAACACTTTGTTTGCTTTCCCATTTGGATTGCTGTTTGAAAAGCCTGTGTTCTGCAGTGCTACTGAGACTGTGAAGTCACTGCCAAAACACAAAGAAGCTGTAAGGTTTTCTATTTTCCATGTAGCCAAAAATACCTGATAAGCCATTTATTCCTATGTAGCTGTCATTATGCCCAAGAAGAACTTGCACTGATCAAATTAATATCACTGCTTCCAGATAGTGATGCTTAAACAGAGATTAAAATTGCTTAAAAATGAGTATGAACACTATTTCACAAATGGGGGGAAAAATTATTTGATTAATTGGTTTGCAGAAGACTTTGCAAAGAGAAGAAAAGATCAAATTTATCTGATTCAGATCTCAGTTATTTTTATATTACTATCATATTTTTGCCTGTAAATATATCTATGCATATGCATTATACACACATATACACATGTATCCCTAAGGATCATTCAAGCTAAAAAATGTGTTCCAGGAAAATACTGTTCTTAAAGCAACTAATATTCACATATATATGTTGTGCCTCAAACTGTGGGAGTAACAAGTGCTATTTTGGAATCTAAATATCATAGAATGTCTTGGGTTGGAAGGGACCTTAAAGCTCACCCAGTTCCAACCTCCCTTCCATGGACAGGGACACCTCTGACTAGACCAGGTTGTTCAAACCCATCCAAGATCCCATGCAGTTCCAAGTTTTATGTCATGGAGAAAAAATAAGCTCATGGCAAGAAAGAAATACAGGCATGTGAGCAAGTAACACATCCCAACACTCCTCATTCCACCAGCCTCAGATTCCTGTTGTGCACCATATGTTTAGACTGTATTTTCAAATACAGGTACACAGAGGTACAAGTAGGGAGAAAAGAAGGAAAAGGTACAGTCCAAAGTTACCTTTTCCAAGTTAGAAAACTGAAGGGCATTTTCAGGATGGAGATAAATTCCTCCAGAAGGAAGGAGGGTACTTCATGTGCTTTGTACAAATAAACACATATTTATGCAAGTATATAGAATGATTAGAAGCCAGTTTAGTCATATTGGCATAGCCAGTTTGGTACCAGGGATCACCTATTAATTGTTTTCATGCTTTATATGACAGAAGAAGAGCAGCAGTTTTCTGTGTAACCCACATTGCATAAAAAAAAAAACAAAAAAAAAAAAAACAAAAAACACCCACACAAAAAAAAAAAACAAAAAACACCCACACAAAAAAAAAAAAAAAAACCAAACAAAAACCCAAAAAAAACCCTTTCAGAAAACAGAACTAATTTCCAACATATTTTAGGACCTTTTCTAATCCAACCAGAAGATGGGGACAAGCATAATTTGTGCAATCTGGGGAAGAGTCTGGAGCACACATCTGATGATGAGCAGCTGAGGGTGTTTAGCCTGGAGAAAAGGAGGCTGGGGGGCTACCTTATAGTTCTCTAAACTCTCTGGCAGGAGGTTGCAGTGAGGCAGGATCAGTCTCTTCTCACAGGTAACAACCAACAGGACAAGAGGAAATGGCCTCAAATAGCAGTAAGGGAAGGTCAGATTGGAGAGTAGAAGAAAATGTTTCACCAATAGGCTGTTCAGACTTTGGAACAGGCTGTTCAGTGTTTGAAAGATGTGAAGATGTGTTTCTTGGGAGCATGGTTTAATAGTAGGCTTGGCAGTGTGTTAGGCTAATGATCTTAGAGGCCTTTTCCAACCTAAATGATTCCATTATTCCCTCAAAGCTGTCCATTATCTGTTTCATAGACAGAGTGCAAAGAGAAAACAACAAACAAAAAACGAACCTCTTACCAGTCCAAAAATTTTAGCTTAGAGAATGAAGTCCAAAATATAAGAAATACAGATGGAAAACAAAAAAACAGAAACAAACAAACAAAAAATCAAAACAAAACCACCAACAACAACAAAATCAAACCAAACCTGGCCCACCCCTCCCCCCAAAAAAAAGCAACAAAAATGCTGAGTAGTTCAAAAGGAAAGGTTTTATTTCCCATCTACAAGACTGCTGAGCTGATGCATCTTTTACTCTCACATAACTGTTTGTTTGCCATTAGTTTCCAAGTATCACCTCATTTTTTAGTCAAGTCCTCGACTTGGGTCAGGTTCAGACATAAATCTGTGTCCTATACCCACATTGCTAATATGCTTAAAGGAAAGTAATGAATGCTGCACTTCCAAATATAATGAATACAAAACCCCACAAAACAGCTGGATGTGTGTGTACTTGATGAGAAAACAATGTTCTGAGACATAATTATCTTTCCTGTTAGTAACTTATTCCACAAACCTATTGAATTTTGAGTTGTCCTTATATTTCAGTGTCTTCTTATGTGTTATGCACAGAGAATTCCACACTTGAATTCCAGATGGACATCCAAATCATCTGATATAGTTAAGCCATAATTTTTAGGTTCTTAAACAAGTTGTTCCTCACTAAGAATTTTTTTACAGCATTACTTGAGCCTTGCAATAAAGCCCAGGACATATTTTCTAAATTCAGAATTTAAGCTGATCTCACAGAATGTTCTTGTAAAACTTAGCATATACAAAATAAATTTGTGTGCTACCTTTTCTTGTCAATACAAACACGTATTTTGTACACATAGAAAATCATTAGTCCACAATTTGTAGGGGAATTTTCAGATATCACATCAAAAAGTTACCAGTTTATTTAATTGCAGCCTGTTCTTCAGTTAATGAATCCTAACCTCTATTATTCCTGTTTATTAAAAGGAGTCAATATATTCTTGAAGGCACATCAGAAGCAAAAACTGGCATAACTCAATGTACTGAAATACTTCCAATGTTGCACATATTACATTTCAGTCCTTTGTGCCTCTCACAAAGTTTTCTGATTTAGGGCTCAAGCTGGATGACACGTCACTGGTGCCTAATTGAAACATCCCCCTCCCAGGTTATGCAGTCACCCAGACTCTGCCTGCACCATTTAGGAAACCCTCAGGACACTGCTGCTGAAGTGCAGTGTCACAGCACTCATGAGATGCACACCAAGGGAGAGGTGTGCCTGGAGACTTTTGCCTTGTTTCACCAAAATGCTTTGATGCAGGGGAGTGGTGAACTAAAGGAGTCATTACTGTCCTGGATTGTCAAACAAATTGTATTCTATTTCCCATCTGTATGGCAGTTGTGCTCTGTTAAGTGGGCAGTTTTCCTTATCTCTTCCTCAACCACTCCTCCCTCCAGGCAGACATCTGCTGATAACAGGCTATTGAATGTCACTGCATGATTGATAAGAACTTTAACATCCCATTGTGAGATGCTCCGCCCAGAGGGAAGAGCCAAGCATTCCTACACATATACAGCTGAGAGTCTGGAGAGACCAGACAGCTTTTCTCCACTAAATTTCTTCCCAGAAGAACAGCTACCCCTTCCACTAGATCTTCTGAAGAATTCTTCTTTTTTTCTACAAAATTCCTAGTCCAACAAAACCACACCTGACCCTCCAAGAATACAATTCCAATTGGACTGAGACTACACCTCCTCTATAAGATCCCAGCTCCAACAAAACCACACCTAATACTCTAGAAAGACTACAGCCACAATTCCGATTAGACTATTCACAACACCCTGACCAACAAAGTGTGAGGTTGTATTCTGACTCTGTCAGTGTTGTTTTCATTTACTACATTGTTTATTTTATATTTTTATTTTCTTCCCTAGTAAAGAACTGTTATTCCTACTCCTGTATTTTCTGCCTAAGAGCCCCTTAATTTAAAATTTATAGCAATTCAGAGAGAAGAAATTTACATTCTCCATTTCAGGGGAGGCTCCTGCCTTCCTTAACAGACACCTGTCTTTCCAAACCAAAACAATTTGAATGCAAGTGTCTGGCCCTTAAAAAGAGAAGACAGAGAAATGGGTGTGGATGGCAAATCTACCTCCTGCTAAGCAAAACAGATTTTTGAGATTCATCTACAACATGTAGTCTGAGGCTGTGGTTTTCATGTTCCCAATTCAACATGAGAGAGTCTCAGACTGTCCTGAAGTCTGCTCCTTCTGCCATAATCAGAACAGTGCACTAATGAGCTTTGTTCTCTGTGGAAGAGTTCATTTTTGTCCCTACAGATCTTCAACCTCTTTGCACTCTCATAGTGTATCCAGTGAACTGGAACCTATAACAGTTTCAACAGATGCTGCATAGCAAGGCTGAGCAAGAAGCAATGGGTGCAGCCATCAGGGAATTAGAGGGAGGCTAAATACTACACTGGCATTCGACTGCAGTTTTTTAAATAAAAATGTCAGAGAGAAATTATGGGATAAATTGAACATCAAGGGATAAAACAAAAAACTCCCACACTTCTATTTTCTCCAATTTTTTTTTAATGGAGAAACAAACAAGTCCTGGTTTGACTCCTGATACTCCTTCACCTGAGTTATAAATAATTTGCATTTTAGACTGAAACCATGCCTTTGGTACTCTTTGGAGCAAATATGTTTCCCAAAATATTGTCTGGTGGTTTGTTCCATGTATCTCTAGAATACAAAAATTACTCAAGTCCTCACTTCAGTCAGATTGGAAATGTCAATCTTTTACTTTAGCATTCTATTTTAACATACACTCCCTTTGTCTTTTAAATAAATGCTTCTTTTCCTAACATGAATCCACAGAAAAATCACAAAAACAGCCAACCATAAAAACAGCATCAAGACATGAAAGTCATTGTTCACTTTGCTCCTACACACCCTGCCTCTTAATTGCTTCTCTTGCACTTTACTTAAAACTCCATGGGATCAGATCAGACACTGATTTTGTATTTGTGCTCTGCTTGGCATCATTGATTTCAATTGCTCATTTTGCACTAATATAATCTCCCACTGGCTGAAAGATCTGTAATCTCAGCATATCAAAACTCAAAGATGCAATCGCTAATCTTCTCCATTGCAACACTGGATTTCTGCATCTGGAGACAGGTATTGCCCTTACCCACCTTATGAATCCTTCATCTTTTCTAGCACAGGACAAAGTCAATGCCACTGCTGCTTTGGTGTTTTGATGTAAGAGGGCTCAGAAAATATTTTCACTACTGATATCCCCACATATAATTTGAGGACACCCACAGCTGCTGAGTGATCTTGATAGGTCTCAGAGAAAGCACACCATGTATTTATGCCCTGAACTGACATTAGATTGATATACAAATTCCTGATAGAAGAATTGCTTGGTTGACATTTTTCAGAAAGGCATCCACAGGCTTTCCTTCCTTTGCTGCTTAACTGTCTAGAGTTTTGCTTCAAACACTGCAGTGAAAACCTGAATATTCTGTTAGGTGTACAGAAGTCCACTGGAATCAAGTGACTGCAGTAGTTGCAGAAACAGAAATGGCATTGTGGTACACTGTCTCCTTTTCTGCAACCACTTTAGAAAAGACACTCATGACAATTTGTAGCATAAACAAAGGCTCTACAGAACAAAAACAAACCAGAGTTAAATTCTCAGGCAGCAAGGTGTGCTGGTGAAGTCTTGTTGTACATCACTTACAATCAGGACATAAGGTTATCAACCTGATCCATGAATAAGAATGGAAACTGTTCAATCTGATAACATTCCTGTCTTGTGCTGTTAAAAACATCCACTACAGAACAGCATCAGAGAGTTTTCATACTGACATAAAGACTGTTGAGTACAAGGAAAACTTTCCATTACATCATCTGTACACATATGGAAACGTTCATAATCTGATCATCATTCTACGATTCATGTGTCTTGCCCAATTAACTATCTACATACATTGACATAGCTGTGTCTGGTGTTTCAAGGACAAATGTTACAATTCTTAGTGACCTTGTCTACCCAGATAATCTTGTGCAAAACAGCTGTAAAGCATTTGCAAAAGAGAGTTGTATATTGTTAACCTTTCTATAAGAAGTAGCAAGACATAAAGCATTGGAAGACCTAGCACAACTTTGTTTTTGCTGCTCTGGGAAACACCAGCCATTTCCAAGTAAGCAATATGCTGACTGGTATCAGAAAAACTGAGCTGGAAGAGAGGCCTCATTGTTTTCTTTCAGATTATAATACTAATTAGAATTCCATGTTATGCATTTACATTGATTAGTTATGCACATCTATTAGGCAACAACTTTTTCTAACTGAGTACTCTGCAAGCACTTACTGACTAAAGAAAACTTGAAAAGACTGTCAAGTTGGACAATAAATTATTTTGCTGAGACAAGAAAAAAATGAGTAAGATGCCAAAGGCAGGAAGAAAAGATCTGAGAGATAAGTGAGAAAGAGGGAACAAAAGAGTGATGGCATCTGGAAAAGAGGAGGAAGCAAACAGCAGTCAGAATGAGAATGAGAAAGAGGAACAAGAAAAGCAAGTACAGAAGTTTCTCACAGCATTTGGAGGGCAACAGCAAAAGAAGGGAAGATTTGTGCATTTGAGTTAAGCACTTCTAATCTGAAGCCTCATTTTTCCTCTGTGACTCTAGGGGCACCAGAAACTTAAATGTCATGCCCAGAGGAGCTCTGGCATAAAGAAAATGTAAAAATGGTTCATTGCTCCAGAGCCCTGCAAAGTGAGCAGCCACTTGACTACAATGATTCTGCTGACTGAGACACTACTCCTAAATAAATAAACAAGTTATTATATTTTAACAACAAAAAATATTCTATGAATCCAAGAATCTCTTGTTTTTAAGGGGTATCCCCAAATTGGCAGCCCTGTACACAGCTGATTGAAACATCTTCATAGGTCAAGTCCTTAAACCACCTCTTCTCTCTTGAGAGAAAAAAAGCAACAGCAAGGCATGATGTTTAAACATCTGCTGCATTCCACATAATCCATGTAATTATATTGATGATGCCATGAAAAACTGGTGTCTTATTCTCCCTCCAAAGTTTCTCTTGCCTTTGGCTGATTTGGGCTCTGTTCAGCTGGTGCATGAGATGGACAATTACAAAGATCTTCGTGGTGGTGCTCTTCAAAGCACAGCAAAACGTTTCCATCTTTATGAGTTACCTCTCAAAGAATCATGAGTTTTCTGCAATTCTTTTAAATATAGAATTTTTCCTCCCTAAAAATTATGGATGAAACTAAATTTTCTTTTTCCCCTCTCCAAATGATATCTTCAGTTTTCTTTGATAAAGTAATTTTATTTTACACTTAAATGCAATGTTCTCTAAAGTCAGTTGTAGATTTGGTAGGAAGCCTGCCAATTCAATTTTTCTAGAAACTCAAACTAGCAGTGAATATTGCAAGAAGAGTAAAAAAATATTTCAGTAAGCATCCATTCTTGTCAGACCAATTCTGCCCTTCCTTTCCCTTTCCCCTTCCCCAGACAATTACCAGTTTACACTTGACAAGTCTGCAGCAAAAGCAGATGCACAATCAGCTGAATATATCATTCTGTCACCAGACAAGGAGAGGGTAACATACTAAGGACTACCTATGACAACCAAAATATTATAATCTGCTATCCTGCTTAGATATTTTACAAGCCTTTCAATGCAGTTGCTTAGAAGCCAAGAATATCTTGCAGAAGGCTGTGGATGCAGATAGCTAAACTGGTCTTCTAGTTTTCTTCTGCAGGTGAATAGTCCACATGGACCACAGAGTAACCAAAAAATGTTCACAAACCAGTATCTAAAATACTTTGTCTTATGAGAACCAAAGAAATTTTCTCAGGGTGTTGTACAGGTGTGACACCTCACATCATGTGCTCATGATCCTCATCCTAGTCGCAAGAAAGAAAGCTGAGTTATTGCAAGCTGGGTGCTGTCTAAGCTTCATTTCTCAAACAACTGGATATATCTGATGTTTCTAAAGGCTGAGTTGAAGATAGTGTTATAATCTTGCAAATGTTTCTGAACTCCAGTTCCAATTTACATTCCACAGATAATACAAACAGCTTCTCTCCTCTTAACATTAGTAACATTTCTGTTTTCAAACAAGACCTCACCCAAGCAAAGCTTTGTGCTTCTGGGCCTGGGAGCTTCATGTGAGCTCTTATGTTCCTTAGATTAGGTCATGCTAAGGGGCACAGATTTACAGAGCTGGAGTTACAAAGGAAAGTCAGGAAAACAGGAGACGGATACAGTTCAGGAAACAAAAAAACACAACAAAGAAAACCTATAGACAAGATTAATGGCAGCTTTCTCCTCACAGCCTTGAAAGTATCAGCACAAGTCAAAAAAGCACACAGTCATGGTATATCTTATACTGATGCTTTGGAAATAAGAAAAAAAGACCTCTAAATACTATGCCCCCCCTCCCCCCAATTGTTACAGAAATATCTGTAAAACATAAAGTGATAGAACTATTTCACTGTAATACATACATTCATGGCTAACTTTCACAATGCCTGTGTTTATTTTCCTACACCACTCTCACCACTGCCATCTTTGCTCTACTGGTAATTATCAGTAAAGTTGCCTTCTATTTATTCTGGCAATGTTGCTGCCTCTTTATCCCACCAGATGCTGAGCAGCCACTCCCAATCTCCTCTTTCTTTTACTGGCACACTTTGATAGCAGTTAGTCCTGTCTTTACTGATGATATTAGGAATAATCCTGTTAGTAAGCTGGCTATGAGATAAAGAGGCAGAAATATTACCATTAATACCAGCAGTTTATTCACTGCTATCCCACCCCAGATCCCTGACATGCAACATCAGTATGTAGGGTCACTATCTGGACAAGGCCACAATCCCATAAAATATAGCAGTGGTTAAACACACAAAGGGAGTAGAAGAAACAAAAAAATAACTGTTCATTGTCTGGAGGTGACTGCTGGATATTAGTCTTTCAGGCTGCTCCAGATCGGGAGATTTCTGCCTTTTTAAAGTCACATCACTGTGATGGTTCCCCAAATACATGTCCTTGACAGGTATAGTTTAACTAATGTATTTATCTAGTTTTGAATGTTTTTATTAATGACTATAGAGAATTGCAAGAGAAACAGTCCTATTTTACAATTGGGCCATGAAAGCAATAGATTCCAGCTTAAACCACATTTGGTGGTTTAAGCTGGAATGCACCACATGCAGTGTATGGTCACATTGCACAAAAGGACCATACACTGCAAAAAATCTGTCACTTATTTTGTAGACAGAGTCTGTAAAGTACCCAATGCAAAAAAAAAAGTATAAAAAACAGCCACAATCTACTCTTTTATGGCCCTTAATCCTTGTTTGAGTTCATTGCTACAGGCCTGCTTCACACTAATGGGGACTTCTACAAATGAGCAGATTCTCTGAATTCAAGAGTAATTAATCTAATGGGACTACTAGTGCTGGTATTAGAGCAGTAGCAACACAAGATTTGCACATAAGCCGTACATTTCCCTGCCATTCTATGAGCTACTTGTTCCCAAATGAAAACTCTTGGTAGTCTGTGTTTATTTTTGTTTTGAAGTACTTCATAATTTGTTTCATTACTGACACAAAAGCTTCCCTAGAAAGCAAAAACATTTGTTTATTTTAATTGACCCTGCTTTGAAATCATCATAGGACTTGTTTGTTGGCCAAAAACATTTCAACAATGCGTCTGATTACAAAGCTAGCTGAAAACATGGATCTGAGACCTTTTTCTCCAAGGAAACCTCTTTTATTTTAAAAAGCAAACTCCTATCCTCCATCTTCCAAGGTCAAGTTCTTTGAAAAATTTATTTGGGCCCCAAGATTGTTGCTAAAAGCAAACTGCTTACTTCATAGTGCAAGCAGTAGTTTTCCAATATTAAGAATTATATCATTCATATGGAGAGTACCCATGCCTGCCACAGGTGTGGAAGTGAGACACAAAACAAAACAAAACCCACATCTGACCAGATCAAACCCACCAAACAGACTCATCACTATTAATTGTCTCTGCTGTGCATGTAGTGAGTAATGCAACTTTGTGCCACTGCCCTGTGAGGGCTGTTTGTGTACTGTGACACACTGAAATACTCTGCTGAAGAAGTAGAAGTCTGAAACAACAGCAAAAAGCCCAGTCTCACCAGCCAGCTCTTGTCTGCCTTTGTTAGCATCAGGGAATGCTAAGAAGGACCGACATCTTCATGTGATGCAGAGAATTAGGACCAAAACGATCCTTCCACAACCTGACATGGTTTTACACTCTGAAGTACATTGACCCTTTTAAATTTGTTTACCATTTTGACCTTTCTAAATTAAGCCCCTGCTATTCTCTTTTTTCCTGTGGACAGTAAAACACAGAAAAAAAAAAATGTGAACTAGATACAAATTGATCAAAGATTCATTAAGAGCAAGACAAATAACACATCAAGTTAAATGCACTATACCATTAGAGGATTTAAACAGCTACTCCAGTAAATTGTACTTCACACTGCAAAAGACTTAATAGATAGAACCACCTCCCTAAGAAGTCAGAGCAAGCCAGGTTTTATATAGCTGATACTTCTGCATTTGAGACATTTCATACTAATGCTTTAATATCTAAAACACAATGCCACTTTAAAGCTACAGAATAGAAAAAAGAAAAGATGAAGAATGAGACATTTAAGAGAGTCAATAAAGGTCAGAAGTGTTTAATATCATTACTAATCACCACATTATCCATATAAAATATGCAGAAATAAAGTCACAGTTTGACAAAACATAGCTGCAACACAGTCAGTGGAGATCAGAAAGAAAGGACTTGTATCTATCATGTTTTTCCTGTTCTAGGAAATGAGAAGCCAGGTGCCAGTACTAGCTTCCTGCACTCTGTATGCATAGATGGAAGCAAACAGGAATCAAAAATTAGAGTTCAATTAATTCAGGAAACCAAAGGCAGGACTCTAAAATCCAAGACAAATGCCACCATTTGTTTGCCAATGCAAAGCAGAAGACCTATTCAGTAGTAGAGGCACCATCTCAAGACCATTGTTCCCAACTACCTATGCAAATAGCAAGACTTGGACAGTCCCAATCCTGGGCTATCCTTATCAGACAAGCCAACACAGAGCACACAATCCCCAAGACATCATTCATTGAAATGCAATCAAGGAGGTACAAAATGCAGTGAGAGAAATCCATTTGAAGTACTGTTCCAGCCCCTTGAAGATTAAATCAGTCTAAATTTGAGAGATTACAATGGATATATTAAGGTCATAGTCAACCGTTTATCTAAACCATGTCTGCTTTGAGTGTGGGAGTGGTCCAGAAGAACCCCAAAGGTCCTTCCCATCTAAATTAGTGTATGTATCACCCATTTATGCCTCATCCAACACTTCAAACAGAGCATAAGACCTGCTCCCTTTTCCTGTGCCATATCTGAACTGAGTCTGCTACATTTGCTCCCCATACTGGTTTAAAGATTAAGGTCACCCTTGAGAATATTTTCACAAGATTTCTAATTTCCCATCCAAAATCAAAATGCAGTAAAGCAGGAATTGTAGCACAAAGTTTTGACAGACAATTTGAAAAAAAAAAAAAAAGTCTTCAAAATTCTTAAATCTTGAGAATGTCTAATACAAAAAAATGATGGAAATAGCACTCCTTATTGAGATGGACAATGACAATTTCAGTGGGCTTTGCACTCATAAGTCAACCATTATGGTATATCTGAGACTCTCATCACTTATCCCATTGCTCTTGTTTCCATCAATGCAATTTTTCCTCATGACTTTGTGCAGGAATGATAACAATTTGGAGGCAAATGGGCTTGAAAAAGGAGGGCCATACTTCTTTCCTCCCTGGTAGAACAGTCTCAAAAAGAACCTTGTACTTGCCTATGAAATTAGCCTGTGCTGGATTTGCCAGCAGAGGATCATACTCCCTAAATTTTCTGCCACCAGCTTCTTTTTCAACGTGGTGGTTGCCAGCATACCCTCATGGTCATGACTTCCTCAGTGTAGCACATTTCCAACAGCTTTCTAGTTGCAGGATCCCCACAGTCCAAAGGCTCAACCACTCCTTAGTGCACAAGCCGTGCTTCTGAGTGGTCACACAGTACAGATGAAGTTTTCCATGGCCGAGATGCTCTTGGAATTGAAAGAGGAAGCCCTGCTCAGAAGTAGAGCTTATTGAGTCAGGTGAAATGCCATTCCAGCATGGCTATCACACTTCCTGGGCTGGAGCAGGTATTGCCACACACATCTGTTGGACACACATTCCAAACCCTTGGAACCAGCCCTAGACTGCTTTTGCAGTTCTTTAGTACACATTGTAAAAACACTATAAGCCACTTCAGACAAACATGATTTCTCAAGATGTTAACCTTTAACTTTTTAAATGTAATTCAATCACAGGAAAATATCAGCATGATATTTCACTAGTATAAATAAAAATATTATGAATGAAGGCACTGTTTCTTTTAGGAAAAGACTGACCAGAAAAAAAAAACCCAAAAACTTGTAACTGGCATGTGACACACAATCCTTTGAATGAAATGTTAACTGTGTTGATATCAACATTTCTTTAACCAATAAGGATTCATTTTAGAGAGACAAACAATGCCACTTAAGTCATCCTAGATTTACAAAGTTATCAGATCAGCATCAATGAAAGATAAAGGGTTTCTAGTAACATTACTCAGAGTGAGACTTTTACAAAAGGGATGTCCAGCAGATGATAACAATTGCAGTTAGAACAGAAGGAAGAAAAAAAAGAAGAAATCTGACTGAAAATGAGTCAGATTGGTAGAGGTGTTTTCAAAAGAGGAGGCACTGGAACAGATTGCCAAGAGAAACTGTAGATTCATCATCTCTTGAAGTTTTCAAGTTCAGGCTGGATTTGGCTTTGAGCAACCCAGAAGAAGGTGTCCCTGTCCATGGAAATGAGATGATCTTTAATGTGCCTTCAAACCCAAACCTTTCTGTGATTCTATGGGTCTCTTACAGCTGCATAATCCACTTGCTTCATTGTGACCACTCACTTTTCCAATGACAGCAGCAGTTTTGGTGGATGTGCCAGTAAAGTGTCCTGAGGACAAACAGCAAGATGGTTATGTAAAATTTCAATCAGAGAACTGCAGAAATGTTATTTTTTTCCCCCCCTCAGGTGTGCATTAATGAAATACATATTGCCATTGCATTCAGCACTTTAAAATCTCTTTTAAGCATTTATTAGAATTTTAAATCTTTATAATTTAGAACACTGTTTTTCAAAAGGGACTGTCAGAGTTGCAATGTCAGGCTGATAGTAAGAGTGCACTAACAGATAGTCAAGAAAAAGAGGAATTTTATACATGTATGGACAAAGCAAAATTGCTTTATCCACATTTACTTCACAATGCACCTCACTAAAGCATTTAAAACTTTACTAACCATAGGGAAAGAAAAATATATATCAGTTGCATCTCTCCCAGGCTGGCTGGGCAAAAAAAAAAAAAATCTATGAATGTTTATTTTCAATTGGTCCAGCACTGGCTTCATTTTGTTACCAGATGTTGCCTTATGCACTTTTAATCAATGTGATCAATTTAACCTGGCATGCACATCTATGTACTTTCTTGCTTCTAAAAGGTTTCTAAAAAAAACAAGACACCAAGTTAGATCAAACATCCCTATTTAAGAATTGGAAACACTGACAGCAGTTTTTTTGAAGCAAATGAGGGGAGAATAACAATGAAGAATGTTAAATCAGTAAAAAAACCCCAATTTTTTTCTTTATTTTGATGGATACAAGTAAAATATTAAATGTACAACCAGATTAGGTTGTGCCAAACCCTCCTCAGCTTTAAAACCATGGATCCAGCACACTCCATTTGACACCTGTTGTGTGACATCCTGTTTAATACTGCTGGGCTGAGAAATTGCCACTTCTGCTACTCTTGAGCCATCAGAAATGCAGACCTGGAGAGTTTCACAAAGTCCTTGGGAACAGATGCTTTTCTTCTGCTTTATTTCTGCTTGGCAAAGATCATTTAGAATGAAGCCCTCAGTATATCCCATACTATTTCCAGATGTCAGTTCAGTATCTGTTTAGACAGGAATCTCAAGAAAAAGGGGGTTGCCTACAGTGAACAACAAAGTCCAGCTCCCCAGATGAGTATGCAAACCTGATATGAATATTAAGTATCAAGAATGACATATTAGTTTTGCACTGACAAAAGAGAAATAAGGGAAAAACCTGTCAATTTCCATCCTTGACTATCATATATGTTCTGTTCATACATGTTATGTAAATTCCATCCCCTGTATTGTGATCATAGCAGTACACCCCAACCACATGTGGGGTCAAACAATACTTTGGGATGGAAATCCTTGAGAGTCATTATACCTGTTATTTTATTTGTAATGAGAAATATTTATTTTTCATTGTGGTGTCAGGATTATATCAGGAGCAAATCCTCATGAATTTTTTGATTTTGAGCCTTTTTGAACACAGGAGGCCTTCACATAGAATTGCAGTAATTTCTATGTACTAAATACTGCAAGAATCATGGCCTTGGCTCATATTTTGTTAGCAAGGGCAAATTTCCTTTAAAGAAAGAACTAATTACTTCTGTTTCAGTTTCCAAACTCCCTCCAGGTTGCATTGTAATGAGATTCAAAAGACACGCCAGAAGTGAGTTGAAAGCACATTTGGCATTTTTAAATATGCATTCAGATAAACTCGATAAATCTGTTGATACACTGTTATCTATTGCTCTGTACAATACCCTGACATGTTATTCTTTACAGAAAATCTGCCATTAAACACCCTGCATTTTTAGTAAAAAAATGCAAAGTGTTCATCAGGGACTAACGATATATGAATGTAGAGAAACTTTTTCTCCACAGCAGAAAAAAAGAGTAAAATAAAGAGCAAAAGAACAAAAGACAGTTAAAAACCCCCAAGAAACTCAAATGAAAATGCAAAAGAGGCAATAAGTAATGACTTCCATATTGCATGTATTGAAGCCTCACCTGTTGTGAGGACGTGACAGCATTAAAAGCTAGATTTAAAAGAGGAAAGAAAGAGAAACATTCTTAGAGAAACATTGA
Organism: Urocynchramus pylzowi; assembly: GCA_013397555.1. Taxonomy (NCBI): domain Eukaryota; kingdom Metazoa; phylum Chordata; class Aves; order Passeriformes; family Fringillidae; genus Urocynchramus; species Urocynchramus pylzowi. The sequence continues at coordinate 1,713,822 of VZRH01004535.1, forward strand.
GGCTGTCTTGATTGTATAAATGTGTACTTCTATTCTGAAAGCTCTCTTTGTGGCAATGGCATCTTTATATTCAGCAGGATTGCATCACCATTCACATCACACAGAGTGTTTTACTAGATTTTGTTCTCATTAGCTCTGTGCAAACAACTGAACTAAGAGTGAGAATGCTGAATCCTGTTCTTTCTTGAGCATTGTTTACCAGATCTCTCACTAACTTCCAATCAGTTCCACCTCTGCAATTTTATTGAAGGCAATGAGTTTCCACAGGTATTGTCATATACCATAATTAGAAAGCAGTCTCAGTTCAGTGAGGCTTTATTGGCTTGACAAGCCATACAGAGCTTATAAGTGTATAAGAGGAGAGAGAACATTGCCAGCTCTGTCAGAAATCAAGTAACATCCATCTAGGAGAAAGTGACTTTTTGAGCCTGAGCTTTGAACTCCTGTGCTGTCTGTCAATATCTGCAGTGCATGGGAATTAAACAACCTCCCCTCATATGTTTGTGATCACTTAGAAAGCTTCATATTCATGCTTCATGTTTCAGGTCCCAGCTAAAAGAGTTGCCATATAAGTTCTGGTTTCATATTCCTTAAGCACATTTAATTAATGTGATTTTTTTTTCCCCTAAGCAACAGTGTGCATTCTATTCTCTATCATTCATTTGTTGCTTTGTAATAACTCTTATGAGTAGTGATAACACACACAAAAAATTGTTGTTCTGCTTCTTTGTATTTTGGTTAGCAAAGCAGATAATCTCAGCAACCTGCCTGAACATTTGCTGTTGCACTCCAGTACTCCCCTAATGTCAATGACAAGCCTGGGGCTCTTGGAAGGAAAATTAACATCTCACTTAGATTGTCTGCAGGGATTTTCTAAGAGCTTCTCAGTACCAGGTATCTCTTTCCTATTGTTAAGGAAACTTCCCAGAGAGATCATTCACCAGACTCTCTGGGAGTCACACTCCCAATGTCACAGACTGTCACTGCTGGGACTGTCACCCCTCCACAGGGGTGGCTCCAGTGACCTGACAGGTCCCTGCCTGACTCCCTGCACACCCACTCACAGTCAGACCAGGTTTCCTCACTCTCAATCCCAGGATTTCCATAGCAGAGCCTCAGATGTCTCATTCCACAGTGCCATTTATCCACAGTGCAGTAACACACAAACAGCCTGAGCTGGTGCCTCCAAGGAGGGACCCTGAGCAAAGGAACCCTCAGGCTCATATCCCCTCCCCTCCAAGAGCACCAGTGTCACTCTTCTTCCCCAGCCATCATCTCCTGCCATGTCTCTCAGTGTCCCTCACCTGGCTGTGCCACAGCTCCCTGTGCCCTTTGCTGTACAAAGGGTGGCAGTTCACAGCCTCTTGTCTCAGGCTCCCCCCCAGAGCTACCTCACGTTGTGTTCCCCACACAATGAAGTCCTGCCCTTGCTGTTACAGTTGCCCCACCTATTTTTGACTGATTTAGATCCTTCTGGGAACGTGAATTCATCAACAGTTCCTTGAAGAGAGTTGGCAATGGCATCATTGTGAAACATGTTACCACTTAAATCCTCATTTTAGTCACTTTTGCTATTGACATATGTCCCTCTGTACCCACTTTCCATATGAAATAAACCCAGATTTAAGTAATTCCAGTGCCATGTTCCTTAGCTTGTTGAATTAACTCCATGAAATACTCTATCATTATCAACAAAAAGTAATACCATACATCATAACCTTCCAGCTGTATCCTTGTTGTCCCACTGCACTCTTTGCCTTCTGGACAACCTTGTGGACAGTTGCCTTCTAAATCCTTTAAGTAACCCAGCCACTCCTTACCATATTTCTGTAGTACCTATATACTTCTGACCTTGTAATCAAATGGAAGGACCATAATCTCCTTTCTCACATTTGCTCATTCAGCTGCCTAAAATGAGGTTCCTTTGTCAATTTACTCCTACAGCATAGTTGCCTCAAGTAGTCTCCTTGCTCCCATACTTTCTCCTGACTAAATGAATCCCTTATCAATGTTTTCACCTTTGCCACCATCTTTGCAGCTTCTTTATTTCTATTTCTATTTTTTTTTCCTCCAGCTGCAACAACCTCCAGATGACTAGCTTTAGTTAAAGCCCTGTCAAAAGTTGTGGGTTGCTACTGGTACATGCATTTATTACATTCATTTGCATTCAGTTAAAAATACCTAAACACATATGCATTAAAACCCTGGAGACCTGCTTTTGGGAAAGCAGGCTATGTCCATATCTCAGATACTATGGCTCTGCATCAAAATATAGGCACAGAAGCCTACACTAGGTTTCAGAAAACTCTGAATTTCTTAGAGTCATGATCAACTGCATGAAATCATTAATTAATACTACAGCCTTTGTCAATGGACAATGGGGACACTGACTTTCAACAAAGTAAACTTTATTTTTAGAGCTAAGTAGAGCTGGAATAGTTTCTGGTTCAGTGCTCATGAATTCAAATGCAGGTTCCAATAGTTACCTCTCTAAAGCCCTAGAAAAGTAATTTTACCTGTTTACTTCTTTATGAGACTATTACTCCATTTTTGTACTGAAAGAATCAGGTGTCTTAAAGCATGCCATTACCATGGAAATACCTTATTTCTAGAAAATGATGGTGTAACCTCTCTCACCTCTTTCTTCTTCTGCCCCTTCTCCAAAATCTCCAAACCCCATACACTATCAAAATGCAGGAGAAAAGTGAATGGGTGTGGAGAGAAGTACCAGTCTATCACAACAGAAGTCAAGAAGGAAACAGTTGAGCAGATAATTTACCCTTATAGTAAAAAAACCCAAGAAAACCAAAACCAAAACAAAAAAAAAAAAAAAAAAAAAAAACCCAAGGTCACAAATAATTCAAGGAAAAGCCCCAAACTCTCCTTTTCCATAGGGAATATATTCGTGAACCTTTAAAAACAAAAAAAATAAAAAATCAAAGTTATTGCCTACAACTTCACCTTATCAGGAAAGGAAAACAAAATACTAGTTCATTAATACATAAGTCCAAAAAACAAATCAAGACAACCTCATCTCCTCCCACTTGCAAGTTTCCATCCAGCTGCCAATCCACTGTGAACACCCAGAGCTCTGGGACCCTTCTGCATCCCAGGAAGCAGGTGAAACCTGGCAGCTCTGAGGCAAGCAGACTGATAAAACCCTTTCCCACTTCAACAGCTGCTGCCAGTCTTCTCATCACAGGCATGTCAGGAATGGAAAGTATCAGCTCAGTTTGCCCCTTAGATGTATAAATAAAGCATTTACAAAGTTCTCTGTAAGAAAGTATTTTCTCACTATAATTTTTCAGATGCTGTTAAAAGTTTCTTTCAAATTAAACGGAGTGCAGGATTTAAAAACAAGAAAAATAACACTTGGTCAAATTTATAAAGGAAACGAACAGAGAAGTGGTGTTTCTTTCATGAAATGATGGAAAGTTGATGCTGTTATTCTAGGTCTTCGTTTTTATTTTCCTTCAAAATGGGTTGAGATGCAAAAATAAAAAAAAAAAAAAGTAAGATGAAAACCAGAGGAAATTTTTTTCAGAAAGATCTAGTAATTTCATATCATCTTCCCACTTAAGAACCTGAACCTTGCTTTAGACATAACTTTATGTCCCCAAATAACTTTTTCTCCTTATAAAAGTCAATCCCTTCTGTAATGTAAAATATGCTTAGGTACAGCAGATTGTTGCATAAAGTAACACTGAGTAAGCCAATATATTAAAATGGTTATCTAGAATTTTCTGCTGAAATTTACAGAAAAAATAGTGTTGGTAACCTGAAAACCTTTAGATACATGTTCTGAAATCACATATTTTAGAGTAATTCACATCTGGGACTTCAACTTTTCATCCCTTATTAAGCTTCCTGTGTATTGAAAGATGACCTGCTCTGCACTGGTCCTGGAAACAATTATGTACATGCTAAAGTTAATATGCTGTAAGTAATCATTGCAATGACCCTTAGTGCATATAAAATTAAGTGGGCATGTATATCCTAGTAAATTTTAGACCACAATTTATTTTACCACGCAATTTATATTTTAGTCACTTTGTTTAGATTGGTGACAAAGAATGGTAAGAGAGTCCTTTGTGAAACTTGGAGAAATCAGAGACAACAACAAATTGTGTGAGTCACCAGCATAGCCTGCCTCTTTCTACAATGTCTAGGCAAATAATGATTATTAAGATTTCTTCTATTTCTAAATAAATTGTCATCATGGCTAAAATGCTGCACTGAGAAGTGTCTCTGGCCATTTCTTCAAGAAAAGAATTCTCCAGGCTAACTCCTTTGTGCTTCATCAGGAGCTCACCAAGTTCAGTCAGTCTCTGCAAACACAGGGGTCTCATTGCATGAAACTCATTGCATGCAGACTGAGCAGGACCTTTGGAAGAAAAATGATTCTGTCTCTCCTTGTAACTTCACCAGAAAAAGACCTGAAGGCTTGACTTCAGGATCCTGAGATATATGGCAGCCAAGAGACCAGCTTGCAGCTTTCTGGTTTTGTGAGAGTATTTGGAAGCTTGGATCCTGCCAGAAGGGAGATTCATCACAGGAAATTCTATGATGCTCTGCAGCACAAACACTTTCAGTGGAAGATCTTATGTGTCAGGAATGCAAATTAAAATATCTATTCTCTACAACAGCTCTCAGGTAACAAGAAATAGTGTTATAAAGAAAAAAATACATGACAAAGAAAAAGAGCAAGAAAAGTTTCCCAGAAACTTTTGTAAAGAAGAAATAAACAAGCTGTTCCCCACTCACTTAAGGATATAATGGTGATTGGAGAGACTGAGAGACAGCAAGGAACAAAAAGGAAGAGAAAAGAAGCAATGAAAAGGAGTAACAAACTTAGTTTTCCAGTTTTGAAAGGTGTTGAAGTGTGGCCCTTTTGGCTTATTTGCAAAGCATTTAGCAAACAGAACAGAACAGTGTGGAAGTTCAGCTGTGACTCACTGTGTATGTAGATTGCACAAGGACTTGATCTTCTTGAAACAGCAAGGTAAAAAGCAACACTTCTATGAAAACATGCAGCTTTGCTTCTGTATCATTTTACTTAAGTATCCATTCAAGTCTTCCATAAATTTGTGCAAACAGAAAAGACACTGTAAATAATACCAGACATCAGAATTGAGTGTCAGTTCTTGAAATAAAGAAAATTCTTAAAATCAGGGTACATGAAAAGCAAGACTCTCAAAGGCTTCTTGAAGACTCAAGTATGTCTTCCTTACAGTCCCATCAGAAAAAAAAATATAATTCTTCTCCATTTTCTTCTCATTTACCCTTTAGAACTAAAAAAAAACTGCCTCTGTTTCACCAAAGAAAATAAGTAAATTGTATTTTTGCCTGACCAAAGTATGGGGCTACAAATCTCCAGGCTCCATAAGAATCCTCAGTGATAGGGGACTCAAGTATGTCTTCCTTACAGTCCAATCAGAAAAAAAAAAAAAATATAGTTCTTCTCCATTTTCTTCTCATTTACCCTTTAGAACTAAGAAAAAGTGCCTCTGTTTCACCAAAGAAAATAAGTAAATTGTATATATTTTTGCATGACCAAAGAATGGGGCTACAAATCCCTAGGCTGCATAAGAATCCTCAGTAATAGGGGCATTCCAGATCATCCTCTCACAGCTCCCTGCTGAGAGCCTCCCTCCAAAGTTACCTGTACCTTGTTCTTAACAACATATATTTCTGTGCCTAGCAAGTTTGGCCTCCCCATCTTAGGATCCTCACCTTCCTGTCTTCCTCATTTCCCCCAAGGCAAGTCCCTTTTTACAGGAAGTAAATAGTTAATGAGACTTCCCTGTCTTCTCCTCACAGCCTCCTTTGTCATCCAAAGGCTTGGAAGCATCTCCTACATGTGGCAGCAGCTAAGTATGGTCTAATTTAATGTGTGAATTTCAGCTCATTCTTATTCAACAACAGCATTCGAGCATATGTGAGCATTTCAGCTTGTGGGTAGGTTCTACTGAAGTCAGCAGGGTTGCAAACACAACTTTTATGTCTTGCTGGATCATATTTACTTCAGAATGATCTCCACAGTGCCTGTGCATGGTGTGAGCAACAGGAGCCAGCTCAGTTCTGAGCAGCCATTCCCCTGATGCACTGAACAGGAGATACATAGATAGGCATATATGCCTGTGTATACACATGCACAGCTATAGATATGTGTATATTTGGGATGCATACACATCCCACACACATTGCTTCTCACAAGATTTGAACAGTGCAGCTCTTCTTCCAAAGTCCCAGCTAGTTTTATGTTAAGATATCATCACACTGACTCCAAAGGAAAAAGTGCCACCAAAAGCTTTCAAAGTCTGGCCAAATTCACCAGGTTTGTTTTGGCCTCAGACATAAAGCCTTGATTTGAACACTGACAGACTTTCTGATAGACACCTGATGTGGACATTGATAGACTTCCCCTACTTTACAGTCCAGTTCTTCCCAAGCAAGTTGTTGTGGTCCTTTGAGTATCTCTACCAGCTAGACTTTGTTCTCCTGTCAGGGCCAGGAGCCTGCTATCTCCAGACTTGGCTGGCAGCCTGGCTGCCTCCTGCTGCTGCCTGGGAGCCTTCAGGCAACCCATGCTCACCAGCTGCCCGTGCTGCCTGCCAAAGCCCATGAGGGAACCATGTGCCACTGGCCACCTGGCACGGGACCCCTGGCTGCCTGCCACCCCCTGCCCAAGCCCAGCAACCCACCACATGCCAGAGAGGTGCCATAAGATCTGGATTACCAGAGCTTCCTCTGCCAAAGCCTGGCCAAGCCCTGCCCTCACTTCAGCCCGTCCTTGAGACCTTGGACAAGCCTGTGCCAGCAGCCACTGCTGCTCTTGTTCCAGCAAACGCTGGTGGCTGCCAGGTGCTGTGGAGTGGCAGCCCTGGTCTCTTCCAAGCAGCTCTGCCATCTGCCCTTCTCTTCCAGCAGCTGCTGAGCTATTCCTGCTCACCTCTGCCTCCCCTTGGGTCTCACCCTGCAGGCTGGGTTAGAGTGAGTGACCCTCAGGTCCTACACACTTTGTCCACTCAGTCTCCCTGGCTTCTCTCTCAGGGGTAAGGCAATGGCAGCTGCTGCTCACCTTTGCTGGGATTGATGAAAACCTCCATCTCCCACCCCTGCTGCATTCCTCTTCTGCTTTCTTGCCCCAGAAATGCCAAGTCTCCCAGGTGTTTAGTCCATTCCTTCACATGCTTTGGGCACTTGGAACATAAAGGAAGGGCCAATCTGTCAAAGGAAGGGCAGTCACTGCTATTGCTCTGTGACATTTGATGCTTCAACCCTTGCCATCTTGCCAGATGTTGCAGAAATACTCAAACAGCTTCTAAAACAGTAAGAAATAAATTTTGAAAAGTTTGAAATCTGTTCTACATGACTACTCATGGCATCAGCATTATTTATTCTAATAAACTGTACTTGTATTTAATGCCATGCAGAAATAGAGTCTGCACATTGAAATGCTTGGGGTGATCTCTTGTTTCCTAGTCAGTACAGGAAAGTAATAACAGTAACCAACAGTAATTCCACCTTTCTAAAAAGAAGATGTTTCTAACCCTAGATTCCCAGGAATCCAGATTCACCAGGTTTAGCTGTGCCCACATTCCCTGGCAGATTAGCATTTCTCACTGTTCCCATGGTATGAGTTGCCTGTGAAGGCTTCTGCAAACTTGTCCCTTGTGCCTCATCCCTGAGACTCTGCACTGGAGATCTAGAAGGAAGGATTTGCACTCAGCTGTTAACATTGCTTCTCAAATTTTTAACCTGAAGCAAATGTTTAATGAAATATGAAAGAGATGCAAGAGCAAGCAGAGGTTAATGCAAAATTAATTTGCCAAAAGAGGATCAGCGATGCCAGGCTCAACTAAGAGGTTAGCCATAAAAAAGGTAATTTCAAAATAAAAAAAATAACTAAGACAGGAGAAAGAGGTGTGCAGGAGAATGAGGAAATAAGGTAAGAAGCAAATAAAGGGAGAGACATATTTGTCCTGAGTAGTCTTTTATCTGTTTCTATGATTTCTCAAGCTCTTGAGTTCTAAGCCAAGATCAATTGGGATTAATCTGTTGTATAGAAAACACTGAGAACCCATTGCAGGCTTTTTAGGGTTTAAATTTGTTTATTGAGCACAATTTGGTTAGCATCAGGTGCTGAAGTTACAGACACCAACACTAGCATAGAAATTACTTTATTTAGCTCCCAGTTGGAAGTTTCTATAGCAACTGGGTCCTATAACAGAAAGCTGAGTTTCTGCCACACGGATGCTGCTGCTGCTAGAGATTGTTAATACTGTATTTTTGGAGCACTCAGCTGTTCCTTAATTCTTTCTAAGCCCCAACCCCCCTTTTTCTGAGGTCTTTCTTCAGCATAAATCTGTCTGCTTAGTCATACTTGCAATTGCACCTTTTGCTCTTAACCTTCCTTCTTTGGCTGTGACAGAAACTTTTTATTTCAGACCAGTTTCAGCTTCCTTGGAAGGGAAGCAGATTGCCCTGTCCTGCATTCTCCTTCTGGGAAGAGCTGGAGGGAGAGGACCGGGGAGCTGAAGTTGTCAGGAGTGTCCAGATTAAGATGCCTCTCCTGGACCTACTACTACTAATGAATTTATACTTAGGGCAAATTCTGTGGAAGTAACTCATGTCCCAAATTCAGAACACAATCACATCTCAACCTGAAACCAGCTCATGCTTTTAGGTAGGGTCAGAGTAAAGCTGTGTCGCTTGGCTTGCAAAGATTAGAGACCTCATTGCAATTCCTCTATGTGTTGGAAAGTCATGGCTGAGTACCACCTTTAGATATTGAATTCCAACTGTCAACTCCTCCATGCACTTTCTGTCTTATCCCTACATTATTGAACTGTGCTTAAAAGCTGTGGGAGTACTCCATAATGAGAACTGTATTATTGCAGAGTGAACAGATGTTTCTTTTACCTGTAAGACAACTTTATTTATACATCTTTCACAACTGTGAATCAATAGCCTTCCTTACCTACTAGATTTATTTTGAGGGGACAGAAACATTTGTATGAGGTGTTGGATGGAGATGTAAAATATTGTTAGAAACAGAAGTAGGTGTTTGGGTGGCTCAGCAGTTAAAAATAATTTTGAGACTCCTTTCTTGGTATGTAGATTGTGGGTTTTTTTTAAATTACTTTTCATGTTGTAATTTATGGATAAAACAATGGCAGTTTGAATCATTAGATGTTTATACTCTCTAGTACGGTTTTGACTTATCTGGTTTAATTCCCTCTACATCAAAGAGAAATATGTTTTCTTGTCAAAACCCTCTGGAGATGTCCCTTATGCTGTCCTGGAGACCTTTGTCCCATGAGACAAAGTGCCAGCTATCTCAAAGCCACAGAAAACAAAATCTCATGTCAACAAAATGTAAATTCAAATTTGGTGACTGAGGCACAGCATAGAACATATATTTTGAATAACAATAACTTCAAGTATCCCTAGGCAGGTGGCCACCAATTCTGGCCAACCAGAATTAATTTGTGAAAGTCTTCACACGTGGCAGAGCCTCACTTTACAGCTCAGGCAGCAGCTCCAAGAGGGCAGGGAAAGTGAACATTGCAAGAGGACCTGGCTGTGCACTTTAGGAGAGCTGTAAGAGCACTGAGGGTTCTGTGGGCTTTGGGGTTTTACTTTGGCAGAAGGAAGAAATGCAACAAACCTGCAGCTAACTACTATCAGGTCCAGCCCCAGTCTGTGTTGGGGAAGTCTAGGTGGCTGGGATATTGGCTTTTTGCTTCTGTTATCTTTCCAGTGCTATTCACTCTGGCTGTCTCTTATCATTCCTAATAGGGGCTTTTGACTTCCCATCTGACCTTAATAAAATGGGATCATCCTTGCTAAGGTTTATAGGATTGCTATTTTAAGTGCTGGCAGTTTGAGAATACCTGTCTGAAGAAGTGTTTTCATTTCTCAGAGCCCTGATTTTTTACTACCCAGTCCTAGGCTGGTTTCCCTAGCCTAGAATATTGATCTGAGGCCATGTGTGGGATGCTGCAGCCTGTCAGGGGTGTCCTGTCAATTCAGGCACATTTTGTCTCTGGCAATTGCAGTCATTTCATGTCTCTTGCAGATTTCTTTCAGACAATTTACATCTTGTTCTCTAAATTCTTAACATATCACTGCTGAGTTGCTGGGAGAGCCTGTTTTAGAAAAGGAAATCAGAACCCCAGAGAAACCTGTTTCCACACAGTGCTGAAGGCAACAAGAGTCTCTGGGAGACTGGTAGGAAGATTAAAATGCTGGAATCTGTTGCCTTAGAATCATTCTTCTTGTCTCCAGTGAGTCATCCAGCATCACAAGCAATCTCAGCATGACCTTCTGCTGCTCCTTGTGCCCAGAGAGCCACACAAATCCAGTAGAGGATGTGTTGCCACCATCTTTTGGCAAAACACCTCTCCCTGCAGCACTAAGGGTTTTCATTTTCTTCTGTTTTGCCGTCCCAGGTTTCTGGCTTCTCTCTTAACAACCTTTGAAGAGTTTTTTTTTCAAAATGGCAGCTGCAAAGGTCATCTCTTTTTCTGTTTCTTGCTTGCTTGGAAACAGGAATCGTGCTTTAGAATAGAGATGCAAGGCAGCTTTCCAGAGCATGAAAATCCAGTAACTTAACACATTGTCTCCAGCCTGTGAAAAAAACTGATCAAGAAAGAATAAAAACAAAAACAAACTAGAAAAACTGAAGGGACTGAAAAACGACAAGACTATATACAGATTTTACTTTTCTGTATGCTGTTATTTTTTCCTTCAAAGTAAATAGGTGTGTTAATTATATTTTAGGTTTTCCATGTTAGATGTAGTTATTGCAATTATATTTTAAAAGACTAGAGGAGGTTGTCTTTAGTAGAGAAGGAAAGAAATAGTAATTTAATAGCTTCAGCAGTTTTTTAAACTTACATAATTTTCCTTCATTAATCCACATTGATTTTTTTTTGCCCATTTCATTTCATACTTATGCTATGAAACACATTATTTACCACACAATGTACATGACATAGAAAAAAAAATTACAAGATGTGTTAATTCCTTTATTTAAGTCTACTTAAGGAAGACACTTCAGTAATAGATCACAGATTAAAAGTGCATATTTTATTATAGTTTCCAAGAAAAATCATTAGTGAAACACTGTGAGGTAAAGAGTTTGCTTTGTCTTAGGCTGCATCTTAGGATAGTGTGTGGCTCTGCTTAGAGTAGATAACTTCCAACTTTGTTGTCATATTGTGCACTCAAAAGCACCATGGTTCTAGTTATTATTGGTCTTCTTATTTTAGGAAAAAGCAATAATTCTTAATGTTTAAAATTGCTATTTAACTCAAAAATGATGATAAAGACAAACAGTGGAGTTCATTTCTTCTGACAGTTGCCACACTCTATTTATGAGAAGAGGCAGAATTTCATTTTTGCAGTTACAAACTTTATGTAAATACTTAACTGTGAGCATGTCACTTGATGGGAATGTAATGCCACTCACCTAAAAAAAGCCTGCAAAACTATAAGAAGGATAAAAAAAATCATAAAAATTCTCTAAAAGGAGAAGTTGAGGCATAGAGAGATTATACTATATATTTTTCAATGAACGAGCAATTTTCTCCAAATTAAATTCATGTGCATTTAAAAAAATTAAAAGTTGATATTGTCATATTGTAACCTCACCAAAACTGAACTAAAATTAAACTAATCTTAATTTTAGCATTAATATTTACACAGAAATTTTCTTGGCAATGTGTTTTGGGATTTTGGGGTAGCAGACTGAGCTCAGTATGGCTAATTTTATAAAGAGCCTCTTTTTTTAAAAAAGCCTCCCTAATATTCTCTACTGTATTTATCCATTAAGAAAACCAACAACCTCAGCTGATTCTACATTATGAGCACGCAAATTTTCAAGAACTAAATATGTAAAATAAAGATTTACAACGGCACTAAGAAAATATAAACCAGAAATAAAACCTGAATGTGGGAACAGCAATTCCACACTGAGTTGGAAATTAGTGAAGGCGAGAGGCATATTGACAAAATTAGAGTAGAAGAAGAAATTTTGTTGAAAGATCTGAAAGTACAAAATAATCAAAGTCTATTGACACTCATTGTCCTGCTTTAAGCATTACCAAATGTTACTTGAAATTAGACTGACTACATGGTCATGCCATGTAGTGCACTTTCTGAGTATTTTCAGTATCGTGGAATCACTGACTGCTAAAATATTGTGGAATTGTCCAATTTAGGCAAATCTTGTGCTGAAGATGTTGACCTTTGAAAATTGATTCCTTCTGCACATTGGGTTTTACTTTCCCCTATCTTGTTTTTCCTTTAGCAATTATTCATCTTTTATGGCTTCCTACAGTTAAAAGCCTCAGCAACAGGCACATTTATTCAAAATCAGAATGGACGATCTGGTACTTTTCTGTACATTAGAGGAGAAGAAAGTTCAATTTTCCTTCTGAAAAGCACAAGAAAGGCCATTACATAAGATGTAAAGACAGAGAGAAAAAGGGGCTGAATTCCCAAAATATTTGATGGCAGAAGTAATAATAGCAATGAATGAGGCCACATAAATGATTCATGAGACTCATTTTTTTCTTATTGTTACTAAAAAGGGGCTCATTATTACTCAGAAAAAATGCTTTGTTGGTGATGTAAAAAGAAATCAGTATTTGCTATCAATTACTTTCATTAACACCGGGCCTTTGTACACAGTTTTAGAAATATATTTTATAACAATATAATTTTGTAATTTCATCCCTACTGCTCTTTGAGCCTTCTGAGGCCTACAAATCTCTTTAATACCTCCACTCTTGCTGATAATAAAAAGTCTTGTGGGTGTAGTAACAGCTAAAAATACAATAGTAAATGATTCATATATTACCATTTCAGGGGTCAAAATGGGTAGCAAAGAGACCACAAGCACATAAAATAAACATCCTACTGTAAAACAGAGGCAAGTTGTAGCTTCAGGATGATCACTTTGAAGACATGTGCCTCCTTTAAGAACATTTTCTTCTTTAGTTTGAAGGCTGTTAGAAATATCTGAACATATGTTCTGAGGCAATGAAATTTCAATGGGATATTATTTCCTTTTAAATCCCAATCCTTGCAACATGAGACAGCAACAAAAAAGAGTCAAGCTAAGAGTGCATATTTAGCAGAGAGATATAAGGAATAAATAGAGCTAAAACTGCTTTTTGATTTTGTAAACAATGTGTCATTAGAAACCAATAAAGACAATAAAGAATGGGATTACTATGCACCCATTTGAGAGATTTCAATCAATATTTAAATAGTTTTCGAGAATTTAATGTAAAACAGGGAGCTTTCTCAAATAAGCAATCAAACCAGCCCATTAAGGCTGTAATCACCATTATGCCTGGGTGTTCCTGTGCTTTAGAATAAACTTATTGAGGAAATACTATTGAAGTGGTACCTCTGGCATTTACCTTTCTATTGTTTATGTGTTGGTTTTTTGGTGTTTTGTTTTTGTTTTATTTAATTGCTGTACATTATCTTGCTTGCTCCTCAACTTCTAAATACAATAAATCCTTCCTAAATTTTCTTAACAGCAACTGAAGGGAAAAAAAAAAAAAAAAAAAA